>CM029357.1:48798913-48865378 GCA_017140985.1 Hormaphis cornu
TGCATGGTACTTTGAGGAGTGGTAAATTTAGACGTTAAAAATTTCAAAAACATGTTTTTGACGT
Organism: Hormaphis cornu; assembly: GCA_017140985.1. Lineage (NCBI taxonomy): Eukaryota > Metazoa > Arthropoda > Insecta > Hemiptera > Hormaphididae > Hormaphis > Hormaphis cornu. The sequence goes on from CM029357.1 coordinate 48,798,978, forward strand.
AATCAATTTAGTTTTTTTGGCCATATCTTCCAAAATAATGATCAGAATGCTGAAACTTTTACTTAATATGAAAATGCATAACATACAGGTCTGATACAAGTTTCAACGTATTTAAAAAAATTCAATTTTGCTTGTAATTTTTGTTTGATGAAAAATTTAATTTTTCACAAAAAGTTTTGGAAATTCAGTACAGTGTTTGTAACATGTAAATCTGTATGCACTAGAAAATTTTGTAAATCCATTGTCACAAATTTTTTTTTTTTACTTGTTTACATTTGGAATATTTTCAAAAATTGGTCATACCTGTAATTTATTTTTGGAAAAACATTCGTAACTCACACAAATTTGTTATATAAGATTTAAAAATTTTAAATGTTAAGTAAAACAAAATTTGCTATCTGCATCAAAACATATCAAAAAAATCCGTCCAATTGATTCTGAAAGGGTATAAAAAGTATAGATAAAATGGTGTTATTTTGATGAAATTATACACGGTTGTGCAATTTATACTTAAATTGTAATAAATCCTCAAATAACAGTCCCAGATATTTGAAATTTTCACACCTTATTTAAATTAATATTCTTTTATATGTGGGTACAACTTTTTGAATTTTTGGACCATTTTCATGAACATTCTTAAATTGGAACATTCATTTATTCTGTGTATGTAATTATTTTATGGGTTTTTTTGGTATTTGTTTTAAAATAATTTTCTCATGATGTTGAAATTATAACAATTACTATAAACAATTATGACTACTCTATATTGTTTTTACTCCTTTCAACTGTAGCGCCTAATAAAATACTCATAATTGTTTCTTATAATTAATAAATTATTACGGCACAATTTTTAAAGGTAAACTGAGCTCACTGATCATTATTTTTGTAAGCAATTTATAATTGCTTACAATAATTATGATGTACAATTTCTAATTAAACCTTTCATAACAGTGGCCAATAGCACCAAACTATACACGTGACCTTGAGTGATTCCAACTTTTTGATGTTGAAAATTTCTGAAAAGTGAATAGCAAAATAAACTGATACCCATTTCTGAAAGATTTGCATTAATGAGTCACATAAAGAGAGATTTACGTTTATACGTTCAAGGTTTTAAGTATTTATCTGATCAATTTCTAGGTAAAATCAAAGTTATCACAGGCTATATACATTATTAAAATTTTCTTTAGGTTTACAAACAAGCTTATATTAAGAGGGAAGTGTCTTTATGTTTGGGACTTTAAGAGGCCTCCGATTTTTCACTACTTTTTTTTGTTATAGAATAGCGTATAGGTTATAATTAAAAAAAATAATTCTAACAGTTATTTTTATTATTTCCATTGTTATATACAAACCAGCGTTGATAAATTCAAGAATTTTGTGAAAATAGAAAAAAAAAACTTGTACAGTTTGCTTGTAAACAATAAATAAACAGACCTATCCTTTGTTAATACATACTTTTTGTTAGTTTCAACTGTTATATGATTAAAATTTGATAAAATATCTTCTTTGTTTTTCAGAACAAACCAACCATCAAAAAAGTAAATAAGTATTAAGTTACTATATATATGCGTTTTGTATTCATTTATATTTAATAATTAAAGATTATTTCAATTCCTTTATATTTATTATTTATGAAACAAAATTACTCTTTGTATATTTTTTCATTTTTGTATTAGTGTTTGTAAATTTGAACATTTTTTATACCAATAATGTAAATGTAAAGATATGTAAATTGTTTTTTCTTTATATTAAGAGTAATTACTTCTGAACTATTTTTGACTGATTATAAATTAACGTTTTTTTTGTTGTTAATGCTTAAAATATATTAAATATTTCTTTATCATGTACAAAAGTATTAATATATTCTTTTTTTATAAAATTATTTGTTATTTGTATATTTTGTTATTTTTATTGTAATGTAAGTCTTAATAATAATTTATCAAAAGAAAAATCCAATAAAATAAAGATAATGCCTATTTCTAATAATATACTGTGATTTTATTTTGTTTCGGTTCATTTTTTATCACAATTTTATTAAATAATGCATTACTAACTGTTATTTTAGACAATCGAACCTTCGCAAACTGATCACAATAAATTTCAAAAGTAATAATAATATTATATATGTGAAAAATTCAACAGTTAAAGGGTTTTGAATAAATTTTTTTAGAAAATAAATAACAAAATAAATAATTATTAGTTGAAATAATAATTCTATAGACATAATTATTTACAAATATTTTAAAATTGTTATCGTGTATGACATCATTTTGTTCACGCATATTATCATGATTTGGCTATTTTATTTAATAAAAACAATGATGTAGCGTGATTTTAAAATAGTATTTATTTACGCAAATCTTCACGTGAAACATAATGATGTCATCCACGGTTAGGTCTGTTGTGCTGAAAGCAACAGTTTGAAATAATTGTTTGTATGAAAACTTCCTTTTTTTTTAATGTTTACATTTATTATCTTTGTAATATTTTTGAAATTTTATTTTATTTTATAAATTTCTACGGACTGGGCCCTTTTTTACATGGATATGTACAATTTTGGAACTACAATTTACATTTGATGAAGAATATGATACTTAAAAGATGACAATATATAAATGGTCATTTAGCTTAATGGCTCATTTACTAAATAATTGGTGAAAGCATGGGAGTCATAAAAAGGAGTATTTGTTTGGGTAGGACGCTGCTATAAATTTAGACCATTGTCGTTTTATTATGTCATAGATTGTTGGCCACCTGTCTTATCCTTGGTTGTGAGTCTACCGAGTGGAGAGTACCCAGCAATACAGCGATTCACACTGTAACCTGAGGTAATTGTAGTAAGATATTATGTTATTATTGTATATTATGTTGACCCATGCAGCGAACCACGATAGCTAGATAAGGTAGTAAAATGTTTGACACGTAAGTTTTACAATCATTTACAAAATTGGTTATATAAGTTTGGTAATATAAGGTATTAGATTTGTAAGAACTGCTAAACATAATTTACAAAAAACGAAAAAATAATTTTAATGAGCTCAGTGAATCCAATACTTAATAAATTGTAAATTTAAAATTTCTTTATCTAGCAACAAAAAAAAACTGATAAAATTGTTTGAAATTTTTACCATGTTTAAACTTCTAAAATATAAAAACTACCACGTTTCATATTTAATTAATTGGTAAAACCAACAAAATGTTTCAAGTTCTATGTTCAGTTCAACCCATAAAACTATAAAGAAATGGGGGATACTTTCTCTGTAGGACACACTACATATTACCTTATATTATCAATGTAAAACTTTTTGTTCTCAAATATACAAATTTTTATTTATTTACTGCCAAATAAAACCATAAATTAACTATGAAAAAAATGAATTACAATAAAGCAAACGTTTTGTCGTTCAAAACACCAGCAGTATAGTTTAACAGTTAATTTAAGGAAATATATAGGGACCTATAACTGCAACACTGGCAGTTCTACAAATACAGTGTTGGTTCCAACAGACATTTCAATCACCACTAAAAACCGTTAACATTTTACAATTTGTTAAATGTATTAAAATTTTAGATTTGGATGTTTTTATTCTGTTTTTTGGTGAATATTTTTTTTACAGTATGAGTGGTCCATAATTCCGTTGATAAATGTCCACCACAGAAAATTTTGGAAAACAGGCGTTGCCATCGATGGTACTTTCACTATTAGAAACATTTTTTGATTTTTGGATTATTTTTTTAATTATGGTCCAAAAACCAAAACATTGATTATATTCTGATATTATATTATAATATCATACAAACCATTACTTCTAAACCAGTGACCCATCACCCAACCAAAGATGTGCTTACTTCAAAGTGTTTTTGCTATTCCAAGATTTACAGCCAATCTAGAATTCACTTTCTTTTTAGATCCTGATTGCAGCATAGAATAATGTATCTATATTCTTTATACAATGATGTTTTTTTTCTTATGAACACTTTGAAGGGCAGAAGCTAATCGCAAAATGTCATACTCTAAAAAAATTAGGAATGTGAAATTAGCGGTACTATATTTAAGTATTCTTTGAAATTGAACTTTTGTTTTGGAAAACAGCTTGAAATTTTGAAATGTTTTGTTGTATCACTTTTATTTATAGCAGGTGTCTCCGATACTTACATTGAACAGGTACCACAAAAAAGTTTAGATTTTGGTTTCAATCATCACATATATTTTATTGGAAACATTTTGTATAATATTTTTATTATTTTTTAAAGTTTCTGCCAAAAACAGCAATTAATATTGGAACATCACCAAGTTTGATTATTTGTGTTTTCAATTAGAAGGACTAAGTGCCAGTATAGAGTCATTGATCAATATGCTTCATAATTTGTATGATAAAACATTAAGGAAATTTGATTTAAATTAGAGCTTATATTCAAATCGATTTTTGAAATTTGACATATTTAACAAATTTTAATTCAAAAATACAAATTTACACTAAAATCCCCGATGGATAGGCAAACTTATTTATTTGAAATGCAAGAAGACATGTCTTCAAAAAAAAAATTATGAATTTTTTAGATTCTGAGCGCAGAAATTGTTTTTACAGTGATATTTTTTCTTTTTGTGTAACTGTAAATAGTTTTTCTGTTAGAAGGAATGTTTCAATTTTTAAAGTCAGTAACTTTTCTGATAGGTTTCTATATATGGACTAGGGTGGTAATTTGATGCAGGCGTGGATTCAGACTTGTGTAACGGGAAGAGGGTGAATATTGCAAATTTATATAATATTTTATTTATTTATATAATACTATAAAGATTACACAAATTACTCAAAAAATTTGTTTTGAATATTATTATAAAAAAAAATTTTCCTGAATAAAGCACACCCCCTTCTGAATCCGCGCCTGCTGTGGTGCATTATTATACTATTGTTATTATTGATGACGGATAAACTTATTCCATATTGTAAATTTTAAGACAGACATTATAGATTGAGCTTAATGTAATATTTGTTTTATTTGATATATTAGGAGTATAGTTTAGGTGGTACGTTTATTTTTGATATTTATTAAACTGAGACCACGCATACTGGTTAAATATTTACCCCAGACAGGTTATTAATTAAAACAGCAGATTTTTCTTATAATCATATATAATACATTAAGTATATATATAAATATATATATTATCTATGCTAATAACTTGAAAACTTTGATAACTTTTCAAGTTATCTGTGTCTTGGCCTTAACCAACACCTGTTAACCATAGACATAATATTATATTGTGTTTGGGATGCCGATAACCACGATTATAGATAATCGTGCCGATAACCAAATGTTTTTTATCATCGTTTGTTATCAGAAAGAAAAAAAATATTAGCACAGATTAGATAAAACTGATCTGTGATATTAGTATAAAAGTTAAATATTATGTTCAAAATACACTTTGTTTTTTGCGGACATCCGACGTTTCGGAACTCGGATGCTCGGTGTCGTTACGTAATTCCTAATTATTTTATCGTAAAATAATACTAAACCGATCGGCAAACACGTAATTTCCGTTCGACGTGAAAAAAGAAAAAGCAGCACAGCAGTCTGCTTGTGTTTCGCTATTTTATCACGAAAAAAATAACACAGTATCTCAACAACGTCGATGATTCCAATAGTCCGATGATAACCCCACCACCGCCGCTGTTAACCCGTATTTTCCACCTGCTGGACCGAAGAAGACAAATCGCGTCTACGTGTATCCGATTTATACATTTTTACAGTAGTTTTATCTTTTCGTAAACGAAATAAAATCAAAAGAACATAAATCCGAGTGTTAATTTTCCTGACAAACGCCGCGATGGGTTCCCTCAATTCGGGTGCAGAGAACCGCCGATGACTGCATGTCGTTGACCAACAGCTGCTGTTACTGCTGCTGTTGTCCGCGTCCAAAGTTTACAGAAATAGAAATTTCTATAAACCAAAAGCTATATATATAATAATAATTATAATCTAGTTATAATAATAATTTATTTCTATAAACCTTGATCCGTGTCCATTTCGCCTATTACCTACCGTCCGCAATGGCCTTAAAGAAGGTCAGAGGCAACATTGAGAGGATGTTTGATAAGAACTTGACCGATCTGGTGCGCGGCATCCGCAACAGCAAGGAAAACGAGGTGAGTGACGGTCAAAATTGAGTCTCAGATCAAACAACTCTGCTTGTCTACTTGCTAATGTGTCAATTGATTTGTACTAAATCTTTTCACACTTATTTATAACCGTTTCAGGCCAAGTACATTGCGCAGTGCATGGAAGAAATCAAACAAGAACTACGGCAGGAGAATGTGGCGGTCAAAGCAACAGCCGTAGCTAAGCTCACTTATGTAATATTTTATTTTTTTGTGACTCTTAATAAGATGTAATGTTAGTTTTACTTATACCTAGTGTTCAATGTTTCCTACTTATATTTTCGCTTGCAGTTACAAATGTTGGGCTATGACATAAGTTGGGCAGGGTTTAACATCATAGAAGTAATGAGTTCTTCAAAGTTCACTTACAAGAGGATCGGTTATTTGTCATCATCTCAGAGCTTCCATATGGATACAGATGTGCGTAACAGTCAATTTTTTGTATCTACTAGCTACAGTTTTTAATCTATAAATGTGCATAATGTTAGGATGTATTTTACATGACTGTTTCACTTTTAGCTGTTGATGTTAACTACTAATATGATACGTAAAGATCTGAATAGCCAAAATCAATATGATGCTGGTGTTGCACTTTCTGCACTTGCATGTTTTATTAGTCCTGATTTAGCAAGAGATTTGGCTAATGACATAATGACATTGGTAATTTAAAAACATTCATATTATACTAACATGTAGTTAAAAATATAAATTGTTTGTTATAGCTATCTTCAACAAAACCCTATTTAAGGAAGAAAGCTGTGCTTATGATGTATAAAGTGTTCCTTCGTTTTCCGGAAGCATTGCGACCAGCATTTCCACGTTTAAAAGATAAATTAGAAGATATGGATTGTGGTGTTCAATCAGCAGCCGTGAATGTAGTTTGTGAACTAGCTAGAAAAAATCCAAAAAATTACCTGAGCTTAGCCCCTGTGTTTTTTAAATTAATGACTTCTTCAACAAATAATTGGATGTTGATCAAGATAATTAAACTAGTAATATTACATAGATCAATAATCATAATTCTTTTAAATATTGATCATTACTTATATTTTTATATCTTTTGTTTTAGTTTGGTGCATTAACTCCTTTGGAACCACGACTAGGAAAAAAACTCATAGAGCCTCTTACTAATTTAATTCACAGGTATTAAGTTATTTATATATTTTACTAATAATAAAATGATAAATAGAAAGAAATATACTATGTATATTTTTATTATTGTACTATTCATATTTCAATATGATGGTTTGAAAATATTTAGTTCTAAATATCAATAATTTGGGTGTCTTTTCTTAGGAATCTACTGTTTAGAATTGAAAATATTATGAAACTATTTGTATTTTTATGTTATTCTTATAAAGCTTTATAATTTTGTAGGTGCATAATATTGTCTAGAAATTTATCCTTCCCAAAAAATATTTAAAACTAATTATTTTTGTAGGCTTAGGACTGATAGTAAATTTACTAAAAATGAATCAGTTGTATCAGTTCGTAATATTGGACAAAATAATATGAGGGACATTTCTCACTTTTGGAGATGGTATGTTTGAGGGATACCTATAAAAAAAAACAACTTAGTTTTATTCATCTAGATTAGTTTAGAGTATTTTTTTGTGCTCTTGGATTAATGTTGTTAAAATTTTTAAAGTCATTCTAGTAAATAATTATCAACCCCTACAGATTTAAAATTAGAAACCTATTAATACATTTATTATACTACCTATGTTACAGTTGCATTCTAAAGTTTGTGGTTTTTATTATTTTTTTTTATTTACTATGTTTCGTTATTAAAATATATTTTTATTGGTGCTTTCAAAATTAATAAAGTTAGAAATATGTTTACCAATTTGTTTAAACACTGTATGTATTGAAATCACTCCATTACAAAAACATATTATTTTCTAATTAGATAACTTACCTAGCATAGTTTTAGTGTTTTATTGTAAAATATTTATTCTTCAATTATAATTATTACATAGTAGGTATATGTTTTATTGCATATTGATACTGTTTACTTTTAGTGTAATTAAACAAATTCATTGTTTTTTTGTTGCAGTACTTCTGCAATGTCTTTATTATATGAATGCATAAATACAGTGATTGCTGGTAAGTTACTTCTTATTTACGACTCTATACTTACATAGTTTTTATGTATAATAATATGTAATTTGTTATTATATTTCAATCAGATAATTTTGATATCATAGCAGTGGTGTTTCATTAATATCAAAAAATTAAAGAATAATAAAGAACACAAAAACATATCATGACTCTACTACTTCAGTTAAAATTTTTATTTTTAAATACACTAAATTTATAGAAAACTAGCTTTTGTTTTTTTTCAGCAGTCAAAAATTTAGAGAATATTTGGTTTTTTTATTTTTCCTTAAAACTAACCACAAAAATTATTTCCAAGTAAATTATACATTCTTTGAGTAACACTTATTACTTATTACTCATTTATTTCAACCAAATTACCAAATTTTATGTACAAAAACTTCAAACTATTACTATAACAAATTTTGAAATCTGGATTGTCAGTTAAATTAGAAATATTAACTTAAATTTTACAAAAATATCATGATTGTAACTATAAGCATGTAATAAATTTTTTTAAATTTTCGCTTACATGTCACAATTGATTTTAAACATTTTTTGCTAAATTGTCATACTTATCATAAAGTTTATCAAATAGTTATTAATTAATTATATTAACATTAAACCACATTAAAAAATGTATAAAGAAACAGCTAAATAATGAGTAGGTATCTACAATTCATACTTAGCATTTGAGCTTCTTAAAAATCAAATTTTAGAAATGATTTTTTCGCGTTTATTGTTATTTGAACTTATTTTGTTTGAATTATTAGTTTAAAAATATCACAATGGATATTATTAACAAAAGTAAAAAATAAAAGTGCAAATGGTATGTTGTTTAAAAAAACATGTACTTATCTTATTTTTCAAGTCACAACTATTGATATTGTAATAAATTATTGTAAAATTAATGTTGTAACCGTACAATTATTAAAACATTCACACCTTTTTTAAAATTGATGTTTACAAGTATGGCACAAATTTTCAAAAAAAAAAAAAAAAAATTGCTGTTTGTTACTGTGAATTACTTCTTTGATTTCCTTTTAATTCTGTTTTATTATTGTGTAATTTTTTATAGTACTTATCTCAATCTCTTCGGGTATGCCAAACCATAGTGCTTCCATTCAGGTAATATATTTTTTATCATTAAAGTGTTTCAGTTTTACTTTTTATTACTACCTTGTAATTTATTTTAAATGTTTTCAACAATTAATGTTTTATGAAATAAATGTAACTATAATTTAACTATAGTTATTTATTTCTTATTACATTTAAAATTAATAATTATTAATATGAAATTATTATTTAACAAATAATTTTTTTGTTTAATATTTCAACATAAAGAAACTAATGAGTTAGGTATTATTTGTAGAAAATCTCTTATAAAATTTAATTCATGCGTATATTTCAGTTATGTGTTCAAAAATTAAGAATATTAATTGAAGATTCTGACCAAAATCGTAAGTACACACCTACCTTATAATAAAATAATTTTTTTTAATTTGTTTTAAAAATGTTTATTATTCTAGTGAAATACTTGGGTTTATTAGCAATGTCTAAAATATTAAAAACCCATCCTAAGTCAGTTCAAGCTCATAAAGATTTAATTATGGTCTGTCTCGATGACAAAGATGAATCAATCAGGCTTCGAGCATTAGACCTTCTTTATGGAATGGTGAAATTGACTGAAATTTTTAATTAGGTTTAAACTTATTAATTTTTTCATTATAGGTTTCTAAAAAAAATTTGATGGAAATTGTAAAAAAACTAATGGTACATATGGATAAAGCAGAAGGCACAGTTTACAGAGATGAGCTACTTGTTAAAATTATTGACATTTGTTCTCAAGATAATTATCATTTTATTACTAGTTTTGAATGGTAAGATTTTAGATTTATTATTATTTTACATTGTTTGTAAGGTTTTAATCTAATGAATTTATTAATAAATTGTTGTATATTCAGGTATGTCAGCGTGTTAGTTGAGTTGGCCCGAGTAGAAGGTATGAAACATGGTCCTCTGTTGGCGCATCAAATGTTAGATGTTGCTGTTAGAGTTCAAGCTATTAGGCCGTTTGCTGTTAGCCAAATGACTCTGCTCCTTAACAATGCCCATATGTTTATGCAGCCTTCCGGTGGTTCTAATATGGCCAGTGTGCTTTATGCTGCTGCTTGGATATGTGGAGAATATGCTAGGTAAGATTTTAGTATTAAAGCTTGCTGAAATTCTAATTAACTAATACATTGTTGCAGTGAACTGGAAAAACCAGAAGAAACACTTTTTTCAATGCTAACTGGCAAAGTGCATTCACTTCCGGGTCACATTCAAGCTGCTTACGTACAAAACATAATGAAAGTTTTATCTATTATACTTTCTAAAGAAGATACTCAGCAATCCATCAAAGTATAAATATTATTTTTTTTTGATGCTCTTATTTTGTTAATGAATTATATAAATAGGTCAGATAATATATTTTAGGTGTGTCAGCGAGTGTCTGACAAATTAGCTCAGTATGTGTCTAGTGGAGATCTAGAAGTTCAAGAACGTGCCAGTTCAGCCTTACAATTGATTTGTTGTATTCATAAAGAACTAGAAAATGGCGATGATGATATATGTACCCAAATTGCATTTTTGTTTAGCGGAGAGTTGAATCCGGTCGCACCTAAAGCACAACGTAAAGTGCAAGTACCTGAAGGGTAAGTTAGAACTATGAATTTAAATCTAATAAAAATGTGTATTATACTATGTGTATAATATACAAGTATGCTGTGTCTGTTTTTTGGGTAAATATAAAATAACATTTATTGTTATAAAAGTGTTTAAATATTAACAAAAGTACCACTTTGTGGACATTGGAAAGTGAATACAGTTGTTGTTTCACATTATTTAAAGCAATTTTTCATCTCTCACAAAAAACTACAAACACATTTTTAAAATACAATAACATTTTGATATGTTCTTTTTTTCTTCCCTATAGGCTATAATACTTAAAAAAGTTATTCTATGTAACTGATTTTTTTTCATTACAATAGGTAAAACTGAAGATTAAAGTTCAAGTGTAGTAAAAATATTGAGCTAAACAATATTTGTAGTTCTTATTTCATAAAAGTTTTCTTTTTCATTTTCAATCTCGAATCTTGTATGCAAGACAATATATAAACTAACATTGCACCAAATTGTTTGTTAAGAGGTCTGCAAACTCGTGTATTTTTCATGTTTTCAAACCAAATTTTTTTTTTCTACAAGTAATAAACAATCTGTATTAATTGACACAATAAGAATATGAAATAAAAGATACAATATGGGCATGATATTTTAATGAAAGAAGCCACCCACTAATAACACTTTCTGTTGTTTGTTTTATTTTAATTTAATTTAGTAAATCGCAACACCACTTACATTTTAGGCGTCTTGGAGGATTACCAGGTATTGTGGATGTGGCCAGGTTTTTTATTAGTGGGTTTTGATGATTATTTAAACAGATGTGGAATTTTTTATAAAATATTTTTGCTTCATCATTAATTGATTTAAGTTTCAAGTTGGTATGTAAAATATGATTTTAGATGTAAGGTGGAGCATTCGTTAGTTTTCTGAGAGTAATATTTTGAAAAGTTTGGATTTTTATGGTATTAGACTTTTTTGCATTGCCCCAAATCTGAAGTCTGTAGGTCCATAATGGTTTCATTAATGTTTTATATATAAGCAGTTTAGTTTTGATGGAGGGATAATTATTGCTGCATAGTAAGGGTTTGAGCATACGAAGGCGATTATTTAATGCTAATCTCTTAATTCTGATATGATGAGCTCATGTTAATCTTTGATCTAGAATAAGGCCGAGATATTTAATTTTTGGAGAAAAGGGAATTGGAATACTGTATAAAAAAACTAGGACAAGGATTATGTCTGAGAGTAAAGGTTGCATAAACAGATTTATTTTGATTAACTTTGAACTGCCATTTGGTGAAACATTTTTCCATAGTGTTAAGGTGAGTTTGAAGATTTTTTGACGCTATGAGAGGATCTTGGTTGATGGATATTAGTGCTTTGTCATCGGCATAGTCAACTACTGATGTGTTAGGGGTAGTAGGTTGGTCGGAAGCAAAGATGTTGTAGAGAATTGGAGATAAAATACCTCCTTAAGGCACACGAGCACTTATAGCAGCTATTTTAGATAGAGCAGAATTGTAGTAACTTCAAAATGACGATCTGTTAGATAAGATTTGATGAATAAGTTGTAAGTGGAATGAAGGAATTTCTTAATTTTGTACAGAAGAACGTTATGTCATACACAATCGAAAGCTTGTGAGATATCTAGGAACGCATAAACGACCCTGTGTACTTGATGTATGGTTGAGTGAGACATACGAAAGCTGAATTGGGTATTTGGAAGAATATTCTTTTCAGTTATGATAGGTAGAATATGTTTTAGAACTAACCGTTTGAGTATTTTGGAGAAAAATGGAAGAAGGCTAATTGGTTGGTGAGATGATGGTATGTCTGGTGGTTTATTTGGTTTAGAGAACAAGATTATAGATGAAAATTTCCTAAATGGAGAGAAATATAAAAGTCTAAGTGATGCATTAAACATGTGATTGATATGAACAATAGCTCAGATAGCTCTAGTGGGAAGGGATGTGGCTACTTCCGCAGTAATTCAATCGTAGCCTGGTGATTTATTTAGTGAGTATTTTTGTATTTCATATTTTACATCATTTGGTGTAAATGGTTTGACAGGGAGAGACAGCGGTAGAGGAGAATTTAGGAACATTTCGACCGAATTCATAATTTTGTTTTCGTTTATATCTGAGTGTGGTTGAAATGTTTGAGAAAGATGAGCCTTAAAAAGTTCAGCTTTTTCGAGGACCGAAATAGCTAAACTACCATCTGATTTTTTAATTGGGAGATTTGGTGATTTATAGCAAAGTATTTGTTTTGTTTCTCTCCATAGACTATCATCTTTGGGAGTGAGCTTCATTAAGTGATTTTGTCAACTATTTGCCTTAAATTTAGCAAACTTTTTTTTTAGAGAATTAACTAAATTATTGTAATTTAGATTGTGGAAAGGGAGACGGGTGCGCTAGAAAAGTGCTCCTGCTCTCCTTATTTCAACAATTTTGTTACGTATGTACTCAGGGAGTGGGTCTGATGAGCAAGGAATAGGAAAAGTGTTTGTAGCTGACCATGCTGCAGTTTGTATTATGTTTGTAAAATTGTGGACCCTTATATTTATGTCATCAGGTGATTTTAATTTGATGTTTAACTTTATTTGTGCATTGTCTAATTCAAGAAATTTAGAATGATCTGTGAATTTATTAAATAATTTGTTAGATTCTTTATAAGTTGGAGAAGTATTGAGAGTTAGGAGCACCGATGAATGATCAGAATTTAAATTAAGTAAGTTTTTAGTTGTGTGAAATAAGTTGTTTGAGATTTTTCAGACCATATTTAACATCCTTTTTGTGATCCAATTACAATTCTAAAAATATTTATAAATTAGTTGACTTTTTATTTTGAGATTTTTTAAGTTGTCTATTATTTATTTTTTAAATACACAACTTTTGATTAGAATTAAGATTTTATAATTTAAAAAATAGTGACATAATTTGTAATTATTGTGCACATGTCACATTTTTAGTTGACTAAACTTACTCAATTAATTGTATTGACAGTAATTTATTTATTATTGTAATGTAATTTACTATATATACCTATATTCAAATACTCATATATATTGATGTATTTAATATTTTAAATATGTCCCTTGAGTGTCCCAGTTGGCCTTTTTCTTATTTTGGTTTGGGGAACTGAGGGTACACGCATAATTTTGATATTCTTGTCTTTTGGCGAGGCATTTGAATGATTTCACATTTTTTTCACAGAACTATTGAAAATATTTCTCTCCCCATATGACACGTGGCACCAGTGGCGGCTCGTGAGGAAAAGTAATGGGTGTTCACAACTACCGGGGGGTTTGGGGGGTATGGAATACCCCCCAAAAGAGGGGGGGGTCCGGGGGGCCTCCCCCGGAAAAAATTTCAAAAATTTCAACACTGTTAAGTTCAACACTGGCTTTGGCCTTCCAATCTCTTTTATTGAGTATTTTTCTTCAATTGTTAAGGTAGATAAGTTGTTATTTAATAAATACTGAACTGTATTCATTGTTCTTAAATATTAGTCACTAGTTATTGAACATCCACAATCATCACACCACAATTCACTGTTAAAACCAATAAAACATAAACATAACCTCAACACTCAAGCGTCAGTCAAAACAACACACAGCGTTTGACGGATTGCACTGCTTGTTGTGTGTGGATGAGCATGAGGGTGAGGAGGGGTGGGGCACGGCTAGACTACGCTGCCGCCGCGCGCCTTCGGCAGCAATCGGGTAACTTCGCCAACGCTCGGCTACGCGCTAGCTCGGAGCGTTAGCTCCTTTCCCATTTTAAAGCAACAGGCCCCCCTTTCCCCGCCATTTACCCCGCGCCCACAGATGAGGTTCACTCCGAGAAGTGAACCAGCTCCGCTGTTCTGACCGCTTCGATCTAAAACTATTACCGTAAATTAATTTCTACGGATTTCTCACAACTCTCACGTGCAATACTGTAGTTTTTATGACATTTCATTATTTCCATGGAACTTAATTATTTTTTAGGGGGTTCACTGAACCAGTGAACCTAATGGACGAGCCGCCACTGCGTGGCACCTTTTTCCTCATTTTTTGTCAGAGGAAGAAAGATGTATTTTTATAAGTATTTCAATTTTCCAATATTTTGGCAAGCCATTTGAATAAGCCTAACCAAACATTTTGAATTTTGTAATACTCTGTTAGGTATTTCTAACTATTAAATAACAAATTATTCCTATAAACTGCACTGTGGAGAACAAATCACGGGTCTGTTGTGATTACTTGATTAGTGATAAATGATGGTTAGTTGGAAGAATAGTGTGGAAAGATAATGTAGTTTCTACCATAACAGCAACTCATTACTCAACATTTATTATTTATTTATTTAATTTGCTATAGTAAATAATTAAAAATTTAATATTATCGCTTATCAATGTTTGTATTTTTTTTTTTTTTTTTATGAAGATTGGATTTGGATCAATGGATTAATGAACCTTTACAAAGTTCTTCAGAAAGTGATGATGACAATCATTCAGATGACAATTCCAATTTTTTTAATTTGGGGGGTTTTGAAAAAAAAGATGAAGAAGAAAACAATACGATCACAACAGAACAAGTTGAAATGGTAAACATATAAATGTTAAATTATTATTTAATAATTATATAAGTTTCTAAAAAATAAATATTTATGTTTCAGAACAAAAAAGCTCGGCTTCAAGAACAAGAAAATAATCCTAACTATTTAAAACTGAACTCCAACAATGATCAAACTTGTGACATTCCTATTACATCCATAGAACTTCCAACCCCATTAAATATATCCGGTTTTGCTTCCTCTGATAAATACATAAAAGCTAAAAAATCTAAAAAAGAAAAGAAAAAATTAAAGAAAAAGAAAAAAGAACAAAATCATTATGAGGAAGAGTATAAAGAATCAGTTGTTGAAATGGTTGTTAATAGAGATGTTGGAGAAATGCCAGATGGTGCAGAAGATTCCGATGGAACAGCAGATCTACAAAAAGACATCAATGATCCCCATACTGCTCTTGATATTGACTTAGATATACCTGAAATTGAACATCCACCTCCAGTCGAAGAAAATCTACCTAAAAAGAAAAAGAAAGAAAAAAAAAAGAAAAGTGAAAAATCAAAGAAATCCAAAAAATTAGGTAAAAGTGATAAACAATTGATTGAAATAAAGCAAGGATATGAAGAAGCATTAGGAATTTGTACTCCATCTAAAGAAATTGTTCAAGCAGAAGACTTATCATTCAACAAATTAGCGATGGATAAATATTTACTATTAGTGAGTAAACAATTTACTATAACAGACGTAATATTACTTTTTGTTTGACAAATATTTTATATATTTTTATTTTTTAGGAGTACAAAATAGATCCAAAAAGTGAATTAAGTAATTTAGCTACTGTATTTTTCCGTCTCACAAATGTGGGTAACAACTGTTTAATCAAAAACATTGAAATAGATGTGACCAATTCTGCTGGCATTCAGTTCTTAGATAAGGTGATCATTTATCATATTTTAAAAATAGAAAATTGTTATTGTTAATAGACCTTATACTAGTAGACAGAGTTTAACATTGTAGTAGTTTCAACAGTCAGACCTGAATGCGCTACTAGGGTGTTACCAAACTACACGAAGCATGCACAGAACGTATAAAATAATGTACCTGTGTACTGGTTTCCAAACCACATACCCCACTCTTACTAGGTTAGGTGATACCACACCACCAGTATGCTCCCTATTTATATGATCTGTCTAGAAGTATTGGTCTATGGTTAAAAGTAACTACTATAATTAAATGCAATTTTTAGATGAGTCAACCATTATCCTGGTACAAGCTCAGTAATACTATACAAAGTAGTTCATTAACAGAATTTGACTTGTCTTTACAAGTAGAAAACATAACTATTCCAAACACTCTCCGAGGAACACTTACTTACATGGCGCAAGTATGTAATTTCTATTGATTTTACTACTAAATTAGTGTTGGAAAACTATTGGTTTTTTGCTCTTGAAATTTAACAGAAATAATTTTTTCTAAATAAGTTATGAAACTGTTCAGTTACCTTCATCATCGCACATTATCAAATTACTATTTACTATATGCTATATAACTTATAATACATCTTGAAGCCAAGAAAATTTATATTATATTTTTAATTTTTAATTTTTTAATCAAATTCAAAAAGTACAAAAAATGTTTTAATAACTAGTTACAAGCATGTTCATGTACAACTAGGTTTTTTTAAATGTATTGATTATCTATTAAATAGGTAAATTCAACAAAACAATATTGTTATAATCAGTTAACGGACTTTTGTAGTTATGTGTTAAAGCATTGAATGACTTTAACCACAAACATTAAAAAAGCTTTTGTGTTTGAAATTAAAACCAATTTCATAAATGTATGTTATGAAGTTAGTAGATTTTGACAGTTAATGTTTCATAAAACATTAATTTTCAGCTTAAAGTTTTGAAATTTTAACATAATAAACTGTTTTAAACTTTTATGAGCTAAGTATAGAACTTTAAAGTTTCAATAATTGTTTAGATTTAATAAAACATTTAGTTTTTAAATTTAGAACTAGAAAAATTTGCTCAAGCTTTAAAAAATATGTTTCTGTATGTTATTAAAAAATTTTGATGATTGTTTTTACCATTATTTATAGTTATTATTGTTATTTTGTTGACTATAACACTTCCATAAATTATTTAAACTAATTGAAATGGATAAGTTTATAATGCCGTGGATGTTTCAAAAAATTTGATCCAAATGTCGAGTATATTATACACTTTTAGTATTATTATTATAATGTATTTATTATTTTAGATTCTGAGTGCAGCAAAGAATGTATAGTTTTTACAATAAAGTTTTTTTTTCTTCTGCTAATACTTTGATTGACGACCAAAGGGTTCATTTAGTCGTAAAAATCATAGCACTAAAAAGTGTCAAAAGTGGACTTAGATGGTACTTTACCTGAAGCTTTTTCTGAAATATTGTTATGTTTATGAGTTATGGTCCAAAAACCAAAAAAAATTGATTATTTTCAGAAAACTGCTTGAAATTTTAACATTTGTAATCACTTACAGGTAGCTGGTGGCTTTAATATTTACCTTTAATAACACAAAAATATTTATAATTTAGATTAAAAATATATTTTATTTAAAACATTATTTTCTGAGATTTGCCAAATATGATAAAAATCGGAACATCACCAAATTTAATTATTTGTGTTTTCGAGTGAAAAGAGCAATCTGATTCTGATAAGCACAAAAAAGTTAGAGAATTTTTTATAAATTAAATCTTTTTTAAAACAATTATTAAAATTGTGCGTATATAGTGAGTTTTGATCCAAAAACACAAAATTAGGCTCATAGATAGGTGCAATTAGGGATGCTTTCAAGTTTTGTAAGTCACACCTCTGAGTAAGTTACTATTTTAAATGGTGTAATATTACATAAAAAAAAAAGAAAAGCTGTAAATTCAAGGTTGGATGAGAAATTTTTTGGTGTAGAGATTACACTTTGGGATTAGCGTGTAATTGACAAAGACAACAAATTGGCACTTTATACCTCAAATTATTTCTCTAGAATACATTTGCCTACCCATGTAGTTTTATAATTTTAAAGTTATTTACTTATTTCATATTGTACTGGGTACTATTTTAAATGCTTTTATTAGAAATCGTTGATGCGTATTTGAACTTATTAATATACATTTTTTTTTTCTAGTTGTTCGCAGAAGATAATTTTCATCAAGACAAACTAGATTGGCGACTGAATGTAAACGTGTCAGATATGTTTCTGAAAGCTACCCCTTCTGTACCCTTAGTAGAGCTGCTTTGCAATGGTCAGCTTGTCTTTAAATCGTCTGTGATTTTGCGAGACATTAATTTCAACCAAGTTATAAATTTTTTTTCTACTAAACTTCATCTTGTATTAGTTGAACGTGTAGGTGAAACAGCTTCACTTTATGGTTCCACAGCGTCCAACGAACAACTGTGCCTTTTAGTTAAGTGTAACATCAACAAAGTTTCTGTTGAGGCTAAGTGCACGTCACAGACATTGGTTGATAATTTAATGAATGAAATCAAATCTGCTTATAATGTTTAACACATTATTAGGCTATTCCAACTATTGTTTATTATCTGAATTATTGTTTTACAAGATGAAGTTATTTCACTATTTTGATATGTCTGCCAACATGATATTAAATTGTGGATGAATCATAAATAAAAAAAGTGTTAATATATTTCATGTTATAGATTTATAGTTAAACCTGATATTGTATTTAATTTATTTATACTTTGAATTTATTTGTATTTTTAATTATTTAGCAATTAATCAATTAAAAATCATATTTTTATTTGTATAAAAAAAATTGTGAATTTTTTTATGTTTTATTTGGTTTTCTAAACTATTGAGTTTAGATTTTGTCAAATACAAATGTTATTTTTTTACATATTTGTGTATTTACCTATTTAGTTTTAGTTTAAAATGGACAAAACCAAATTACATTATTTAGATTAACGTTCCAGAATCCAGGTACAAATATTTTTTACAAAAACAACAATTAATTTTAGTGTTTTTAAAATGGTATTGCTCATTATGCTTTGGTTAATGGCGATTAAAGGTCAATATTGGAAAATTACTTTTGGAAAAACTAGAAACAACAAAATGTCCATGGTTGAAATTTTCAAAATTTTTATGTGCCACTAATGATTTGACTGTCTGAACAAAATTAACAGTATTTTCCAACTTGTTGAAAAAAACAGATAACTTTCTAGATAAGTCTCTAACACTAAAGAGTTTGGAAAGTAGAGGTAGATGGTACTGTATTTGAAACGTTTTTTTAACTTTGATGGCCAGTCAAAATATTCATTTTTACATTTTATAAATATTATAACATCGTGTTAAAATATTGATTTAATCAAAATTGCATATTATTTTTTGTAAATTCGTCATAATGATTCATTAAAATTAAAAAATAATTTAGAGTGGTCGGGATATAACTTTATTTTTCCATATCAATTGAAAGTGTATTAGACGCACACCATGATTAATATTTATAAATGGTGAGACTTAACATGCATTATACAAAATATGTTTTCAAATTTGGCGGAAATTGAACACTTGCTGTAGTCACGACGGTATCTACTAGATAAGCAGTTACCGAAATTCAGCTGGTAACAACCGTGATCTATATGCCGGTCACGTTGATAAGTGATAACGTCCAGCGCACGGCTGTAGATAATTTCTGTAATTTTCTACAGACCTGCACATGGTCCCGGGTATTAATTATTATTTTACCTAATTTAAAATTAACAAATCGCAAAGTTTACTTACTTATTAGATATTATTGATTAGGTATTCGATCATCCAATTTTGGATGTTTTTATATTGTGTTCTGGTGGTTTCAATAAAATTGAAATAATAAAATGAAGAGGATGGACTATCCAATAGTAATGAACAAGTACAGCATTGAAAGAGTAAGGGATTGCCACTACATTATTAATACTCTTTACTAAAAACAATTTTGCGTTATAAACCTAACGTTGTACGTTCTTATCTCTTTAGACTCTAGGCAATGAAGTCAAACCTTATAATTACGAAGAATTTGTTAAGGTACGTTCATATTGTGCAAATTTCCAATGTTGTGAAGCTATAAAAACTTGAAACTTTGTATTAACCATTTGTACCTAAACAATTTATTTTTGTGTTCCATAGAATTTCAAGATAAACATAATTAGTTGCAACGAAACGGACATGGAGTTTGATCTCATTGGCATAGATGTAGCCCTGGCCAATAGTTTAAGGAGAGTTGTGATATCCGAGGTTAATAAGAGAAGTGTTAACTGTTACGGCCAGCTTATTCTTCTCTATCTCAACTCTTTCAGTTGTTCGGGGCCAAAAAGAAACCGTAGCTAGATCTAAGCTTGTTTTGATTCTCCACATCCTCTACGCATGCAGCAACAGCTCCCACATATCGCTATCCTCAACTGTATTTAACCTTTTTTTTTCTGTTTTCTTGAACGTTCATTTTCTCATCTGCTTTTACTACTTTTATTCCTTCTCTTCTCATTTTAATGTGTCATGTTCAACTATGTGTAATTTGAGTAATAGTTATGATTTATGAATATTTGGGTTATTATTTTATTTCTGTGACTAAATAAATTTAGGAATGTTTAGTGTTTTGGTTTAAGTATTATGAATTATATTTTATTCTATTTCTTTAACCGCTGAATACCTATATTCTAATTTAGAAACAGCTTAATTCTTGAATCATAAAGTATTGTATGGTTATTAATATGTACTATGATCCCTAAATAATCATTCAAATAGTAATTATTACTTATTAAAACAGATCTTCTTTTTTGTCTTCTTCTTTACCTTTCTCCCAACTAATTAGGGTTGACCACCCTTGTCCTGTTTCTCTACTTATCACTATCATTTACATCTCCTACACACAGATTAACAACCCTTGTATATTTTTCAAATGTTTCCATCCATCTCTTCTTTGGTCTTTTTCCACCTCTTTTTCCTACAACATTCATTTTTAAAACAAATAAAAAACAATTTTTACTTCTCAAAATTAAACCTATAATTTTTTTATAACACACTACTTAATTTGTCTATAAGTTTAAAATTCAGCTTAATTTACCAAAATAACACTCATAATAGTTTGTGCTTTTAGGTACCTAGTATGGCCATTGAAAAGGTGCATATATATCAGAATACGTCTTATGTGCTTGATGAAATACTAGCACATAGATTGGGATTAATTCCACTGAAAGCAGACCCGAGACAATTTAAAATGAAAGATAATGGTATATTTTATTTCATATTGTTACCTACTTACTTTATTATTATCTATTTGTTGTAACAGAAAATTTATTTTTCAGAAACTGCTGAACATAATGAGCATGACAGTCTTGTTTATGAATTAAAAATAAAATGTACAAAAAAAGATTTAGATTCGTTAGTACACAAACAATTTATAAGTTTTCCAGGTAAACATGATTCACTTTTAAATAATATTGTGTTTTTGGGGTGGCCTGAGCCATAGCTGTGAGCCAATTACCTACTTCACTAGGTTGCTTTTTTGTTTGTTTTTAATAGACAGCTAATAAAATAAAGTCAGCTAATAGAGAGCTGACTTTATTCTGCAGTTCACCTTTAATAAATTTAATATGTCAGATAGTCAAATAATTATTTTTGGTTCAAATTGTAGTTTATTCAAAACATATAAAATGGTTTCCAATGGGTAATCAAAAAGACATGTTTACGGAAAAAGATGTTGGAATGATCCATGATGACATTCTCATAGCAAAATTAAGACCTGGACAAGAAATCGAACTTAAAATGTTTGCTGTTAAAGGAGTTCCTAGAGACCATGCTAAATTTCAAAGCGTTTGTGAGTATTTTTTTATTAACTAGATATTTACCAAGTAAAGATTTATAGTGTTTTTTTAATAGTAAACCCTAAAATAAAAATTGATCAATCAAGTTTTGCTTACTTTGACTCCAGAGAAAGATTTATTAAATTTAGTTCTAAACTAAATTGTTGAAATTTAGAATTTTTTCAATTAGGTATTTAATTCAAATTTTTATTTGACTTAAAAAACTACAAAATGTTAACTAAAAAGAAATAGAAAATTATTTTAAAAAAACGTCATTATAACATTGGCTCTGTTTTGTTTGTTCAAAATCTATATGTACAATATAATATACATTTAGTTGTTTGAAATAGCTATACTGTTATTTTTTTATATTTTAAAATGATTCTTTCTTTTAAGTAGTTAACACTATTATTATTCAACTAAGACATTGTACATTTACATTTAGGTACATCGTGGTATAGAATGATGCCAAATATTCAGTTACTAGAGGTCATAAAAGGAAATGATGCAGTATTGCTTGAATCATGTTTTCCAAAAGGTGTCATTGGGTTGAAAACTGTAAAAGGTATATTTTTTAATAATATTACAATTTAAATACTTAACTATTTTACAAATATCACTTTTGTTCTAAATTTTTAGGAGTCGCTCACGCATTTGTACGCAATTGCCGAATAGACAATAGCTCTAGAAACGTATTTAGATACAAGCAATTTGATAATAAAATCTTACTTTCCAAAGTTCAAGATCATTTTATTTGTAAGTTCTTATTTCTTTAGTTATGAACTAAAACACTTAAGTTTATAATTTTAATTATGCAGGTATGTTTTGGATAATTGTATTTTTTATTGTTACTAATAGTATAATAAAATGATGGAAAAATTTCAATAAAAACTTTAATTTTCTAAAAAAAGTTTTGAAATTGTAGTATATCATCTATCAGTGTTAAAAAAAATAAATCATAAAAATTGCAATTTTTCCTACAGTGGCTTTAATAGATATTAGATAAAATTAGCAATATTTGTAATTAAAAAAAGAAATTATCACAAAGACTTTTTATTTTTATTATTTATAACAAGATTTTGATATATTATATAAAACGAAATTTGCTATCTGCATCCAAAAAATCCACCTAGTAGTGCATATAAAAAAATTATTGATAAGATGGTGTTATTTTGGCCATAACAATAAAATTATGCACTGTAAGACAGGAACTTAAATCACAAGAATTCCTTAAATATTTGTCCGAATTATTTGAAATTTTCACCAATTGTTTAAATTAATATTCTTTATATTATGTGGGTACAAATTTGGAATTTTCTAACAATATTCAAGAATGTTAAAAAAAATATATATATTCAAAATTCAATTAGGTTCTCCCTGGTATTTGATATTTTGGGTTTGATTTATTTAGTATTAGTATCAATTTATTAATTGTAAAATTATAAGCCTAAACAGTTTTGACAAACTACAATTTTTAAACCCCTTTATAATAATAGTGCATAATATAACTTATAAGACTCTAATAATAGATTCTATTGTGACAGCTCAATTTTTATAAGTTAAATCAGCTCACTCAAAATTGTTATTTTTATAAACAATTTATAATTGCTTGCAAATTTATAATAAAACTAAACCTTGCAAAACAGTGACTTATTGCAAAGTCAAAATTGTATCAAACACCCACACAGCCTAGAAATTTGTCATTTTTCATTTACATTAATTAATAATTGCCTACTAATTTATTGATTTTAATTTATAATTTTCCTCTGATTATTTTCTGTCATATTGTCAATTTGATTTTTCAGTTACGATTGAGTCAGTTGGAGCATTGAAACCAAGTCAAATTTTCATAGAAGCCATCACAATTTTAATCAAAAAAGTCACAGATGCTTTGGAGTCAGCACTGAATCAATCTGAAATCTAATGCTATCATGTTAATTTTTATGTAATTATTACTGTGAAATCAATGTTATAAATTAATTAAAACAAATATAGTTTTATAATTCGGTTATTTATTTGTAATCTCAAGTTTTTCATTGTAACATTAGGTCTTGGGCGAAACATTATGCCTATAAACTGTTTTTTTTCATTGTACCTATTAATTTTTATTGAATTCAATATAATTACTGTTTTGTTTCTGTTTGAAGCAAATTTATATTAATTTCAGAATTATAATTACATGTTACAATTTTCAATGACTTGGATGCTTATGTTCTATGTAAATAGCTTTCCGATGTTGACACCATAATTGTGCATCTATTTTGTCAATTTTATGTCTGAAGAGAACGTAATTTATGCGTAAAACACAGTTAACATTCTATAAGACAATTTTATTCTAAGTGTAGTTATGGTAAAAGGACAATTATTTTATTTTTAATTTAAAGAGTAGAAATGTATTAATAATATAAATAATTAAAACGCCACCCTAATTTTTGAGAACTTAACTAAGTATTTTTTTTACTATTAAAACTTTACAAATGGTAACACAGTTATATTTTAAACCTTTTTATGCTAGTATTGAAATTAAATGCTGCTTCACAAATGAAGTTCTTTTCTAAAAATATCAACCTATATATTTGCCTTTCTCTCAATCACTTGAGGTCGACCACCTATACTCCACATAATACAAAACAAAAATTAATCTATTCATAGGCGCTTAGAGGGGGGGGGCAAGACGGGGCATTTGCCTCCCCCCTGGTTTTTAGACATTCTTATTAATTTTAAAAACAGTCAATAGGTTATTAATATATGCAAAGTTTGTTATTAAAATTATGATGTTATTTAAATTATTCAATAGATTTTCTGAATAGTGTTCATAAAGTACAATTTGTTTCTGAACATTATTTACACGTTAGTTAAAATGTATTGATAAATATATTGATACTTAGGTATTCGGCCCTCTAACTGCCTTTTATAATTATAAATTTTCTTGTTATCTTATTGTGTTGTATCAACAATTGATAATCTAAATTTTTCGCAACAATAAAATGTCATGATTACGTGACTAATGACTATGCCATTATGCGATGTCTTTCGTTAATCGTTTTTACTCTGAAGTCTGTATGGTGTTGTCTGCAGTCTGTGTCCGTTAATGAGTGCGTTTACAATTTACACTATTATTATTGGCAAATAATTTATTATGCTACAGTAATACTAGGTATGTATACAGTTTATTTTTTAAAAAGTGAATTTATTTTCTTTCAAAATACCATAAGTATGTTTATTTAATTATAGAATTTTTGTGCATTATAGTTGTTGTAATTTAATTAAAAATAATGAATTATTTAATTAATGTTATACATTTTTAAGAAAATAATTCAAAAAACCTCATTTAGAATTAGAATTTCAGCAATCCAGTTCTAGTTCCAACAAAACTGAACAGGAAATTTCTTCAAGCATCATACAAAATGTATGTCAGTACTTGTATATTATTATTATTTACGTATTTTAATGTAAATTATGTTCGATATCATAATACACGGCATCCAAGTTCAAAATTATCACTGACTGATCACAATACTAATATAGAAAATAGTTTAGTTATTATAACAATATTGACACTTGACAGTTTAAAATATTTTTTTACAAATATTTTTAATTTACATTATTTATTGACATGGAAAATTTTTAGATAATTTTTCAGCAGAATCTATGATTTGGTACAGTTATTACAAACAAACAGTAGATAAAAAACTTAAGGATATTTAAATGTATTGAAAGAAGAACTATTTTATCCATCAGTTTTTAAAGCACTTTGTATTGGTCTTACCATACCAGCTAATATTTGTACAGCTGAACGATTGTTTAGTATATTACGAAAATTGAAAACTTTGTTAAGACTTAAGATCAACCATGACTGATAATAGACTTTATGCTTTGTGTATGATAAATATACATTATATTTATTATACAAGATATAATGAACAACTTGATAAATGATAGTTTTTATGGTGAAGTAATTGATTGATTTGGAAAAGATTCAAGACGTTTGCAATTTATTTTTCAACAAGAATAACGCAAGATTAAAATTTTTTAGAAAATTGAAAACAAACTGAATTTGTTTTTTTTTAATTATTTACTAAATTTCAACTGATGAACCAAAATATATAATAATTTAGTTTAATAAAAATAAAAGTTTATTATTCTTTATGATCCTTTCCTGTACCTATTAGAAACATACATATGTAATTATTATTATTTGTTTGGTAAAAACAAACAAAATATTTTATTAATTATTATATAAGGTATAATTTATAATGTAGCCATCCTGCCCCCTTCTAGAAAAAATCCTGTGGGCGCCTATAAATCTATTACTTACAGAATGATTTTGTCCCACACTAAGCAGTTTTTTACCCCAGCAAATAATTTATATTTCTATTATATATAGATATATTATATATATATTTCTATTGAGAAACCAATAATCATGAATGGTAATATCAACACAGGGATGATGTACATTACTTAAAATAGAAATTTATTTACCTTGTAATTATTATTAAGTTTTAAAAAGCCAAAATATTTCATGAAAATTGCCTATACATAACTGCTTAAACCACATCCGTTTAAGAAAAAGTTTACATTCTTAAATTTATTTATAAATTGTTTGTTTTAAATAACCAATAGAACATTTTATAATTGTAAAGGTTTTTGGCAAAACGCTACAATTGGCACACGATAGCTTATTTAGAAATTTTGTTGTTTTTAAATATTCAGAACCAAGAGTGAAATGTACCTTTACTAATGAAAACATATTAAACTTTTCAGTGTGGCCAACAATTAGCATTTGGCCTATTCGGGACTGTGGAAATTATTTGGATTTTTGGCCGATTGCAAATTGTACAATCAAATGGATGTCCTTCCTTTAGCTCTCTTGTTGGTATGGACACAGCAGGCAGCTTTAGAAAATATCAATCACAACTAACCTGTTACAATAACTAAAAAGGATATACACGAGTAATTAACGTATAATATAGTTGAATACAAACACTTACAGTAAATAATGTATTTCAACTTGGAAATTGTATTATTAATTTAAATTGCGTGTTGTGTACATACAAGTAAATAAGTACAAAAGTAAAATTTAAAAAAAAAAAAAATAAGTCTATGGTGTGTAAGAAGGGCGTCTCTTTGCTGGTGGTGATTTAGAACCGCTCCTACTCCTTGGTGAATCCGGAGTATGACTCCTACTTTTACTATCTGACAATGGAGATTTGTGTTCAATTGACATACTTCTTCTACTTCTATCCACCGATATGCTTCTCTTCCTGCTAGGTGATTTGCTTCTCTTTCTGCTAGGTGATTTGCTTCTCTTCCTGCTAGGTGACTTGCTCTTTTTTTTGCTCCCAGAAATGCTTCTTTTACTCTTGACCGGCGATCTAGAGGCGGACCTAGGGGGTGATGGAGGACTTCTAGAAGGCGGCGTTCTAGTAACTCTCCTGGGAGGAGGTGATCTAGGAGATGGCGTCTTACGTTTAGGTGAGCGCGTACGCCTGTGTCTCTTTTCGACGGGCGAACGCGATTTGTGTCTACTGGCACTGCGTTTTCTAGTGCGCCTCGGGGACGAGCGGGATTTCCTAGAGCGTTTTTTTGGCGTCCGACTCCGTCGAGGTGATCTGCTGACACGCTTGCGGATTGGAGTCCTTGTTCTGGACCTTTTCGGGGACGACGTGCGTCTGATGTGACTTGACGAACGGCTCTTGACCAGCTCGGATGTTTTTCCTCTGCCCGACGAACTGCTCCTTCTAGGCGACTTGCTGGAAGACCTAGGGCTCCTGGAGTTACTCCTTGGCGGCGTGACCGACCCGGATTTTTCTTTGTCTGGAGTGGATGATTTGGTTTTCTTTACGGTTTCAGCCGCAACCGGCGGTGTGGTCTCTTTTTTCTTGTCCTTTTCTTTTCGCTTCTCGGACTTTTCTTCCCTCTTTTTTGACGAGTACTTTTTGTCCTTCCTGTGGCTTTTAGACCTCGAACGGCGTCTAGACTTGGACCGGGAGCGTTTCCGGTCCCGGGACGGCTTGCGTTTTCTGTCCCGTGATCGGGACTTTTTTCGGGACCGCGACCGCTTTCTATCCCGCGACCGCCGGCTGGCTGCCTCGCGACTCCTGTACCGCTTCCGGGACCGGGACCGGCGTCTGGACCGCGACCGCGACCGCCGTCGACGCGAAGACCGCGAGTGTCCTCTGCGCGACCGGGACGACGACCGGCGGCGGCTGGACCGGCCGTGCGACCTGGATCGCGAACGGCGGTGGGAAGAGTGGCCGCGTTTTTTATCCTTGGAGAGAATGCCGATGACCGGGTCGATGGCCGCCGAGATCAGGCTCTGCGCCTCCTTTACGCGCGTCATGGCCTCCTCAATCTCGCGCTGCGCCGCTTCGTTGCTCTTGGCCATCGGCTTGGCGATCGCCTGCGTGGCGTGCGTCACCTGCACCGCGCGGCCACCCAGCTGGCCGCCGTTCAGCTTCAGCCCGGCGACTATGCTGGCCTGCTCGGTGAACTCGACCAGCGCGTACCGAGTGGCGTCGTTCTCGCGGCTGCACCACCGCACGTACTTCACGTCACCGGCCTTCTGAAAGAACGCGATCAGTTGATCGTCGGCTACAGCGTCATCCACACCGATGGCCACCAGCGTGCGGCGGATCTCCTCGATGCGGCGCGCGTCGTACGTGACCGGCAACGGCGGGTACGGCGGCAACCCGTTGGACGCCAGCACCGGGTCCACGGTGACGATCACCTGGTCGGGCGGCGCGCCCTCAATGTGATTGACAACGTGCGGCGGCAGTTTCGGGTCGGAAGGATACAGGCCGGGCACGACGCTCGCCTGGTTTGCAATGTCCAGCGCGCGGTACTCGTCCGGGATGTCGCCGACGGACGACTGGTACGGCGTGACAATCAGCGCGCGGTCGATGAACACCGTGTTGGTGAGGTGCTGCGCGACAGCCACGCACAGCGCATCGAAGTACTTGACGTAGCATATGCGCGACTGTACCGGCACGGACACGTCGCGGATCTGCGGGTACAACCGAATGTCCTCAATCTTGCCGATGCACCCGAACAGCGTCTGCATCTGGTCCTTGGTGGCCTGCGGCGCGATGTTTGTCACCTGTATCACTTTGGCCGCAGCGGCGGGTGGCGGCGCGGCAGCGGCGGCATTTGGGTCCGAGCCGGCCGTCATGGCTGGAACTGGAAGGTTCGTTCTCTATCTGGAACGACTCCGCGAGGTGTCTAGAAGTAGAGTCCGAAAAGGGCCGCAGCGGCGGCTACATGCTACGCCCGCAAAACGGACGTTTATCCCGAAGGTAACACGGCTGATATTTCAATGTAACAGAAAGCGTAAAACAAACGGACGACGGAACACCTCGGGGAACTGGGCTCGACGTTCCTCACACAGTCACACCACACTCAGCCCTGTGGTAAGCTCCGCGATTAAAGAAGTAGAAAGGAAAGCAACGGCGCTGTGTTATAATCACGGTGTTAATGGAACGCGGTGGGTCGCGGACCGGCAGTGTTGCCAATGTCGACGGCGATTTCTCATTGATATTTCGTGCTTCTTTATAGATATGTTATCATAATTTTGGTTAATATTATTATTATTATAATAGAGAGCCTATATCGGAGGTATTCAAACTGTGCGTCGCGGCTCCCAGGGGCGTCGCGGGTGTTGTCGAAGGGAGCCGCATCCTATAACTGAAAACCAATATGTATATATTTTTACGAAAAACGTTTATTGAGGCCCACCGGTTGGGAAACGTTGAATAGTCTACAATAGTCATTTGCTAAATATAGTTTTAATTTGTCGCGTGAGTGTTATCGTTTCTATAATGTTATAGAAATATAAATTATATTCATATGAACATTGATTTTTTTATTATTTGGGAGCCGTCAACAATTCGTGAAGACTCAAAGGAGCCGTGGGATAAAAAAGTTTGAATACCTCTGGCCTATATAATGATTTATATTAGCCTATTATATAAGCTCTCTATTATAAACTACATACTGAACGTCATAAATTCTTCTTCTGCTTCGCCTTTTCCACAACAATTTGGAGTCAAAAGCAAGTTTTATTCAAAAGTATTTCTATGTCCACAAACGAGTATACGGCAGCTAGTACTTTTATAAAGATATCTTTAATTATTGTGGCATTGTGCTATACAATCCAATTATCCAAACGCAAAATATTTCTTGACTCGATTTAATCGCTTATTTCTTTATAAAGATATTAAAATGATATGTTTTAAGCTATATTTTTCAATTTTCTATATGTATGTTTATGCATATTTATGTCTATGGTATATGTACATTATGTTTTCTTTGTGGCACTGCCGTCGGACGGCAGGCTCGGGGATATTTTTGACGTCTATGGTTGCCCGCACTGCGACTCTCGCCGGCTCTATGGTCGTGTTGGGCATAAATTTTTTTTTTTTTTTGTCCATTTTTTTGGCTAAAATACCGCAGTCGTATATTTTCTGTCTCGTCATTTTAGTTTTACGCTGCCGAAATCCTTCTGAACACGACCGCAACATTCTTCGTATGTAACAATTATTATTTATTATTATTAGCAAATCCGTCTAGGTATCCGATCGAATACCACACGGTTCTCATCCGTATTGCGATAACAATCGTACATATTCAGTGACGTATCAAATCGTTTCGGCATTTTAATTGCACGTTTCAGTGCATCTCTATTCTCTACCTTACAAGACGTCCGCTTGTCGTTTCCGGGAAAATTTTATTTTCAACACTAACATAGGTAACTCTATTATATATTGATATTTTTTTTTTTTGAGAAAAATTAATTCGATATTTTCGGTGACCTGGTCAGCTAGGTGCTCCTATCAATGGCCAAAATCAAATTGATGCTGGCGTACGCCGCGGCGGCCCTGCTGTTGGCGTGTGCCGAAAAAGTCCGTCCGGCACCCGTGAGTTGATTTCTTTTTTTTTTTTTTTTCTTAAACTTATTTTTTTGTTTGGCTTTGTCGGCAGGACGATGCGACCGCAGAGTCGGCGGTGCCTTACACCAGTCCGACGGCCGCCCAAACGGGCGTGTACCTGGCCGAACATTTTGATGATCTGTTGACGTTGACAAAACAGTGGGTCCGGTCCAACTCCAAAAAACCGGACGTCCAACAGGAACTTGCCCAGTATGACGGTCAGTAGCCAAGCCGTCAGTTGGTTGGCCATGACATTGTTTAGCTAGCACTAACGCCCTAAACGTTCTTTTAAACCTACTGTCAGGTATAGGTGCTGGTGGCGGTCCTAGCGCAGGGTGGATTAATTGTTCAGTGCCAAATCTTAAATAGTTAGATTTCATAAATCTGTATGTTTAAATACCAACTGATTGAAAATAGTTAAATTTTGTATATAAATTATTTACATGTACCTACTTACCTAGTAACACAAAAATAATTAACTAAAATATTTATTTTATTGTATACAATCTTGAAAAACTATAACCATAACTATAATTAATAAAATTTTAGAAGATCATAGCATGATAAGATGAGAGAGTGTGGACTGAGATGGTTTGGGTGTATGAATAATTGCAATAAGTTTAGATATGACTAGGGTGACCGACCCCTCAAATAGTTAGGAAAGCGAAGATAAAGATAAAAGAGCACAGCAGCTTTATAGTTATATAGCTATAAGTATTGTACATTTCTGTTGTTTGGAATACCTAATACAGTTTTTTGTATTATACTGTTATCCATATTAAAATGTGATGGGGGGCTAACAAAAACTTATAGAAATATGTGCATGACCGTCCCACTCTTGAAAGTATATACAGCTGCATTGAAAGTAGCCGGCCAATGGCAATCCATGATAGAACAGTTACTCATTTTGTGGCTGTGCTGCAGCTGATAATGGTGCATTCTTATTTGGAAAACAGTATATAAATTAATATTTTGAAATATTCTAATCTGATCTGATGTAGCATAAATTAAATTATTTCTATAACTTAGCAGTCACCTACCTATCTAGGAACGTGAAAGTATAATATGAAAAATATTATGAATTAATTTAGTTAAGATAATACTTAAATAATGTAGATATGTTGTTTTATGATATTAAAAAAACAAAATTAAAGTTCTAGAATCACCATTCACCACTAAGTATATTTATTTTTACAAATAGCCAAAATCGTTCCTATACCCATACTTTGTGTATAAACTACATACGACACAGAAGTAACTTATATTGTTTTAGGTTACATAGTTTGTTTTATTTATTTTTTTAAGCTGAGTTATGCATACACAACTATGACTTGTGTGTTATTATATTGCGGCTTATAAATCTGAAAATAATGCAATACTTCCTAGCTGAATATTACTCCTAACTGCTGAGCTAGGATTTTAAGATCTAAACATTTTTTTTTATATGTACATAGGTATTATGCTTTAAGTATTGAATTAGGTATAGGTATAATTAATAATTAAAATGTATAATACAAAAGATAATATTACATAATATTTTTTTAAATGTATTGTATATGTGGGGTAGTTATTGTTGATTATTTTATTTTGAGAAAAAGAGAATAGACTGAGATGGATGAGTGGAATGAGAAAAAAAATATAACTAAAAAGAAAAGATTGTATGTGCATTGTATTTAAAGTGAATAATTTAAGTTGAAGCTATAGGTATTATTTTATTATTTAAGTAATAAATCACTAAAATAAACTATTATTGGCAAATTAAATCTTAGAAATCAAAAATGTCTCTGATAAATATATGAAGTGGGAAACTTAAATTCACAGTAGAGATCATAATATCTATTGTTTTGCTTATTAATTAATTAGTTTTATTATTATAATTACTGGATAATTGCGTGTTTATTTGATTGGTCTATAGTTGTAGTTTTCTATAATATAATATTAGAACACTATTGTATCTTTAAATGTATGATTTTCAAATTTTATTTCTGCACAAACATAAAATTCCATTCATTTAAGCAATTCAAATATAGATATAGAAATGCTGGTTAGTATTGTACTGTGAAACGCTTAAGATTTTATATCACTTACTAATTATTGTTTTTCACAAGTAATTCATTTTAGAAGTTTGATTGTGTTTTTGTCACTTCAATTCAGGATTTTTCTGAAATGAAAGTTTCAAAAAATGAACATTTTCAATTTATTTATAATTCTCTTTAATCTGGGTTTATCAATGTAAACAAAACAAAAGACTGTTTTAACTTTTTTAAAGTTTGTTATACTAATATGTATTATATATTCCTATCTCCTTTAAAAATATAATAACATTACAATAATTATTAGTTACTATTGACAAACTGGTTACATTCGCTGATTTCATATTTGTTACTTTGTGATAGTCTGTTTATGTAGAACTAATTAAAGTGTGAAGTAGCAGCACTTTCATTATAAGCAAAATATCTTGGTTTCAGTTTTTTCCATTAGGATTGCTTTCTTTTAGTTTTACAATCCTATTAAAACTTGAGTGGACCATCAATTTTTCCATGGTCAAGTAACCAATCTATCTATGTTAGTGATTAATGTAGTACTACTCAATCAAAATGTTAAGGTTGTGTAGTTTGTACTGCCAAATCAATTTGTTTCATTTTTTTTTTTTTTTTTTATGATTGACAGTTGACAATTTTGACATCTGTGAACTGATATTATGTAGTAATTTTAGTAGTTAGTAGACATTAAATTTTTGTGTATGATTACAATTACTTAATATCTTTTATCATATTAATGTATTGAAGTGTGTAATCATTTAAATTGTTTTTGTTATTAGGAAAATGGGTTATTGAAGAGTTAGAAAGATTTCCTCTGAAAGGTGATAGAGGTCTAGTATTATCATCAGAAAGTCGTCATGCTGCTATTGCCTCAAAACTTTATAAACCATTTACTTTTGAAGACGGAAAAACTCTAGTTATTCAATATGAAGTTGCTTTCCAAAAACCACATACATGTGGTGGCGCCTATATAAAATTGTTAACTGAAGGTCCTGGTATTCAGGATTTAACTCAGTTCAATGACAAAACTCCATATTCAATCATGTTTGGTCCAGATAAGTGTGGACCATCTTCCAAAGTGCATTTTATAATTAGACATAAAAATCCCAAGAATAATTCAATCACTGAAAAACACTGTTTAAAATTGAAAACTGATGAAACTGTGTTCACTGATCATCAGCCTCATTTGTTTACTTTGGTCATCAAACCAGACAACTCATATTTGTTTTTTTTAGACCAAGAAGTAAATATTTCTACAAATATATATTAACTGTTAATAATAATAATTTTATATTTATAGTTGCAATATGAAGGTGACTTATTATCAGATGATGACTTTAGTCCTCCAATCAATCCTCCAAAAGAAATAGTTGATCAAAATGATGTTAAGCCTGAAGACTGGGATGAAAGAGCCAAGATCCCAGATGAAAGTGCCGTTAAACCAGATGACTGGGACGAAAGTGAACCTGAAAATATTCCCGATGAATCTTCTTCTTTACCAGATGATTGGTTAGAAGATGAACCCACTCACATTCCTGATTCTGCAGCAGTTAAACCTACAGATTGGTAAATATTTATTTTTATTTATTATCATTTATTTGGATACAACCATAAAAACTAATTTCAAATACCATACTTTGTATACAGTAAGATGTTTTCAAACTAGGGGTTCTGCAAGTATGTTTTATGAATAATATGTATTAATTTTTAAAAATTATCAGTGTATTTTTAATGTTTTTAGCTAGTTACAAAATATCTAAACTTACCTAGTAAACATATTATTAAATTGTAGGGAATAAATCACTGTTAGTCTGATGGACTACTTAAATAATTTAACTTTTATTAAATACATTAAATTTGAAAGAAATTGTTGATTATGAATCTAATGATTTTGAGCGAACTCAGTGATAAAAACAATGTATAGAAAACCATAATATCTCAGCCTTTCCTTTGAGTCTGCTAAGTGAAAATTAAAGGTGTTATAAAATAAAACTGTAAAAATTGATTTATTATATTTTTTTTTTTTTTTTTCTAAAATGGTCATATAGTTGGTTGAAACATTTATGTGTTAATTTAACCATTTCTAAAAGACAAAAAAAATCAAATTCATTGAAGCATTTGAAAAATTTACTCTATTCTAGTTTGAACCTAAAAAAATAAACATAATTTCAGAAAAAGATTGGAGCAATTATATTAATATCCTTCCAATTATTGATCTGAAGGAAAAAAATTGTTTAATTATTACTTCCTATTTATTCTACGCTCAGAATCTAAATACATCATTAGATACTATAGATTTTGTTGTTTGTTAACGTTTGTACTTTTATTTAAAAAAAGTTTATTTTACAATAAAAAAGTACCTATGTACCATTTGTACTTACAATAAGTAAATGAAATTTACTTAAATAAAAGTAAAGTAATCTTATGATCAATTTTAACTAAGTTTAAAGTAGATGTCAAACAAAACTTCCATTTTTAAGATGTAGTAAGTATGATTATACAATTTAAATAATGAAATAAATTTGTATGCTATTTGTTTTGTAGTGGGGGAATGCAAATGTTTTACAGTTAATGTTCTAGATCTTTTTGTAAAATCAAGTTTCTGCTTAAGTGCCAGTAAGTAAACGTGGCCCATTAAGCAATATTTTGGTTTGCTTCTATTGGATGTACTTTAGATGTTTTAGCTGGGTCCAATCACATAACTGAGTTACTTGGATTTTAGCAGAGAGCGTAATTGATGTAGTCGCATTTGCAACTTTTCTTATCGTTTCAACATGAGAGTTTTGAGTAAGACTACAGTGAGTAAGGATTACTTACAGTTATAATTCAGTACTTTTTGAGGTCATTGCTTGAATCAACTTTGTTGTTCGATTTGGTTTAATTTCCATTTTCTTGGCCAGTTTTCTACTTGGTGTATTTTTCCAAATTTTGAAATGTATTTATTGGGTTTTACTGTATAAACAAAGTCATCCTTAAATTATTAGTTTGTAAAATAATTATTTTGGCAATACTCTGAAAATGTTTTCATAAGCAGTTATTTTTGTTGGCATTAATTTAGTGCCTAAATTATTCTTCTTCTTCTTTGGGGTTTGTCGGCCATCAGACCATCCCGTCACACATCCAATTCTCCAGCCTTCTCTATCCAAAGCTCGTGCTTTCCAATTTGGTCCTCCATTCAGTGCTAACACGTCTTTTTTTATCATGTCTTCCCACCTTAATCGAGGTCTTCCTAGTGGTCTTTTACCAACTGGGTTCTCGTCCATAGTCATCCTTATTATGTTGTTCTGGCTTCATCTAGCATGACCGGTCCACTGAAGTCTTTGGTTTCTAATTGTATTTACTATGTTTTCTTTTTTAAATAGGCTTTCCAATTCATTATTTTTTTTCTTATTCTCCACTCACCCGTTTCTCTGTCTTTTACTGGTCCAAAAATTTTCCTTTCAAAAATCATAAGTTTTCTTTTCTCATTCTTTCTTAATGTCCAGGTCTCCGCCCCATAAGTGACCACTGGGCGTATTAAGGTTGTATATAACTATTTTTTAATTTCTAACGACAAGGATCGTGATCTTAGTATTTTTGAGAGTCCATAAAAGCACTTATTTTCTGATACAATTCTTGCCGCAACTTCTTTGTCAGTTTCATTTTTTTCTGTTACTATTGAACCTAGGTACTTGATTTGTTTGGCTCTACTGAACTCATACCTACCAACTTTCATGTGCGGGAATATGGCAATGCTATCTCTTCTTCCCATAACCATGTATTCAGTTTTACCTTCATTTACCTGTAGTCCTACTTTCTTAGCCATTTCTTCTAATCGGGCAAACAGTGATTTCAGATTATTATGTGAATTGCTCATTAGTACCACATCGTCCGCATACGCCAACAGAACTACATCCGACTCCTGTAGTTTAAAACCTTCTTGTGGTTGTATGTTCATTTCTCTTACTACTTTCTCTAGAATTAGGTTAAACAGAATTGGTGATATGGAGTCTCCCTGTCTTAGACCAGATTTTACTTGTATTGGTTCTGTTTCTGCAACGCCAGAATATTAATTATATATATATATATATAATTAATATTCTGGCGTTCTTTAAAAGAATTTAATTTACCACATAAACTAATAAGTTTAATTTTAATAAATTAATATATATATATTATTAATTTATTATTATTAATATTGTATGTAGTCATATGCCAGTCTTTGCAGCGGCGGCGTCGGCAGTGGTGTTTTATTAGCCCGTCACTCCATGGAATCGTTAATTTTTGGTACCAGGGTCCCATGAAGCCGACGTTTGCGTTTCACGTACACCACGTAGCCACAAACACGTGTACGCGAACGTTGCGTCGGTTTCGTGCCGCGTCTTGCGGATCATGGGTCCCTTGTACCACGGTGGGCTAAAATACACGTATTTGCGGCCAGTTTTTGAGTGAATGGTGATGGTGGTGGTGTTAATTATAATATAACTATAGAATAATTATAATGTAGTTATAGATTAAATATAATAATAGCCATAAAATAATTATAATATTTATAATTATAGAATATAGCTGATCCCGCGCACTTCGTTGCCCGTAAAAAATGATAATTCGTAAAAAAAAAAAATCGTGTTTGTTCGAGTACTTTTGGGTGTAATCGCTGCAGTAAGCGCGACTCGGCCACCCTGGTTCGCGGACAAAGTACCACCTCGGTAGGCCGTGTTCAAAAATTCGATTTGACGCAAGTTTTTGTACCTGGTCTGCCCGAACAACCGGTGGCAACCAATAATAATTAAGTACTAATTTCTACTATATAATTGTTTCTCCTATAACCAGTAACGACAATACTGCGTATCTATTATACACTATCACATCGAAAAAAGGTCCCCGGGTAAAGTACACTCTCCTTTATACACACAAATATTGTATATATATAATTAGTGAAACATGGGTACGTGCGCAGGGCCGGATTTAGGGCGACCACAACAGTGACTCGGGGGAAAAAATCTTTCAAATTACATGTGCACTGTCACCCCGCCGTCCCGTCGAAAGTGGCCAATAGGATTGAAATGAAATTTAACACCGAATGCCGCCGATGGGTGAAATTTTATGTCGACAGCATGTTCGTTCGTCAGTAAATCCGGCCGCATCCTAAACCCTACCATATATATACAGTATATCTATAACCATAGAATATTATAATATTATAATTTAATCAATAAATATAGCCCATCGCTCCGCAAAATTATCAATTTTTGGTACCAGGGTCCCATGAAGCCGACGTTTGCGTTTCAAGTGCACCACGTGGCCACAAACACGTGTTGCGTGCCGCGTCATGCGGATCATGGGTCCCTGGTACCGCGGTGGGCTAAAATGTCCGTATTTGCGGACCCGTACGCTGCCGTACGCTTAACTATTTTAAGCTCTTTTTACCCTTTAAAATGCGAATTTCGAAAAATCCTTTCTTAGTGCGCCTACACATAGTAATAAGTACATTTCCTGAAAATTTCAAATAAATCCGTTCGGTAGTTTTGGCTGTGCGTTGTTTAGTGAGTGAGTGAGTGAGTGAGTGAGTCAGTCAGTGGTATTTGGCTTTTATATGTATAGATTATAAAGATTTTTCTGTCATCCGCTTTTTTGAAGTCAATGAAAAGGACGTATATCTCTTTGTCAAACTCCCATGCTTTTTGGAATAACTGTCTGAGGATGAATATCTGATCTATTGTCAATCTTCCTGATCTAAATCCTCCCTGATAGTTTTATCAGGGAGGATATCTTAGTTACTTAAGATTTCTTCTGCTTTACCTTTTAGCCTTGATAGAATGCAGTTTGAAAGAACCTTGTATGTTACGTTTAGAAGAGCTATTCCTCTATGAATGTTGCAGTCTTGTTTGTTTCCTTTCTTGTGTATTGGACACATCACCGGTGTCCTCCATTCTACAGGTTATTCTTCATTCGTCCATGTTTGGCAGATCAGTTTCCACACTCTAAATGAGATTTCATCCCCTCCATGTTTAAGGAGTTCCGCTTGGATTTCATCTTCCAATTTTTTCCAGAAATATTATAAAAAAATAAATAAAAATTCCACCAGATTCTTCTGGTGCCTTGTGATTTTTTAAATTGTTTATTTGATGTTTACCTCATCTAGAGTAGGTTCTGCGTAGTCTTGAGCATCCCCATTTTCTATGTTAAAAAGAAAGGTTTCTTCTGGTTCTTCACAATTTAGCAAGTCTTCAAAGTATTTCTCCCATTTTTTGGCTATATCGTCAGTTGTTATTAGAGATCCATCTTCATGTCTCAGAAATCTTTCTTTCTTTTTGTAGTTTCATCTTAGGTTATTAATACGACTGTACATATATCTAGTTCTATTTGCTTTATAATCCTGTTCTGCATTGTTCATTATATGTTGTATATATTTTCTCTTTTCACATCTTATGATATTGCTTGCCTTCCCTCTGTCGAATTCTAAGCCTTGCAAATATGTCTTCATTGTTTGTATCATTCAGCCATTGTTTTCTTGCTAGGTTTATTCTAAGTACTGCACTCTCGCAGATCTCATTAAACCACGGCTTTGATTTTGATCTTTCTTTTCCTAGAGTCTTTGTTGCTATATGATTTACAATTTATTTATCTGTTCCCATTCTTTGTTTATTGTTTCGTCTAGTGGTGCCTGTTTATTTTGAAATATATTTTGAATATTATCTTCAAAAATTTTTCTTATAACCGAGTCCTTTAATTTATTTATATCAAATCGTCTTGCCTTTTTTCTTTGGTCTATTTTCATTATTCTTTTATGTTTCACTTTTATCCAAATACCAAGTAATACGTGATCAGAGTCAATATCTGCACCACATAAAGATCTTATATTTACTATACTATTTTTGAACCTGCTCGTGACTAACACATGATCAATCTGGTTTTTATGTTTTCCGTCTGGGGAGATTCATGTATATTTATGGATATCTTTTCTCGGAAACATGGTGCTTTTTATTACTAGACCTTTGCCTATTGCAAAATCAATTAATTTAGTTCTGTGATCATTGGTGATTGTATGTAGGCTCTGGGTTTCTATATAACTCCTATACTCAACTTCTTGGCCTAATTTTGCGTTAAAATCTCCCAGCACTATTCTAAGGCTTCCCTCGGAGGAGTCAAACACATTGGCTAGTGAGGCATAGAAATATTCTTTTTCCTCTTCATTCTTATCTTCCGTGGGTGCATGTACATTGATTAATACAGTATCGACACTTACTATTAAAATAGTTGTTTGTGATATCTTAGTTATTCCGACATCTTCCCATCTGACTTCTTGTAGGGCTACGCATTTCATTTTATATTTTTCCAATTCTCTTACAAGGTAAAAGCCGCTTCGGGTTTGTACAAGGTTCTAACGTTCCATGTACCACAAAACATTTCCATTTTCCGATTTCTTGTCATTTTTCTATTTTTTCCAGTCCAAGGCTTAGTGTGTGAGTCCTAAACAAATATTTTTTTACAAGGCAGGGTTGTTAGCCCTGCGCTTAACCCCCAACCTGGAGGGCCAAATTATAGTGTAATAAAATAAATGTTAAATTTTAAGGGATAATGACATGGATGGAGAATGGGAACCACCTTTGATTAACAATCCAAAATGTACGGATCGTTCTGGTTGTGGACCTTGGTCAAGGCCGTTGATGAAAAATCCTAAATACAAAGGAAAATGGAAGCAGCCATTAATTGACAATCCAAATTACCGTGGAAAGTGGACTCCTCGACTTATTTCAAATCCAGATTACTTTTATGATCAAAATCCTCTAAAATCTTCTCCTATAGTAAGCTTATTTATTATAATCATATGTGATAAAATTATATTTTTAACTGTATATTACTGTTGTTGTCACTTATGAAAAAAAAAAAAAAAATGTTTTAGGGTGCTGTAGGATTTGAATTGTGGTCTATTTCAGACAAAATTTATTTTGATAACATTTTAATTGCTAGTGATGAAGCATTATCTGAAAAATGGGCAGAAAGCACTTGGTCGCTGAAAAGAAAGAATTTGTCCCACGAATCGGTAAAATATATGTGTTTTTATTTTGTTAGTGACTTAACAAAAATGAACTACAATAGAAAATATGTGTAATGTATTAATTTACATACAAAAAAATGTCTACACAATGTACTTGTAGGGCACTTTTTGGGGCAGAACTCTCAAGAACATGAATTATAAGCCAGGATTATGGTTGTGTTATATGATTTATTGTTCTATACCCGTGATAATTTATTTATCATATTTGACTCAAAGATATTTTAAGGTACCTAGTAATAACCAAATAATGTTTGGTTGTACCTAATTATCTATCCATGTAGCATCGGGTACCCAGTTTTGTTTATGCTCCTGTTAACGCCATTGAACCTCTTCTTTTATAAAAATTGTATTGATATAAACTAATTTGTAATTTTTTCCTTACCAGGAAAGTGTGTTTGGAGCTGTAGTTAGATATACCAATGAAAACCCTTGGTTATGGGCTGTGTATGTAGTTGTTATTGCGGTGACTATTGTCCTAGTAGTTATAATCTGCTGCACTTCATCAAAAGTAATTTTTTATCACAGTTTTGTATCTACTCATCAATAAATGTTTGTTAATTATAACATTAATTTTCTTATTAATATAGGAAAAGTCTTCAGAGTCGAGAAAAAAAACAGATGAACTGGTTCCTGACGAGGAAGGAGAAGCTCTTGATGAAGACCTAGAAGCCAATGATACAAAAGAAGACGAAGAAACTGATGGTAAAAATGGTGACATTGATGAAGAAGAAAATGTAAGTGATGCTTTTATGTTTTTTGTTTATATACACGATCTATTGTAATAATAACATTATAATTATAATTTAATCATTATATTTATGTATATAGGTCAATGTAGAAGCTGATCTATCTAGTGGAGATCAAGTACCATCCTCTCCTAGAAAGCGCAGAACAAGAAAAGACTGAATCTGCTTGTAATCTTCTCTCTTGTGTAGCAACATTTTGTTTGTATTCCTACAATTATTTGTGTTTTTTGTTTGTACCTACATATTGTTTTTTTTTTTTTTCAATGTTAGTCACAATAATTTAAAAATAAAATTATATTCAAATGTTTATTATACAGGTACCAATATTATACTCGTGTTTTTAAAAATGCAATCAACACTCACCTATTGAATTATTTTACAAAAAAAAAAACACTATACTTTTGCATTGATTTAAATGATAGTTTTCATAATTTAACTTTTAAGTATAATTTGTTTTATACTTTATACGTTAATTATATTATAAAATAAAAAATAAAATGTCTGATTTTAAAATATAATCATCAACAAGTTAAATTGTTTGATTATGCTTATTTCTACCAGATGTCCTATCTGTGTCCTTTTAATGACTAACAATGGTCTGGTTCTTTTTAATGTCCCATAGGTCGCATCATTTTGCTAAAACTTCCTTATAATGTTCTCATTATTTTCAAATGATCAATTGCCATAAACTTATTAAATTAGTTTACAGTTAATTACATTTTATAACATAAGTATCTGATGTACACAAAAAATTGTCAGGGCATGTTCTTTTTAATACTTAATATTTAAAAAAATATGAAATCAACATAACCTTCATTGTAAAAAAAAGTAGTATAACAGTATCAAAATTACAAGAATGCGTTGAATAGTGAAGTAAAAGAAATAAATTTCTTTTGTGTTGTGTATACATTGTACGCTGACAGTTTTTGTATAAAATAAAATGGATCTGTAAACAATCAAATTTGCATTATTTAATTGTTATGAACCACGGATTAAGTAATTATTTTTTCGTAGTTTGTCTAACATTTA
This sequence comes from Hormaphis cornu, assembly GCA_017140985.1. Lineage (NCBI taxonomy): Eukaryota > Metazoa > Arthropoda > Insecta > Hemiptera > Hormaphididae > Hormaphis > Hormaphis cornu. The sequence continues at coordinate 48,842,079 of CM029357.1, forward strand.
GTTTCTACTACTGGTACTTATTTAGTCCACACTAGGTTTTGCAAAGACATTATGTTTTTAAATGTTTGGCATCATTACATTGCTCTATTTTGTATTCATTTCAGTCTGAATAATTTTTGTACATGATTTTGTGTTAAATAATATATATATTATAATATGCATAGGCGTGGGCCCCTCCTGCGAGCCGATCTGTACGTTATTTGAAGTAGACTTAGCATAATTTTATCTTGCCATACTACATCAGAAAAATACATTTTGATTCAAACTTTTTTTTCGAACAAATTCATTTTAGCTCCCAAGCAATTTTTGGACTTTTTTTTCAAAATGTGTTTTTATATGCATAGTTAAAATTTGATGGTATTAAAAAAGTCTGTCCAACTTTGGAAGTGGTGTGTTCATGCATGCCGCACCTTTTGTTTTTTTTTTTTTTTTTATTCTTTAAAAATGTTTCAGCACACCAGGCGCTATTACAAATATATTTACAATTTAATTTAATCTAACCTTTACATTTAAATTGATGATAGTAATAATATAATTATATTAGTTCATGATAAATAAGTTTAAGTTTATGATATATGTAATAATAATAATTTTTATAATACAATATAATATAATATTTATAGTATTGGTTGTTCTTCATCTTCTGATGAGGGCTCTTCATTGTCCGTTGAGGGTATGTCTTGGGGCAGTTGAGGTTTTAGCCGCCTATTTTGGGTTTTGCTTCCTAGTTGGTAGTGACGGCTGCCGTCCGATTCTTTTAGCTTAGCGTGGAAGTTTTTGAATTGGGTTTTTATCCAGGTACTTATTAAGGGTATTCCAGTGTCGTTATGGATTTGGCGATTCCTCATAACCCAAGGTGCTTTTAGGGAGATCCTAAGGAATTTGTTTCGGAGTGTTTGGATTTTTTAAATTTTTGTGGGTGAGGCTGTCGCCTAAACAGGGCAGGCATATGTTAGCAGCGATCTGATTACTGAGGTATATAGGAGGAGTGATGACTTGATTTGTAGTTTACTAGAGGCAGTGCCGGATTAAACATTGGTGGGCCCCTAGGCAATTAAAATTTTGGGCCCCAACAAAATTATTTTTTACATAAATCTTTAAAAAAATTGTGGTTTTTCGTTTTCACGGGGCCCCTTAAATGAGTAGGGCCCCAAGGCGGGCGCCTACTCCGCCTTATGGGTAATCCGGCACTGACTAGAGGGTAGAGAGTTCTCATCCTTATATAGCCCTGTACGAGTTTTTTGTTAATATGAATCTTCCAGGTAAGTTTTTCGTGTAGGTGGACACGCAGGTATTTGACTGCGTCTTCTTTTTTATTCCATTGGATGACCTGGTTGTTTATGTGGATATCTTTAGGGTTGTTATATCTCTTAAGAGTGAATATTTTAACCTCACTTTTTGTTGGATTTAGATTCAGCTTCCATTTCTGGAACCAGGTAGTTATTTCATTTAATAAAATTTGTAAGTTTTGGATTGCTAGATATAAGGAGCTGTCTTGTGTGAGAATTGTCGTGTCATGTTCGTGTTCGCAAACATTGCTAATTGAGAGTTGAGGGGAATTGGGATGTCATGGCAATAGATATTAAACAGAGTGGGTCCCAAGACTGATTCTTAGGGGACTCCAGCTTTGATGTGGTGTTGTTGTGAAAAGTCTGATCCTACTCTAACTTTGAAAGATCTGTTGAGTATGAAGGATGTAATGGTTTTGAGTAGGTATGTGGGAAGATTTAGTAATTTTAATTTTTGTTCAAGTCCGCGGTGCCAGACCTTATCGAAAGTTTGTGTTAAGTCTAAGAATGCTGCTGTGGTATATTGTTTTTTTTCGTAACCGCGTACAATTATTTCGGTTATACGTTGAATTTGGTGGCATGTGGAGTGTTTTAAACCCGAATTGTTGTTTTGGGATAACGTGAAGATAGGGTTTTATCCTCTCCAACAATATCCTTTCATCAAATTGTATGAAAGGATATTGTTTGAATGATATTGAATACTATGATATTGAATACTATGATATTGAATACTATGAACTGATATTGAATCAGTCTACTACCGGCATTATCCAAATTGTGATAATGCCGGTAGTAGACTGATTGGCCTGTAGCTGGTGGGACAATTCGCTGGCTTTCCTGGTTTGTAAATAGGGACTATTATGGCGTGTTTCCATGTAGAGGGGAAGGTAGCAATGCGCATGGCTGCGTTAAATAGGGAGGCTAAGTAAGATAGTACTTTTGATGTCAGGTTTTTAAGGATTTTGTTGGTTATTAGATGACGCACCTAAATATATAGATATCAATAAAATCTTTAAACGTTAGTAACTTCCGAATTAAGTTTGACCGACTTTTTTTGTTAATACCATAAAATTACGTACTTAAAACATTCCAAAGACTGCGTGAAAGCTAAACTGCATTTATTCTTTTTTGTAAAATAGGTACTATACATGCTTTCATTTGTCACCAAAAAAATTATATACCTAATTTTTATTTTTAGTAAACTGGAATAAATGCATCAAACCAAATCCATGCCAGGTTTACAATTCTTTTTAAATTAGTTCATTCTTTTGATGCTCAAATCTATGGTGCATTGGTGTTGTAAGAATTATTTATTAAATATTTTAAACTTTGGAATAATTCCAAAATATAAATTATAAATTAATTATTAATAGCTCTTAAAACCTTATTTTTTGTTTTTGTTGTACGTTTCTTTCAGCATACAAATTTCATACTAATTATTTAAACTGTATAGTTATATTACATATGGGGGACAAATGACTTTATAATTAATTTAATATACACCATTGACCGTACCTCAACATTGGCTTGGTCTCACCTGCCACTGGGGTCTGTGCCTATGATAATATGCTCTGTTTTTTTAGTGAAGAATGCTATAAGCAGGCCAAGTAAAAAGTCCAAATTTCAAGCCTTTACTGACACACGAATGTAATTAACAGTACAGTAATAGTGTGATAGCATCAATAGCGTAGCACTAAGAATTTTGTTGGTAAACTGCAAATACCACAATGCAGACAACAATGTGTATTGGTTACAATTAAAAGTTGCAACTAAAGTGGTTCTAGTCGGTCAGTTTCTAAGGAGTATTATTGTATAGGCAATTTATTGTGTTTTGAAGAGATCTCAAGAAATTTTTGAAATTTTACAGAATTAAAATAAGACCTATAAATCTTTCACAATTTTGTTAGTCAAAAAGTACGTCAAAAAACGTTAATTTTTTACTAGGACCACCTTTAGAAAACTATAATTTTAAAATCAAAAATATGCACAACCACTAACAAAATGTTATTGTTTTGTCTGCTGGCAAACTCATTAAACACATTTTTAACATTGATTATTTAAAAGTTAACAACTCAATAACAGTAAGTACCAATTAGATGAACTAAGCAAATCACCCTGCCACAAAAAATTTAACTTTTATTACAGTAAATATGTATTTTGATAACAACATTACCACCATCAATACTAAACACAAACTAAATTCTGAAATCAGTTGTTCTTCATTATAAACTAACATATTTTAGGTCATATCTACGTGATTTTGTCTTTTGATTGACAAAAGAAAGCAATGTGATTTGCTCAGTTTACTGTAAACCACAGTCCAAAAGTGTTGTAATAATATTTTAGTGACCAATTAGATGATAACTTCAAAACATAAATGATGAAAGTGAGAAAACTGTGATCAAAATATATGCAATAATCTAAAAACTTGCTAACAATATAAATGGCCTGTTGACAAAAATTTTCATAAATATTTAAATTTGAACGGCTTGCAGCCACAGACCAATTTAGTTGGTAGTTATTGTAAATTAAGTCTAGAGGCCAATAGATGTTGCACGAAAGGTTGCTTCACACATCCATATTATTCAACATTAGTTCACTCAAATATTCAAATTTTTATAAATATTTTTATGAAACTAGGATTTATTAATTGTTCAGTTTTTTTAGTTAATTAGCAATTTTAACATTTTAGGTTGAGTTGCTTTTTCATTTAATAAAGCTAATCAATAAAGGTGGAAAAATTATTCAGAAGGTTAGTGTATGTTACAAATTGAATTAGCCACCATATGGCAATACGACCTACGTTGTTTCAATAACCAAACTATAATATTTTTTAAATCACTTATTTTGCAGTTGTCATGTTTTATTTTGTAATTGATAAACTCCTACCCCAAAAAAAAAATTCCTGGTTACGCCACTGATTACCATTATCATTTACCATTTTTGTACTTTTACATTATTTAAGTAAATTAATTTTAAACAAAATTATTAATTACGTTCACCCTTTGCACTTAGCAGCTCAAAATGGTCAGCGTCAAGAATATTAACTTTAAACATAATATATAAATATATGATACATATATATATATAAAATTAAACAACAATAAAATGACAATTTTTTTATTTAATTCTTTTAATATGGCAAAAATGTCAAGATTGTCAACAGTGTAGTATTTTTATGACACTGCTTTATCAATTGATTATCCAAAAATGTCATGGAAAGTTGTTCCTGTGTAACCTACATTGGAAGTGCTCTGTTCCACAAAAGTAATGTACAACCTGAAAAACAAAAGCGTTTGATTACTTGATGTTTGTAAAGTGTAGAAAAGAATCCCGAAAAAATACCAAACAATTAATATCACTGAAAAATGATGCAACGGTAAACAGGATCACAAGGAAAGGAACAAATTAGCTTAAAATAGTCTTGATTTCCTAATTCTTTGCAAAAAATTATAATCTAATGAGAATGACACTGTTAGCCAATGAAATTAAAATCATAGGTACAGTAAAGAATTTCAACTTAAATGTATAATTACAGTACCATAAAATAATGTTTAAATTCATGGTCTAAAACCAAAATTCAAAATAGGGGGATATACCAGAGGCATAAAACAATTATTTCTTTTAAATGCCTAGAGTACCTGCTCTCAAATTATATCAATGTAATTAGTAAATACATTAATTTTTTTTTTTTGGAAAACAAACACATAATTTAGGTGGGATAATGTTAAATCAGGGATATAAGTGGTCAACTTACTCAAAGTGATTTGCACTAAAGGTGACAAAAAGTTTTTTCATAATGATGCACAATGAGGGTCATTTACTTTAAATTTAAAACGTAAAAAATACTATGCCAGATAAATATTCCAAATTGTGTTCTATATATTAAAACAGCTATTATGTTGAAGTCTGAGTGAACTAATTCAACCACATAATGTTTAATGAAAACGTTTGTTATATTGCATTTATTTGATTAGTAGTTTTAATTGTTACACAACAATTGTACCAATACATACTGTAATAAAAACAATTTCCTAAAAAATAAGTAGGTACTTTGATCATTTAACAGAAAATTTGTTTTTTTTTTAATACAAATTAATAAAAAAATTTGGTTTTAAAAATTTTAACTATAAATGGGTAAGTTTAAACATTTAAATTTTTCAATTAAATTATATTTTGTCCACATGTACATATATTGTTCAAAACTTACAAAAAAAAATGACATAATTTTTTTTTTAGGAAAAATGGAAAAAAGAAACGTTAAGTATCAAAAAAAAATTTCCGATTCATCCCTTTAATTAATACCTAATGAATAGTGTGATATCATACTAGAATCTTATTATTTTAAAAGCATCCAACATGGGGCAGTTTTTAAGTTTAACTTCAAACATCTTAATGACAATTGATTTTAGATGGTTAGTTTTAGTATTACATTTTACTATTAAATTGTATTTTAAATACACACCTACCTATATTGAGGTAAAGATTAAAAAATATATTTTATTTATTTTTTCAGGGGTTATCCTAAGTTTCTCAAAAAAGGTGTTCACTTACTTTAATCAGCATAATAATTTTGTTACTACCTATGGTGTCTTGTAACACATAAAATACATTTGTTCTTTTTCTTGTGGCCATTTATTCAGTGGGTATGCACGTTAAAAGGGGATGTACTAATTTACAGACGCGAGATGCTATGAGCCGACCCAGTCTACCAGTCACCCAACCAGGCTGAAATTTGGTAAAGGTTTACAAGGCGGTGTCTTCTAAGTCATGTATGAGTTTTTAACTCATTACCACCAACATTCCTCCTCGCTAGGCAGGAAAAATCTGGGAAAAAACCATTATTATAATCGTTTTTCACCCTTACCTTGGGTTCCTGTAACCCGAGAGGACTGAAATTTGGTAAGGGATTACATAACGGTGACCCCAATGTCATGTATGAGTTTCAACCCACCACCACCAATTACACCATTCGGGTCAATAAAATAGACAGACTACTCTAAAAGTATAAAAAAAATTGTTCATATCGAACCTGTCTCCAGGAATGCCGAGCTCTTTTTCAAGGATCGGGTACAAAACGGCAGCGTGTTTTTTGTTCAGTTCAACGCCCAGACATCCAATGCTCATCAGTGTGGCTGTACCACAGGGTTTGTCGTTTCCGCCCCACGCCATCAGTTGATCGGGTACAACGGTCACAACGACGTACTAGAACAAACCACCAATCGCGTTTAGATGAAAAATTTGAAGAAAAAAATGCAATACCGAATAAAAATTATTATTTAATTTCGATAAAAAGGTAGGTACTATCACTTACGGACTCGGGTTTGCCGAGAGTCTTGGCCACGGCCTGAGAAAGGGTTTTCAACAGGCCGGCGGTCACTTTTGACTTGGGAACGTTGGTTTCTAGACGGAAATGGGGCATTTTGAGCGGAAAAGACTATATTCTAATACAAAAAAAACAAAAGATGAAAAATAATAATTATTTGTTGAGAAATTATGTCCTTTGGCTATAAAATTGTACTATTATTATTTGACGTCCAAAGCCGAGTGGCCAAATGTTGATCTCAGCTTATCAGAGGGTCACAGACAATTTATTATTAACAACCGATAATAATGAAAATAATAAACGCCAAATAAACGACAGCTAAAATCTAAAGTGTCTGTGAAAACAGACAGAAAAATAAGCGTCCGAAAGATTAAAATACACAATTAGGTATTTTTAATTGTTAATGACTAAAAAGTAATTAAATCGTGCAGATTAGGTATACGTGATGGCAAAATAAATATAAATTTATAATCAGTTGATGGCCATGGTTATTATAGTAATGTAATGATATGAGTAATATTGTAAAAACAACAAAGTAAAATAAAAATATTATTTACTGTCAAACAGTGATAGTTTAGAGAATTATTTGCAACGGTCAAATCACGGTCCACAGCAGCTGTAGAATTAATAAAATGTATTACTCCTTTTAATTCTTTAACACCTAATAAAAGACTTACATAATGAACTAGGTACTTAAGCTATTAGGTACTTTATAACTTCTATTGTTACGGCACAATTTGTATAGGTAAACTGTGCTCACTCAAAATCGCTATTATCGTGTGAGCATTTTACAATTTACAATTGCTTACAATTATAGTATACAATTTCTTATTTAACCTTCTAAAATAGTGACCCACTACCTACAGGCTACAGCATTAAACTAGCCACGCGACCTAGAGTGATTCTGGCTTTTGGTTTATTGACTCTTAAAAAATTTTAAATTTCCAAGAAATCTAACGAGTTGTGCCGCGGGCGACGAATGGCGCATAAGGCTAAACAAAACAAGTAGTTCTGGCTAATGTCACACGACACAAATGGCAAAATCGCAAAAATTTCGTTTATTTTACAAAAGTAGGAATGTTATTTGGTCGTTTTCATTGTCATAGGGTCCCCTTATTTTAGTTTTGTAGTTTGTAGTCTTTGAACCGTTTAATATTTTTTCTTTAAATAATAAAATTAGGATCATTGTCCCAATTCTTATCAGTTGTCAGAAAGATTAAAGAACAAACTCTCTTATCATGATACCTATCATCGCCTAAACGGCTAAACTCTACTATAGGCGAAATATTTTATATTTTAAATTCTTTTTTTCCCCAAAACGTTTTGTCTTAAACAGTCGAATACGGTGTCCATCGCGTTCGTTTCGCGTCGTGTGACTTTCTTCGTTCAGCTAAGTTTTTCGATCCGAAGTTGGGTGCAGTTGTATTTACCAGTTCAGGGGTAGCAAGCAGTAAATTAAAGATCTACCCTTATAATTCTTGTCTATGAATCTACTTTCCTCTTTACCAATATAAACTTTTATTTTCTTTACTTATACACCCATGTTATCTAAATTTTTGGGTAGCCACTTCTTGGGTGTGTAATGCATTTTTATTTTTTTGATTTTAAATATGTCAAAAACCAATATTTACTGTAGCGGTTTTTCGATTGGACAATGTTAGGGCGAGAGCTTGAGTAACAATGATCGACTTTGTTTCACGCGGTTTTGCGGTACAATGAACGGACCCGACGATGACAATGATGGACGTTTGCGGTCGGTGCGCTGTCAGTTGGACGCGCTCGGCTACAGGCAGTATGTGTCACCCGACTGTGTCGGTCTTGTCGGCCAGCTAGTATCTGACCTGTTGCGCACGACCCAAAGCTTGAAACAGTACAAGACCATTGCACAGAAGAGGGACGAGATAGCGAGGAGTTTGGAAGCAAAGACCGCGCCATTTGTGCGTGACAATTGTTCGCTGATCCAAGAGTGCAACGAACTGCAGACGTCACTGAAAAAATCACATGAAAACAAAAAGAGTAAGTTTTGTCGTTTGGCCCAAAGGGGATTTACACACAAACAGGCACATAGAGTTGTCCTAAGTTAACAATTTTAAAACTTCAAAACTTTTATGTTTTATTTTTATAAACTTTTCCCTTAAATAATATATTAAAACCATTTTAAATTATTTGCAAAACAAAACAATCTGTGCAGTTTCACAATAATCAATATCTATTATTTTAATTGTTAAGTAGGCAAACATGAAACAAGTGTTGTCTAACAAATTAACTACAAATGTTACCATAAAAAAAAAGATGGAACAAGTTTAACTGCAATTTTATCTAACTTAATAATTTGAAAATCAAATGATTACTAATTACAATTACAATTTGTTTTGTTTTAGGAGAGTTGATAGTATCACAAAATATTTTTAATTTGATTTCTAGTTGTTTAATATGTTTTGTATATATTTTTTTATAGTCAATATAATATTTAATTTCAAGTTTTTTTATAAAGTGTAACATAGTCAAAATTTTAAATATTAAGTAACTCAGTGTTATCTAATAAAACATAGTAGTTTAATAACTTATTGTGGTCAAACTAAAACAATAGAAAGTCCAGAAATTTGAGTGGAGTACAATGTTTGTTAAAAAATAACTATTTCTTCTTTGTACTGGCAAAACTAAAGGCTAAATGTTAACTTTTTAAAGTTTTTTTTTCTATTATGCTATCCAATATTTTAATCAAAAAGCTATTTTAATGATATATGCACCTGGGCATTATAGGTTAGGCAATCATGAGTCTGGTCTTGCTTGTTCTGTATGTCATATTAATTGTTATTGTGTACTGATTAATTGCTGTGTCTATCTGTTTGAAGACCTCGAAAACAAAATTCTGGTTTTGGAAAGCGAAAAAAGAGAATGGACTCGTGAAAATGAAATACTTGTCCAAAAAGTTAAAGACCTGGAAGACGAAGCCGTTGTAAAAAACGCAAAACTTTTAGAATTAGGTTCTATGTTCCTTGTGCCACAAGTTAATTTCAAAGGTAAATAATTTCTCCTATTTGCTGTATAATTGTTTACATGGTTAATTCAAGCTAAACGCTGTTCTTGTTTCAGATAAAGAATTCAAATCGTTCAGACCTTTGATACAAATTGACAACTATTCCGACAAATGTAAAAATAAAGAAAATGAATTTTTAAAGAGTAAAGTTGAAGAGCTTCACAAAGAAACAATGCATTTGAAAAAAAATATTAAGTATATCAAAGCAAAAAATCAGGTAAAAATTATCAGTTTTACTCAAGATTCTACTTTAGTGTAAAATATAATATATAATATAATATAACAAATAATACTCACATTTAAATATACATTTTATAGTCTTGTACAAATTCTCCTAAATGGCAAAGTCAACTGATCAAAAATGATTTGGATACTGTTACCAACATGAGAGCTGATAATGAAGTACTTAAAAGACAGTTGGATGGTAATGAACTAAAACTTCAGGAGGTTTAACTCATTAAACGCCTACTATATTATGTTATATATATTATTTTTACTTAAATATTCTTACTGAAATGTCAGTCAGGTAAGTAGATTCATTAAATTAGAATTTTTAGGTATTAAAAAATAATTGTGATTTTGAAGAGTGTAGAACATTTAAAATTGGGAGCGGATGTACAAAATAAAGAAAAGTGTACGGTATTTTTTGTAATTTAAGACCCCAATTAATATTAAAATGTTTTGTAAGACAGTGATCATCCATTAGTATTGTATGTACCTGCACAATGAACAGCAGACAACAAGATAGAGCTACTTACATGACAAGTGGTAATGTGTAACTAAAAAAAAAATAGAACAAAAGTGCTATGATAATATTATGATGAAACGAGAAAGACTATAATAAAGTATGAGTGTAAAAAGTGAGTAAGTGAATTTAATAAAATCAAAGTGTGATTTAAAAGTTACTTCAATATTTTATGAAATGAGATGAGATCAAAGTGTCATAAGTACTATTGTTGGCTGTGGTTTAAAAATAATAATAATAAGAGAGGTCAAAAGAAAGATGGACAAGTTTAGATATTTATAATTACAATAAGATGATGTGTCTGCAGAAGATGAATGGTTTAAATTGAAAGTAGAAAACTTTTGCTGTCAACCTCAAAAAGTCAATAAGATAGGTGATAACTATTTTTAATATTCTTTTTTGTTGTTGTTGTATAGAAGCATTAGCCAATTATAATGAAGCAATGTTTCATTTGACCAGAGTGACAGAAGAAAAAAAGTCTCTTCAACGTTCCCTAAATGAATATCTTAACAATCATTGTAGTTGTGATAAGGTATTTAAACTTTTGTTTTTGTGTAACATTTGCATTTTAAATGTCTTTAATATATTTGTTTTATAGGACATGAGTATTATATTAGAAAATACTACGCAATTAACAGAACTGAAAACAAAAAATCAGGTTCTTGAATCTGAAATACGTGAATGTGAAGATAAACTGAAAAAATCTCTTGACGACCAAAACCAACTTTTAGAAAAAATTAATAATTCTAAAAATATAGGCAAGCTCAAATTTAAATTTAAATAAATATTTATAATAAAGTAAGATGTTTAATAAATTATTATTGAATATGTGTGTTTGCAGAAACTGATTTAATGACAGAAGTAGAAAAATTAACCAAGGAAAAACTTATGCAATCAGAAAAAATATCACAACTTGAACAAACTCTTCAAAAATCAAGTAAAGAACATTATTAACAGGTGTATAAAATTATTGACTTTTAATAAATTAATTTTTTTTTTCAGAATCCGACAAAAATATCAAAACTAAATTATCACAAGAAAATATATGTACATGTACCCACGTGTCTGTAAATGAACTTAAAAGGACTTTTGATGCAGAACGTAAAGAGTATGAAAAAAAATTAGAAAAATTAATTAAATCTCAATTAAATCCATTGACAAGTTGCAAACAGTCAAACGATTTAGAAGTTGCTTTGAGTAAATTACGAGCTGAGCGTGATGAATACTTGTATGAAATTAACTATTTGAAAAAACTACACAATAAAGAAGTAATTGTTTTAACTTCAATAGTTAACTTTGCATTCAATAAATTCTATGTTTTAAGGTATTAGATTTTAAAAGAAAAATAGAAGGAATGAAAAATGAAGAGTATGGAAGATCAGACAAACAAAATATTTTAAAACTTAGAAGAGAAAAAGATGAGTTTGCTGAAGAAATAATTGGTTTGAAAAAAGAAATAGATTTCTTAAATTGTCAACTAAAAGTAAAAAACAAATATTTAATATGTCAAAATTAAATTTTTTGAAAACAAATTTAGTATTGTGTTTAGAAAACTAGAGATTCTATTGAGAATAATGAATGCAATGAACGGGAGTATATAAAACAACTAGAAGAAGATAAACATGAGTTGCTTGAAAAAAAACGATCTCTCACGTGGGAAAGTGTCAACAAACAAAGAGAAGTAGATAAATACCATAAAGAAATAGCCTACTTAAAAGCAGAGTTAAAAAGATACATTAGTATGATAGACGATCAAAAGTAAGATTTCTTTCAATGTACGTTTTTGTATAATCAATGTATTACAATAAATCTGATTATTAAACTGATCATTAGACGTTGTCAAAATCATCTAGAACGAGCCTTGCAATCTACACAATTTGCTCAGACTGCTTCTGAAGAACAATTAGAACGAGCCCATGTTAGAATAGAAGAACTGAAAGTGATGAATAATAAACTAAACGACCAATTAACTGAAGAACAACAAGAACGTCATAAATATCAAAACAACACAATTGCTATTGATCAGGAACGTGATACATTGAAGGTATTTAGCTTACATTATTGTGCATATAAAATAAATTGTTTTCATCATACATTTAATAAAATATTGACTCCTTATAACTAGCGCACCTATGACATTAGTATATTTTTATAGTTATGTTTTTCAATTTAGAGCGAACTAGACAAAAAAACTAAGCGTATTACTCATCTTAATTCATTAGTTACGGACAAAGAAAAACAAATCCAAACACTGCACTCAAAACTTTCAGATGCTGCTAATAAAATTGCGTAAGGATATTTGTATACTAAATAATCTTAAAAAATAGTAACAAAATTGTTATTCAACAGAAACGCTTTAAGTTCTCAAACGGAATCTGAAAAGTTGTGCGATCGTTTAAAATCAGAACTTTTAGATATTAAAACAGAGCAGAAATTATTGGAAAGTAGCACTGGAGGTCTACAAAAAGAAAAAAAGTAAATATTACTCAATTATATAATGTTAAATATCAAATAAGTATGCATACAAAAACTATCGACCAATATTATATTAATCTTTTGGTAGTATTTTCTAAAAAATTAGAATACTTTTATTACCCCATCTGGTCAATAATTGAAAATTATTTTCTATATTTCTAGAAGACTCCAAAATGATTTAGATATGGTGATTCATGATAATAAAGTCTTACGTTCTGAATTAGAATCATCAAGAAAACAAGCTCAAAATTTAAAAATGGAATTACAAGTGTATGTTTTACAAGTTAAACGAGTAGAAGAGTTGCTAGAGATGAAAGAAGCCGAAAGGGAAGACATTCTTGAACACTTTAAATCATTAAACTGCGAGGCTAGTCAATTAGAAAGTAATAATCACAGTCTTGAAAGTGAAGCAAAATCCACTAAGACACTTCTCAGAGAAAAAGAACACAGATTGTCTGATTTGGAACATAAACTCATTGACAAAGAAAGCCTTATATCCAGTTATGAGACGCAAGTAATACATATTACTATACTTCTTAAGTGTGCAGTGTGAATTTTTTCACAGGTGGTGCAGTTTTAATTATTTTTTTATAAAATAAATACATTTTTTTAAAAGATTAAATTTTATGCTAGTTAAAAATAACCAATTCCAATTATAAATTCTAAATGTAGTGACGATTGTATTTGATTTCATAATTTTGTTTTATTTCCTGTATTGATTTTCGGGTAGTAGCAGAATCTCTTCGACTTTAAAATGATACCTCTTAAGATAGGTGTTTAGTCCTAGATACCTAGTACTTTATTTAAAGACTTTTTTCTAATTTGTATTTATTTTTGGAATTATAATTCAATAGTAAAAAAGTCAATAAATTTAAAAGCGTTTGAAATTACTTTAAATTTCCATGTATTATTAGAAAGAGTAAAATGCATACTTAAGTGTATAATCTTAATACATTTTGTGAGTTTTAGGATTTTAGATTTTTGAATAATTACAGATTTTATACAATTATGCTTTTAATTTTCTGTTTAGTATCTTGACTTTAATATAATTCAAATAATATTTTAAAATTGGTTAATAAAAATTTTACACAGTATTTTTTAATTTTTTCACTATGGGTTTTTGCCTATAACTTCTCCATAAATAGTTCGTATTTATTGAAATGGAAAAAATGTCAGCGTAGTATAAATTTCAATCAATTTTGATTATTTTAGAGTTAATTATAAAACTTTACATTTTCATAATTTTTTTTAATAAAACATGCAGTTTTCATATTTAAAATTTAAATTATTTTTATTTTTTTTCACCATATATTTTCTTATAATATACAATTATTAAAATTTGTTCTGGTTTTTAGCAATATCCCTTTAAGTATAATAATTCTTCTTCTTCCTCTGGCACTTAATACTCTCTAAGACTTTTGGCCACCATCACAATATCCCTCCATTTTTCTCAATCCTGTACTAATTCCTTCCATTTCTGAACTCCCAATTTTTCAAGGTCTTCTTCCACAACATCCAGCCACCTTTTCCTGGACCTCCCTCGAGGTCTTTTTCCCATTGGTTTCCAGTTTAGGACAACTCTACTTATATCATATTCGCCTCTCTGCATCATGTAACCTAGCCATTGAATTCTTTGGCGTCTTATGAAGCTGATGACTGATGCAATTCCCAATTTGTCTTGCAACTCTCTTTGTTAAATTTTCTTCTCCAAGTTGCATTTTTGGTATCATAAGTTGGTTCACATATTGTCCTCCAAATTTTGTTTTCAAAGGTCCTGAGCCTTCTTTCGGTTGTACTTGTGGTAGTCCATGCTTCACAGCCATAGGTGAGCGTAGGCCTTATTATTACTGTATCTAATCTAGCTTTGGTTTTCTTTGAAAACAATTTTGATCTTAAGAAACTTACCTAAGGCAAATGACGCTCTTTCAGCCTTTGTTATCCTCACTTTTATTTATCTACTTTATCCCTTGACCAATCATTTTTAGTACTCAGTAGAGTTTCTAAGTATCAAAATTCATCAACTTTTTCAAAAGTAAGAGACCCCGTATCAGGGTTATCTTCGTTATCCATCCAACAACTCCATTATTTTAGTTTTTTCGGAATTGATTTTTAACCCTATCTTGCTGGCTGCTTGCTCAAGGGCTTGGGCTGCTTTTTCCGTATCCTCTGTGGAGTTTCCTAATAAGTTAAATCATCTGCAAAACCCATTACTTGTTGGCTGATAGCTATTCTAGTTGCTTCCATTTTCATTTCCCTTGTGGCTTTTTCCAATGCTATATTAAATAAAGTAGGGGATAATGAGTCTCCCTGTTTTAAGCCAGTTCTTACTTCAAACGCTTCTGATACTGCATAGTCGACCTTTATTTGATACTGTGTGCCCTCCATACACATTTTTGTCAAAGCCACTAATTTTTGTGGGATCCCACAAAAATAATAAAACAACAAAATAATTATTACATTTGAAATATGTCACATTATTGGAAAGTGTTAATTACAAATATCATACAAATTTTAAAAAAATTATGACCACTTTTGAGATTAAAAAATTTAGAACTTACAAAAAATATGTTATCAAGTTTGTGTTAAATGTTCTTTGAGCTGAAAATTTAGGTTTTGTAAGACAATAACTGTAAAAATGTTTGTTAAATTTGATAATATTATAATGTAATAATTACATTAATTGTAATAATATTGTGTAATTGTATAATTGCACTTCTAAGTAAAAGTGTTGATTAACTCAAACATACTTCTAGATCATTCAAAACAAATATGTAGTGTTAGGTTCATGTTATAGTATATCTGATAAAAATCTGAAAAAATCTAAAAATATTGAAGCCATTTTATAATGTTTGTTAACATAATAGAACTTTAGTTACAGTTAGTGTTTACAAACAAGCACTTTGCACCACCTGTATACACACCAATGATATTTTGACAATTTATTATTTACTACCATAATATTTTTTTTTAGATATCTAATATGACTCATCAAATAGTATCATTAGAATCACATTTGACGTCCGGAAATGAACGTATTGTAAAATTGGAATATGATTTAGATGCGTGCAGACAAATATGCTCGACTTTGGATTCAGCAAAGTTAAATTTAAGTGAACGTCTAAATCAAGTTGAAAGTTTACAGCAAAAAGCCGAAGAGGAGCGATCTCAACTGTCAGATGAACTGACTGTGGTAAAAACGCAGTTGGAAAGAGAACGATCAAAAGTATCCACCATAGAATCAGTCTTGAGTGATTCAAGGCAAGAATGTATGCAACTGACTATCAACAAAAATGATTTAAAAGGGCAATTAGAAGAAAGTGAATTAAAATCAAAAAATCTTATGGAAACACTGTAAGTAAAGAATAAAAAACTTTTAAAGTATCTAATTTTATTTAACGTGTTTAAATATTATTAAATTATTTAGAGAAAAAACAAAAAATGAGTTGATATCTTGTCAATCTAAATTAACAACTTTTGAAGAAGAAATAATTTCTTTAAAAAGGCAGTTGAACGATGTAAAGTTTGAAAAAGCCAAAATGGAACAAGCTAGAAGGTAGTATTGTGGATTAAGTTTATTGTGTTAAAATTTCAACTTGTTATAAATGGCTCAATCAATCTATTGAAGATAATTTTGTAAAAAATTATGTCATTAAAAAATCATAAGTATTCATTAATTTGTGACATTTAAAACCTTAAATACATTCAAGAAAAATTTTTAAAACTGCCCTTTTGTAAATGTTCTTGTTTAATTTCAACTAGCCATAAATATTTTGTTAAAACAATTTCAAAAATATTTCTCTCTAGATTTTTCAAAATATATGTAATATTTAATGAATTACTTTCTGTTCGTGACTGGCTATTTTATTTTATTATGTTCCAGATTTTACAAAAATTAAAAGTAAATTAATTTGTTATGTACCGTTAAATTGTTTTCATTAACACTATGATGCCTTATGGCTTATACGTAATATCTCTTAAAAATATTTGTGTGCGATTTTAAATGAACTCCACAAGCCGCCCTAATGGTTATAGTTGATAATTTTGATTAGTTCTAGCGTTAATATTTTTTTGATGACTGTTGATTTAAAAACATTTTTATCGAGTGATTTGATTTTTTTTTTCAGAGAATATCACAGCACAAGTTTATGATTAATTATGGATTATTACTACAAATATTAAAAGTGAATATTACTTTGCATTGCACATACTGTTTTTAAAATCTGTTTTAGCAATTAATCAATTTAAAATGATTGAGTTTTTACATAACTTTTAACTCACAATGTAGTTTTATAATAATGTTAATTTTTAGAGCAGTAAATAATAACAATTATAAATTATGTATGTATTTGATAAACAATCAATAATATTAAGTGATTTATAAATCTGTACTTGTAATATGTTAGGTACAATTTTAATATTCAACTTTTTAACCGAATCTTTTATTAGTGTTTTAGACCTGAAATAAAATGAAATTAAAATGTTATAGACTTTATGCATAGTGTGTATATTTTATTACTCATAATAAAAAAAAAACTAATAATATTCTATTTACATTTACATTTAAATTAATTTTAAATATTCAAACAATGTTCATGATGAATTACGCATGTAATAATCAATTGCAGTAGAAAACGTGGCAAAACCTAATGCGCCAAGAACCCCTGCCTTTGCGCCAGCTAAAAAAAAAGAATTTAATTAACCATTTTATAGACAATCAGTTGGCAAAGGCACAGTGTTGATTTTTACCTCTAAATCCTATTAACCCTCCAGTTATTCCACCTGCGTACGTTCCATTTTTCCAATCGGACTGCCCTCTGTACTGTAAAATTAGTTTGATTATAACACTGTTGGAGTAATATAAACAATCAAGAAAACACGTACAGTCTCTACTATACATTCAATGCCAGAAAAAACTGCTCCCAGCGTAGCAAAGTTTTTTGCATAACCTAGCGACGAGGTTTTCATCTCGCGCATAATTTCTCTGACCGTTTCTTGTTGACCAGGCGGTTTTATTTGCGGATTCACACTGGACGTAAACAGGCCGATGGCTCCGCCGAGAGCAAAACCTGAAAAGTCAGATTAGATCATTTTAAATCGAGAACAATGAAAAGATTATGATTAATATGGGTCGAAAAAAATTTTTCTGGAATTAATTTTCTAGAACAGAAAAGTTCCCAAACTAATTGCATACAACAAACAAACGACTTGTATGAAACAATTTTACAGCCCTGTTATAAGAATGTGTTCGTTACCCATCACTCCGCTGAGAATGGATTTGAACGCGCAGCTTTCAGTTATCATGTCCAGAGTCTTTTCCTCCGGCGACTTGACCACCGGCCGTCCCATCACCGTCGGCATCATGATTTTCTCTCGGAACTGGTCATTGCTGAATATACGGTTGACGAACCGGTGCAACGTTTCTTCCCGAGAAACGTTTGTTGACTGCTGGTCGTTGGACATGATATGTTTTCAAAAACTTTTGGTTTTTAAAATTTTTTTATGTTTTTCGAGCGGTACCTAGGTATCCGGTAACATTAAATTCACATCGTTCCTTATAAAAATCGACTAATATCTTTTTTGTATACTATAATAAAATAGGTAAATTCATAGACACCTATAAATTATGAAATATGAATACAGATTTTAATTTTTTTTTTAATAATTTGAAAAACGTGTATAAAATTAATGGTAGTATAGAAAATATTCAGTTGTGATAACAAATCGTATGCCGATAAAGGCACAGATAACATGAAATCACACGTTATCTCATGTTTGATTACTCTATGTCTGCAGTTCTTCTCTCATTCTCAGCATAAAAAACCTAATAATATTAATATTAATATGTCTATGAATAAACCATAAAAGGGAGAGCCCGGGGGCTAGGCAGATTAGATGCCCCTAATTCCCATACGACCACACCATTATATTTCCTTAAGTTGTTTGAAGTCGTGAAATTGGCAAAAATCATATAAGCGATTGATTTTTCAAAAAAAATTTGCAAATACCTATCAAATAGGTAAAAAATTTTCCGATATTTTTATGTAGGTACCTTATTTAATAATTAATTGTTTAACCTAGATTATTTTCCTGTAAATACATTTCCGACTAGAAGAATTAATGATCTAAATTATATTATATAAATAATCAGATAATGACTTATGACAATGAATATAAGTATAATACATAAAAAAAAAAATAAGGAAGAAAAGAAAGGATAAGAAAAAAAGGAAGTTAGTTTGAAGTTGAGTGAGAAGTTGTTAGGCGTAATACGCTTTGGCGAATGGGTAACTTTATTGTTTTTATCTTCAACAAACAACTAATATCACAGATTATATAAAACTAAAATAAAATTATTATGTAAAAAAGTTTTATCTAATCTGTGTAAATATACCTAGCTCATTTATCTGCAGTGTTCGCATCAATTAAAATTATATTTTATGTAGGTGGTTAACAAAACCCGATTTATGTTTGAATGTGCAGTTTAAAAGTATCAAAAGATTAACAGTTTTTGGGCGGTTCGTTTGGCAAATAGGTAGGTACGTATGTTATTTTCATTTATACCTAAATTCGAACGAAAAAAATCGGTATTATATGGTAGTACCCGTAAAATAGGTACTTCAATATTGCTGATATTGCTTTTTGTGAAATTTGTTATTTTTCCCAGTAATCAAGGCGTGTCTATATATATAGACAACCAAACTTGCTCAGATTCGTATTTTCGGATTCAACGATCATTGCAGCTTTCGCAGATAAGTTCAAGGACGTATTTTAAGGGGGCTATGACTATCGATCCCCCTCCAATGACTGCGGTGTGGTTGCTAATAGTAATAAGTATATAAATTTAAATTATGAATTTGCCCAACTGCATAATGCACCGTGAGGTCTCTGAAAAATCTATTTGCCTGTCTAGAAACCTGAAAAGTCAGGGAATTATATTTATTCAAGAAAAACAGGGAATTTAAACTTAATTCTAAAAATTTTATTTTAATTTATAGTACATACCATGAAAGTATTTATTTTATATTATTATTATTATTATCTGTAAAAACTTTTTTAGTTAAACTTAAATTTTAATTAACATGTTTTGAATGTCACCTACTCATTTGATACTCACAAATATTTATAAAAAATTAAATGTTTTTCAAAACTATTGTAAGTTTATCACTTATAAGTGATAAAAAATTTTATTTTTTGTTGTCTATAAATCATTTTATTGTTACTAAACTGGTACCTATATATGTCTTTTATCATATTATTTATTTAATGTTTTTTTCAAATTTCCAGTAAGTTACACTCCTAACATTACTTTTTAGTAAAACTTATGTAGTTAGGTATAATATATGTAGTTAAAAATTTCTGGAAATAATTGAAAAGTCAGGGGAATCGATTTTAAAAGCACGGTAAACATTGCTAAGCTGCTTAATGTATGCTCTTTTTATAGATTGAAAACTTGGTTGCGCGCTAATAAAATAGTCCTGCAAGACAGGCTTTTTATGCATTTTATTAACAATATCTTTGTACCACCCTTTTTTATAATATTATATAGGCACAAAAATACAAAATAATTGGCCATTTCACAATCCTCAAACATTCTGAAAAAGGATAATCGACCCCCCCCCACCCCGAAATACATACTTTCCTGAATAAGTTTGAACCACTGCAATTTCCGAAACATTGACCTACCCAGTGAAGTGACTCACTCCAAAGCGTTATGTTTTACATACGTGTAACAGAGCGGCGGGCGTGCGCGGTGCAGTACCAGCATTTTTTTTTGAAAATCGATCTTCACTCGTCGGCCAGCCTGAGTACGTAACCCATAGTACACGCCGCATCGATTTATTTCTTTCGCCGACAACCGCAGCCGTCGGTCGGTGCGCGCGCGTTTCCGTGTGTAATTTTCGAAAAAACAACTGTATTAATTTGTCGGGATTTTTTTTTTTCTAATTGAGATTTACCCTCAGCTTACTCGTATTGTTAAACTTGTAGTAATATTTATATTTATATTCTGTTTCATGTTTAATCGACAGGTGATATTTTCTCTTGAAATCTCCGTCGACTTTCCAACATTTTTTTTGTGCAAAATTGTTGGTACCTATCACTCGGCGATTACTGTTTCGCAAACACGACCACGTAGTTCATGTCGTATAATTTCACCCAAACGATATGGACACCGCAGCACGAAACGAGTATGTTTTTTCAATAATATTAATGTTGAGTTAAACGCGGCGCATCGTGTAGACAGTTTATTTACATATTCTTACACGTAGGTGCAGTAGCTGATAATACATTTTTATATTATTATAGTTGTTTTAGATTCTGAGCGTCAGCAAAGAATGTGTTGGTTTTACAATGATGTTTTTTTTTTTCTCTGTGATCAAAAGTTCTTATAGTAAACCTGCACCAATTTTAACGCATGATACGTTAAAAGAAAGATAATGGGCCCAAGATGGTACTTTATTTAAAGCTTTTTTTGAAATTTTGATTATTTTCGAAGTTCTGAGGAAAGCAAAAAACGGCCTAATTTTTCGAGTTGCTCCGTTCGACTTGAAATTCATATATGTCATTAAGGAGAGTCTTATGAGTGTTCCGCTGAAATTTCAGTCGATATCGATCATTTTTGAGGAAGTTATGGAACTTTGAAAATGTCGTAATTTTGGGCGGCCGTGTATTTCTTATGGGAGGCCCAAATAATTACGGGACACGTGTTTTTTACACGTCGATTTAGATTTATTTTTCCGATTTTTGTGATCATTTTTTCTAGTAAAAAAAATGCTCCGAAGTTATATTAATAACTCACAATACTAAATAGAAGAGATTAGAACAGAAAGATTATGTTGAATGCACAGTGTAAACAAAAATGTAAAAATTAATTCTTAGACCATTAAATCTAATAATTCAATTCTAATTGATGGTTTTGGTAAAAAATCGAGAAAATTTGATTTAATTTTTATAAATTTCTACATAGTCTTTAATGGACACATTATTTTATTCGACAATGTTCTATTACATTTAATAATAACTTGATTTAAACGTTTAGGTACAAAAGTATTTGTACGTTTTCTACAATTTTAGAATTAACGTTTTTACATTGTTGATAAATAACTTCTCTGAAACTTTTTCACACAAATTACATTTTTTTTTTATATAGGTACACATAATTGGAATGGGTGAAATTCAAATGTGCAAATCTATTTTAACTTAAAAATATTCAATTTTTTACTAGATACCTACCCAGTTTTGTGTTTTTTTTTTACTTGTATTTTTATTCTAAAAACTTTACAGATAGTCTAAAATACTTAGAATTTACCAAGATATAGTGTTTAGTTATTTTGAAAATCAAACTTTTTAATAATTCCTCTAAAAATGTATAATATCACTTGAAAAAATTATATGCGTTACAATATTAGTTAATTATGAAGGTATTCGTTTTCTATATACTAATGATATTTTGAATTATAACAACCATTACTTGTAAGTTATAAGTTTTAGTAGTTATACATATATTACCATACATCATATTTAAGTATTTACAAGTAAAGAAAAAAATTGGTGATGAATGATTAGCAAGTTTATTAATTTATTTGTAATGATGTTGAGCAGGTACCTATAGTCGAATTAGGTTTTGAGTTTCCCAAAAGCGATAATCTGTCTTTTTTTTTTTAAAGAAAATGTAACATCCATTTACAAAATTGTCAAAAGTTTCAGAGAATTTTCACTGTTTCATTTGGACTACAATATCCTATCCACACTCGTCGATCGTGCAGAACGTTTAAACGAATGGACCGAATCATTGAGTGGTAAGTGCAAACCTGACTAGTGGCAATAATTAAGGCAGAATGGCAGAACATTTTCATAATATATGGTGACCTCATAATTTTTAGCCGTTGAATCAATTTACATGGTTAATACAATTTTTTGAAAGGCTTCAACCCTAAGACGTTGACCTATAGGTATTAGGTACCACAAATCGTATTAAATCAAAACTCACTATTATAATATAAAAAAAAAAAAAAACATTACGCTCTAGAGTAGTGAGTAAACAATATCTGTGGGGGAGACCTGGGTAAGTTGACGAATTTATCATATCAAATCAACATCCGAAGTATCGGCTGATAACAATAATATATAACTCATAGAGTAAGATATAGATGCCGTTCCCTATAATCACTGTAATGACAAACTGAAGCCTATTCATCGATATTATAATTTACTTTGATAATATTTCGCGCTCTTATTAACTTTTATTATCTATGCCGCTTTGTGTTATTACAATTTTTGTTAACTTTTTTTCATCTGAGTAAAGTAAAATTTATAAAATTGTGGAAGTATAGTTTGATGTAAAACTTATTACATTTTTAAGACCGTGTACATAGCTGTATTTTAATATATATATATATATATATATATATATATATATATATATAT
>CM029357.1:49026401-49039685 GCA_017140985.1 Hormaphis cornu
TTTTTTCAGTACCACCAGATAGACCACACGCACGCGCTAAAAAAATTTGAAAGTTCTTATAGGACATATTCGAATTTTTTAATTGATCTCCACTTTTGTTTCGGTAATTATTCCTCCGTGGCTCGTCCGATTTTGATGATTTCAGATTTATACCTTCCCGTGGATAGATTCTATAGTCGTGCCAAGTTTCAAGTAAATCGGTCAAGTCGTTTAGGAGGAGTATGGTTACAACCGAATTATGGTGACTCGCCTAAGATTGAGCTTCGCTCGCTACGCTCGCTCCGCTCAATAAAAACTATTTGAAAATTAAAAAAAAAAAATTATTCACAAAATATAAAAATCAAAAAAATTATTTACAGTTTATAAAAATTAAAAATAATTATTTACAAGATACAAAAATCAAAAAAAATTATTTTCAGTTTATAAAAATTAAAAATAATTATTTACAAGATAAAAATCAAAAAAAATTATTTTCAGTTTATAAAAATTAAAAAAAATTATTTACAGTTTATAAAATTAAAAAAAAATAAATTAAGTTTATAAAAATTAAAAAAAATTATTTACAGCTTATAAAATTAAAAAAAAATTATTTACAAGATACAAAAATTAAAAAAAATTTATTTACATAATACAAATATTAATCGGAGAAATCGGAAGAAGTATCTCCTGTGATTTCCATTACATGCGATGGTCCTTCATCTTGGTCTAACAATTCATCTGAATTGTTATCGACTCTGCATAACTTGTCTTCTTCTTTGGTAGTGTGACTAACAAAATTGGCCCACATGTCTGGTGTTACGAGTTTAACGCCATCAATTAATAAATTTCGTACATCATTAATTTTAAAAGTTGTGTTATTTTTTTTCACGTGATTTTTCACAACTGACCAAGCCAACTCTATTGCATTTAGTTCGCAATGATACGGGGGAAGTCGCAATACTTTTTTATTAAATTTTAATGCTTCTTCATCAATTACATATTTGTCGTACAGATGTCCAATTTCCCTGACCTTCTCCATCAAATGATGTTTCACTAACGACGTATCGACTGTACAACCTTTTGATGTTAACCATTCAATAATTTGATTCTTCTTCCAAGCCATTGTGGGGATAGGGTCCTTTTTGACCGAATGGTACGGCGCATTGTCCATAACAATAATCGAATTATCCTTCAGTTTGGGTAATACACCGCAAAACCACTCGTAAAACGTTTCACCGTTCATTTCGTCTTGATAATCTGCCGTGTTTTTTTTCGACTCAAAACACAGCAGACCACCCAGACCACCCACAGCAGACGAAACCCTCCGCCGATCCTATGTGTACGACGATCAATCGCTTGCCTTTACTATAGTGCGGCCAGCGAAACTAGGCGGGTGACCGTCGCGCGCCTGGTGGTAAATTTCCGTCAGTGTTTCCAAGACTACATTCCCGCGTAAAATAATTTTAAAAGCTTCGGAATTGTAATAAAAACTAAACATATGATATTTCTGTACATAAAACTTATTATTTATTAATTATCACATTCTCTAACAAGTAAATAATATAATAGTGAAACATACTATTAATATTTTAATTTTTTACGCAATTATATATGTATGTACATTTAAAAACTAATAACTAAGTAATGCAATTTAAAACTACTATAATGATATTTATATAAAAATTATTTTTCAGAATCAAAATAATCTAGTCCTCATCATCTTCATCTTCACTTGAACTGCTTTCGTCCGGATTAATGGTTAATATTATCGGTTCTAATATCTCATCCCTTAGTCCCGCCTTGACATAGTCCTCCTCCTGAATCTTGACGCAATGTTCTCCACATTCTGTCCAATCGTCCGGAGTAACTGCATCGATTTCTTTATGCACAAGTGTTTTGACATCTGCAATTTTGAATGTTGAATTTTTTTCAGCCACTCTGCCTTTAACTTGGGCCCAAATTAGTTCTATTGGATTATACTGACAGTGGTAAGGGGGAAGCCTTACCACTTCATGACCCATTTGGAAAGTTAGTTCATCCAGTTTATATTTTTTTCCGCGTGGCATTGAAAGTTTCACTTTTTCCCGTAACTCGTCAAGTTCTTCTATGGGAGAAAAATCTATATTTTTATCCCGTAACCACCGTTGAACATCAGCTTTTCTACTGTTGGACTTCGGATAGTTCTCGGCCAACGAAGAATGATACGACGCGTTATCCATAACAATGATACTCGGCTCTTCTAAGCTAAGTAACATTTGTGAAAACCAACTTTCAAAAATTGTGGCGTTCATTTGCGAATGGTAATCTTTGTCACCAGAATTACATCTAAAAATAAGTTTTGATTCTTTAATGAATCCGAAGGAAGGAGATCCGGCGTGGCATACGATGAGGCGACTGCCTTTGCCTGTAGGTACTTTTAAGCCTCCCGTATTTTCTTCATTTTGCCAAATACGTCCACGAGTATGATTTTGACTGACCCAGGTTTCATCTAAGTAGACTACCGGCCGAGTATCACCGTTCCTTCGAAACTCGTTCATTTTTCTAAGAAATTTAACGCGCGCAGCTACAATATCGGACCGTTCCATCAAGAATTTGCGACCGTCATTACATTTTTTGTACTTAAAATGAAGTTGTTTTAAAATTATTTTCACCGACGATTTTGATCCACGGTAATTTAATTTTTCACGCAGTTCCAAAAATTTTTTAGCACTTGTTGGAAACTCACCCTTGTCGTAAAAGCTATGGACAACTCTTGTGACCACTTCATTGTCAAAATCATCTAATTCAGTGACAGTTTTCTCACGACTATACCTTTTTCGTGGTGATTGAAATTTAAGGTCATTAGGACTTACGACGCATACTGATTCATCTTGATTTCCTGTTGTTTTGCTTTCATTACATATCCGTTGTACAGTTCTCAGACTTACAGCACAAGCATCGGCCGTCCTCTCCTGTGATTGTCGAAAATAATCGGCCAATTCCGGCTTGTCTTTGCACTTAGCTAAGTTTTTAAAAAATATATACACGTTGTATATTGTGTTTTTCGTTTGGGAATGTATATCGGGTCGAATTGACATTTCGAAAAAATAATTTATACAAACGATTAGTAAAAAAACACACAAAATAATTAAAATATTGTACAATATTAAAACAGCCGTATGAAAAAATCACATTAAATTCAAACGATACCAAACAACACATGCACGAAGGGCAGAGGATCACAGGCTAACACATTATGAAAAAAACTGTTTCTGTAGGGGAAAGTGGGGAATCGTGAGACACACATCGTTTTTCCATGATATCTCCACCGAAAAAAAAGATTTTTCAAATCTGTAAAATGTCACGTTAAATAGGGGTGAGCAAAAGTCAGGGTGCGATTTTGCAATATTTGAAAAAATTAAATTTCAAATACGTATTACTTCTTTATTTCGAAAATTTATTACAAAATTTTTTACAAAAGGTGTTCGAAATGCTGCCCTTGCATTTCTACACACTTCAAATAACGTTTAACATTCGCGGCTACCATTCGATTGAGCAATTCGTGGTCTTGATTGATGATGTCAAACTCTGTCGTGATGGCTTCTTTCAATTCGTCCACATTATGAAGGGGATTTGCAAACACTCTGTCCTTCATAATCCCCCAGACTGAAAAATCCATCAATGTAAGATCTGGAGAACGTGGTGGATAGGCCGTGCGGCCTCCTCTTCCGATCCAGTCCGGGAAGTTCTTGTTGAGAAATTCGCGCACTGCGAGTGTCCAATGAGCCGGCGCTCCATCTTGTTGTAAAATAACATCAATATTGGCGAAACGCTCATCTTCGTTCAAAGCCTGTCGGAGTTCTATCAACAATAGGAGGTAAAAGTCACCATTGACATTCGTATCAAAAAAGTATGGCCCAATTACACCGCGAGCTCCTACTCCGGCCCAAACCATGACTCCAGGTGCGTTTACCTCTTTTTCTAAGATCACGTGAGGATTTTCATCCGCCCAATACACGCAGTTATAGCGATTCACACGGCCGTTCAATTTAAATATCGCTTCATCACTCCATAATATGGATTTGGCGAAATTTGGGTCGCATTCGTTCATAATGAGGTACCATTCGCAAAATTGCATGCGTAAAGCATAATCCGGCTCGCGTAACTCCTGTAGTAAAACCGGGCGGTAAACGCGGAGTTTCAACGATTTCATAATGCGGTGAAGGGAACGACGAGGTATCTCCAGCTGTTTAGACACTCTGTTAGCCGATTCACGTGGCGTGGCGACGAAGGCCTGCGCAACCATGTTGATGTTCTCTTCCGAGCGAGCGGAGCGAACACGGCCGCTTCGAGGAGCATCGACAACACTTCCAGTGCGTTCAAACTTGTTTGCGAGTTTGTACAGATAATTTCGACCTGGTATGGGCGCATCCGGGAATTGTAAGGCGAATTCTTCGAACACATCTTTGCGATTTCCGTCAAATCGGTAATAATTTTTCAACAAAAAAATTCGTTGTGTGAGCGTAAATTTAACTCTTTCGTTTTCGGCCATGGTAACACTGTAAACACGATCAAAACACTACCGAAGTCTCTCTCTGAGTTCATTCCATCGCATACTAACTTTTCCCCACCGTTTCGGTTGCCTAGCAACATATAACACTAGTGAGAATGCCGGTTTTTGACGCATGCGTGATTTTCGATAGCGCACCCTGACTTTTGCTCACCCCTATATAACTCAATACGAAACTTCTGGCTTTTACCAATTTGAAAAAATATGTTTTTCTGAAATTTCCCATAACTTCGAAAAAAAGTTTCATTTTTCGGTTTTCGTAAAATGGTGGGGAATTGTGAGACACTGCGAAACCTAATAAAAAGTCAACACCTTAAAGCCAAAAACTTTATTTCAGTAAAAGAAATGTTTCAAGAAATGTTATTGCAAAGAAATGAAATGAAAAGTCAGTCACTTTTACAATTTATGCAAGTAAAAACATTGCTTGACACAGTGACACATTTCGCATGAACTTCACTGCCGCATTTAATGCATTTTGTCGAATTATTTTTCGTTAATTTGGCTGGCATATCTTCGTAGCAGATGATGCAGAAGTCAAGATCCTTTTCCTCGTCTGATGACAGTTTTTGGTTTTTGGTTCTTGAAGTTCGTCTCTTTTTCGGTGGCGGTCCTTGCTTCTTCGCAGCTTTCTCCTTCAACTTGGCCTCCTCCCGCAAATTGTCCAATACTTCGGGTGACGTTAAAATCGCCGTTTTCATTGGTTTGCGACCACGATTAGACTTTTTTTTTGGCTCCCCCATTTTCAGTGGACCAACTCGTACCAACGCGTCAGCTTGAGAAGCGATGCCGGAGGTGCTGGCAACTGCCGAGGATTCACTCGTTGTGACTCCTTCATGCGCAACAGAGATATCAGCAGCTGTTATAATGATGCGGCGTTGGTTGTCTTCTTCCTCATTGTCATCATCGGTAGATTTATTTTCATCACTGAGTGTAGATGCAACGAAGTCTACTTCGGTGAAAACATTTGCATCAAAGGGAAAAATACCAGAAGCCTTGAAACCCGCCTTGATGTTCTTCGGTGTAACTGCGACATCGAGACATTTTTCCAAGATTAGTGGCACATGATGTAGGTCGAAAATGACATTCATGTTGGCTCGTTTCCAATCATCATGCTGCTTCGCGTACATGGTTTTTAAGGGCCCAAAAACAGTAATGTCGAGTGGTTGCATCCTGTGAGTGCAATGGGGTGGAAATGATAACATTGTAATGTCGTGAGCAATTGCCATGTTGATGACGTCAATGGACAGATGCGACGCGTGATTGTCCAAGAGTAGAAGTGTTGGAGAGCCGGCACGTGCACCTGAGTATTTTATGAAGTGTTCCATGTACTTCAAGAAGACTTCTGATGTCATCCACCCGCTGCCATTGGCGACTGCATCTGCACCGTGCGACGCGTGTGTCATGTAGACTGCCTTCGTTTTGTTTCTTGGAAAAATAAAAAAAGGAGGAATTGATGCTCCAGTTGCGTTCACAGCTAACGCCATTGACACGTTTGTTCCTCTTTCTGCAGAGGTAGAGCTACCGATCCGTTTTCGCCCTTTTCTAGCAACAATTTTTGTTACTTTCGACGGAACAGTTCGCAGGCCCGTTTCGTCCATGTTCCATATTCTATGGGCTTCAAAAGTCGTTGCATCAAGAACGGAACGAAAATTCTCGAAAAACGCATCAACGTTCTCCTTGCAAAAAGCTTTCGCACGATTTTGACTAATTTGCTCCGGTGTTCTTAAAGACAATTGTGGATTCCTTCTCATGAACGAATAATACCAGTCTTTGCTTGCTTCGTGATTTTTATTCCAGGATTCAGGATAGCTGCATTGGATGGATTTGGCGAATTGGAATGCCAGTGCTTTCAGTTCCGAAATGCTGAGCCCGTAGTAAACATCACTCGCTTTCAAAACGTATTTCATGAGCATCTGCTTTTGTTCAGGACTGAAAATCTGGAAAAGAAATGAATTCAAAAGTATGAGATACGAGATATATTTCGTGAGTGTGTGATTGAATGAGTGGGTGAGAGAGGCAACTTTTTGGCTAGGATCTCTCAACGAGCATTAACTCACTGTTTTTGCACCTGGAACGGTGATTGACTTAATGAATCCCATGATAACTTCGTCGGTAGCGGTTGAAACGTCAATATTAGCTGCTTTGACCTTCGTGACGTACCGTGCTAGACTTGCAGGTGCTAGTTTCCAAGATTTAGCGACTGGCCGAATGGAATTATTGTGGACTAAAATCTGCCTTATTCCCTCCGAAACAGCAACATAGTCAATTTTCTCAACTTTTTTTGTGTAGTAACGTGGCATGCTGTCTGCAAAACAGAAAAAAGTCAAGATTACAATCACAATGAAAAATTATTTTTCATCGTGTCAACCACTTTTCTTAAAAATTTGAAATTTGACAACCTTTTTTTAGGCAGAAACCCCACCCCACCCCGAAAAATTTTTCTACTACGCCCCTGATAAGTCGATAAGGATTTCAGGGTACGTGCGAAATCTAATATTACGTCCCTCGTGTTTACACGTAATATTTCGTCTCTTCCAGTTCTACTAATACATCGAAAAACACTGATATTAGGTGTCTCACGATTCCCCACTAAAAGTGTCTCACGATTCCCCACAAGCTATGTTTTGCAATATAGCGGAGTGTAAACGACTAAGAGACTTTAATCAAAAATGCATAGTGTGTGTTTCAAGGCTTGAAGCCCAACGATGAAAGATAGCATATTTACCTGATTGTACTTGGAACAGCGCTTGTGAAACACAGGCACACAGAAGAGCGTGAAAACACTTTAGAGCGTGCGATTTTTGACTCATTGTCGCAGAGAAGCATACACTCGCGTACACTAAACAAATTCGATTGTAAATTTGACGTACGATCGAGGAGAAACAATATCAGCTGTTTCCATATGTTTCTGACGACGCATGCGCAAACTGCAGCACTGTCTCACGATTCCCCACGTCTCACAATTCCCCACTTTCCCCTACACAATTTGCTTTCAATAAAATAACAATAAGTAATAATAATACAATAAGGTTAATGGAATGCGGTCGCCAGCGCAGATGGCCAGTTTGAATAGAAAAACGCCGCGCTAAACGGTTACCCTCACCCTCACCAGTTTGTAGTACATATTATTATGTCTATGGATGTGCCTTATACGATAATAAAATATTTGTGTTGTAAGGTATCACAATATTTTTCATAAAACAGCTAAAACACAACTGCTCAAGCTATGCAGCTGTTATGCATTTAATAAGCAATACTTTTAGAACCCCTGGTTTGCATGAAAACAGCCACCTGGCGCGCGACGGTCACCCGCCTAGTTTCGCTGGCCGCACTATAATGACACACGCACACGGCGGTGACGGCGGCCGCGACGGTAGCGCCGACGGTGGCGGCGGCCGCGACGGTAGCGCCAACGGTGGCGGCGGCCAGAGTTGACGGCGGCCAGCGTTCGGGAAGGTTAGGCTCGATGCACACTTGCGTTAATTAACCCTGATAACCTTGAATTTTTTTTTTAATGCAACTTAAATTTTTTTGTGATAATCTATGTTCAAGTGGTTCTAATAACACAATTATGTTAGTATTTTTAACTTCTAGCCTTTCAGGTCCTTACAAATACATATACTTCTGGAAGGATTATAGGAGAATTGGGCTTGAAATAAAGATAAGATAGAAAAATGTATTTAACACAAATAAACGATTTACAGTCTTAAACTTTTGTATGATATGGCACAAAACAATTTACATGAAGAGTTTCACTGCATTTTAGACAGGTTGTGGTAGCTTCTTTTTTGCATAAAACACATACAAGTTGTTTTTTCTTCCCGGATTCTGAGGTTGGAAGGCTAGAAATTAAATGATCAATGCCATCGAATCTTGTTTGAACATCTAACGATTTGCTTTTTCTTCCAACTTTTGTTACAATTCTTTGGTTGCTCTCTAAAATTGCTAGAGCAACTTTCCTTCGAAACATGAGGTGGTCAATAATTGCTTCTTGTTCTCGTTGGTAGAGTTGCTAAGCGTTATTTTCGCACACATCAATGAGATGGGCAAGCAATGGGAAGTACCATTTTTTCCCTCTTATGCTGACCCTATATAAGGATATGTTCTGATCTGCTCGATCTGTTCCACCCATCTTCAAGTTGTAAGTCTTTATCGCAGTTGGCTGTGGAATAACGATTTTTTTCTTCTTTTCTCTCGAAAATCGGTTTGCGTTTTGCAGTGGATGAACTTTATTAAAATTAGTGGCAAGTGACACTACATTATTATCATTCCAACGTATCACAGATATTCCTGAAATGTTGATAACTGTAACACCTTCTTTGAGAAAATAAATAAATTTTAATTACCTTTATTTGCATCAGTAACGCATTCCCATTTTCCTCTCAGTGAAGTCTTCATTTTGGACGGATCAGTTAGAGGACAGTTTTTCCCTATACGATTTGCTCGTAGAGTTCCGGATGCCCTAATTTCACGTGCTTTCAGGTCGCACAAAAGGTCGAACGAGGTGAATAAATTGTCAAAAAATAATTTGTAGGGAACATCCTCCAAGAGAGTGTCGACATACGACATGACGACGGAATATCCTAGTCTTTGATCGGCATATTTTTCAGAGCAAGTGTTGGCTCCTTGATACGGCTCCAGCCAACTCAAATAACCAGTACTTGGTCCCCCGCACCAGAACTTGAACCCAAAACGTATAGGTTTACCTGAAATATATGTAAATAAACAAAGGTATTTTATTTTATTTTTTCAATTACCTACCTCTGATAAATTGCTTTGTACCATGACGTCCAAAGTATGGGACCATAGATTCATCCACAGAGTGAAATTCCTCATGAGGAGTGAATTCGTGGAACCTGTTGTTCAGCATATCCAAAAGTGGCCTGATTTTTGAAAGTTTATCATTTTTATTCAAGTTGTCATTGTCGCAAACATGTAAATTTGACATAATAAACTGGAACCTATCTCTTGAGATAGCTCCTGCCACAAGGTCATTATGCGAATCACGCTCTTTTTGCCAGTACATTACTTTTTTAGGAACGGAGATGTACCCACTGAGTAGCAAAACGCCTATGAATACCAATAGTTCCTTTTTGGTAATATTCCCTTGCAAATTATGTTTCGACGCATACATATTTGTACAGTTGACAATTAGGCTTAGGACCTCTTCATCTACAAAAAATTGGAAGTATTCTAGAGGTGATTTTCCTTGTTCTCGAGCACACAAATATTTAACACGTTAACTGCCAAGCCGACCCAATCGGGTCGGCGCAGCATTGGTGCGAAGTTGGACTTGCCGACCCAAT
Source organism: Hormaphis cornu (assembly GCA_017140985.1). Taxonomy (NCBI): domain Eukaryota; kingdom Metazoa; phylum Arthropoda; class Insecta; order Hemiptera; family Hormaphididae; genus Hormaphis; species Hormaphis cornu. The sequence goes on from CM029357.1 coordinate 49,036,236, forward strand.
CGGGTCGGCCCAATGACTACTAGTAGTTTACTGTTTTGCCGCTGAGCGCTACCAGCTTCACTAGCGGTGATTCGTTCAACTACTTGAACAATGAAGGGGCAAGCTAAAAGCAGACCAATTGTTTAGCGTGATTCATTTGTTTACATGTGTCCAATACACGATGTAACTTAGCAGTTTTATGAGGACCCGATCGGGTCGGCTGAAATATTTTTCAGTTATAAGCACTCAGATCTTACAGAGTAAAATTACTTATTGCTATTATAGCTTAATAAATTGGTTATTATTGAATTTTCATGAGTTTTAACATAACTACACTGAATAAATGTAATACTTTTCTTAGTACAAACTTATTTAAACTTTTTTGTGTTTGGTAATAATATATCTTTTTTTTTTATCAAACATGTAATATTATTTTGCTTTTATGTAGTTATTAATTTAGGCCTACTTAAATTATTCTATACTAACTACCTTAAATTTTCGGGACAGTAATAAATTCCAATACGTTGTTGTGCGCGCACTTAAATACTACACAACTTTTTATATTTTTTAGAAAATATAATAAAATAAATGGTACTTGTGCGTAAAGGAAAATATCTTTTTAAACGGAAATATAAGTTTATTAGAGGTTCTTACAGGAGGTTCTGCTTACGGCGTTAGTACTCAAACGACTGTCTCACCAGTCGGGACCCGGGTCCGTGTGTGAGAACCCAAAAGGGTTGTCTCAGCACATTTCTGGCCACCCAGTCTCGACTGTGATATCAATACATAGAAATGTGGTGACATAAACAATCACGCACATTTATAATATAATATAACATTATGCTATTACTAACTAATATTACAAGGGGTTCTTAACACCCCCACCCTTAAATGAAACATGGGGGCCTAATGGTTTCCAAGTTTTCACAAAATAAAGCCCAAAATAAAATACATATAAAATACTAAAATTATGATGAATACAAAATTAAACATTTGTTTCTTCATGTTCATTCTTATCATTTTTATCTTTAGTGTTATTTTCTGCTAATTCTGGTTCGTAAACTCTAATTGTTTTGTTTTTTGTTTTTATAATTAAAATACAAATTACAAATATTACACATATAAGAGTATATAACATAATAATATTAAATTCTACTTTTAAAACTAACGGAGTACTTATATTTCTATGTACTAATTCGTTTACATTTAATGTTTTGCGTGCTAAATCAACAAAATCATTTATTACTTTAACATTAGTGAGGTTTTGCGGTATTATATATTGTAAAGTTTCTGCTAAAAGATTTAAAGAATTGATGTTTAGATTTTCTGGTATTAAATCTAGATCCACATCAATATTACCTTTACGCGGTAATAGAATAGAATTTGTGGTATGGATTTCACAATTTGGTGAGGTACTCAACCTTCCTCCTCCAGAGATTTCTATTTTTACAGGGTGTATTGAGTTAATACACGTTATTGTGCAAGATTCAAATTTAGTATAAAACAACCATGAATTTGTATGTTTTAGGCCATGCCAAATTGAGTTTTCTAATGACAAAAACTTAATTTTGCATGTCTCTGGAATTTTCTGCTGATTTAATAAAAGTTGTATTTCACATAGTTCAGAATTTGCTCTGTGGTGGATCGGTTGATTACCCTTACAAAGTTTATCATGTTTTAATTGTTTACATGCTTCCCATTGGTTTTCAGGTAGTATGAAAAATTTCTCGTTATTATTACTTAATGCTACATAGTCTATACCTGTCTCTATCAATATCACGGTTTCATTATTAAGTTGGACTGGTACAGGAATTGGTCTATACACATTGTATTTTTCATTTATAATTAAAGGGATTTTCGTTACGAAAATTAAGAAATGGTCTTTGTATATGACTGAACTGTCAGTAATTTGAGAGAGTTGTGGGAGAGATTCTGCGGATAATTCTACAGGTAGATAAGTTCCTGAGGGTAAATTTATTTTAATTTCCTTTAATTCTGTTAGAAGCTTATTAGAAGTAAATACATTCGCATAAATATTACCACTAATTGCTGAAGTGACTAACCCTATTAAATTTTGTGTCTCGTACGCATATTGATTTAACATTACTTCGAGTAATATTGCTTGTTCTAGCAATTTAGTTTTAACTAACGTTTCGTTGATTTGCAATGAATTTTCGTAAATTTGGGTATATAGAAACAAATTATTCTGTTGTATTTTCTCCTGATTTTCCGCTAAATGATATAATGTATCGTTAACGTCGTTCAATGATGTTTGTATTATTCTAATCTTATCTTCCACGGAATTGATGTTCTTTTGTTTTAATTCTGTGATTTTCTTGAATATGAGGTCAAAATCTAGATTCGGCAAAGAACCATATAGTACGTTGGCCAGACGACTAACAGCTTTCTCGATTCCACGATGGTATCTCTCATTTGTTGCTTCCCCTATCGAGGCTAGAATGTTATTATGATTATTTTCTATTTCATATAGGTAAGGAAGAGTTGCCTGTGAAATTTGTTGACATCCGTATAGGATGCTAGTGTTACCATGATTCATGGTTAATTGTGAGCAAATATTTGTTGTGGAGTCATACAATTCTTTTAGAATTTCGTATTTGGAATTATAAGTTGTTAAATCTGTATATGCTATCAAATCCCATTCGGTATGTGAGACTTTTGTTTTGCTCTGAAACTCGTAGTAGATTCCGTTGTGTAGATTGAATTTCGTGACGTTGAATGTTGTAACTTGAGGCTTTGATGCTTTTATGATAACTGATGCTAGAATGATGATTACTATCGCCTGATACATGATGATCTGCTGTCCTCCTTTGCTGTTCTATTGAGTATTTGTTCGTAAAATAGATTCTCTGCTATATTAATTGTCTCGTGGTCGTTCCCACCAGTGCCGGATTACCCATAAGGCGGAGTAGGCGCCCGCCTTGGGGCCCTACTCATTTAAGGGGCCCCGTGAAAACGAAAAACCACAATTTTGTTAAAGATTTATGTAAAAAATAATTTTGTTGGGGCCCAAAATTTTAATTGCCTAGGGGCCCACCAATGTTTAATCCGGCACTGGTTCCCACGAAGGCTTAAAGTTTCTTTTTTGACGGTCTACGCTCCGGAACTGCTGGCACGGAGACCACTAGAGTATAGTGGGTTTCGATTTAGATACTTCAAAGATTATGATGTATTTTACGCTGACGTCGACGTTGGTATTATTTGAATGACGGCGGCGTCGACGGCGGCGGTCAGTTCTCGGTCACGTGATCACGGACGGCGGCAACTAGGCGTTGCCCGATGACGTAATGAAGAATTTGGGCGGCCGGATGTTGCCCGTCAGTCTAATGACAATATTATAATTTCTCGTACCTAATTGTTGCGATTTTCGTGATTTTCTTGATTTTCTTGATATTCGTGATTTTCGTGATTTTCTTGATATTCGTGATTTTCGTGATTTTCTTGATATTCGTG
>CM029357.1:49065961-49076115 GCA_017140985.1 Hormaphis cornu
GTGGTCGCCGACACCGGTTTGATAACCGATGTTATCACTGTGCAGTTGCCTACGCGCAAACAATTATATTATATAAAAATATAATCATGACATAGTTATTAAAACTCACATTTACAGAATTTATAGTCGGCATTGGATCATCTCTATCAGCTAAAAAACAATGCATGGCGTCGAAACCAAACCATTTTGAGTGATATATGTCGTTGGCACCTTTTAAAAATAATATTATAAGTAGGTAGGTACTTAATTTCTAAATTTTCATTCTAATTATTATTAATTATTAATTTTTAATATTTACCTTTTCCAGTTCCATAACTTTTTTTTACTTTTGCTTTTTCTCTCCGATATGATCCCTGTAAGCTTAATATTTTTTTTTTTAATTTCCTCAACCGGTCTTTTAATTTCTTTTGCCAAATGACACCAAGCATCATGTTTGGCATTTTTTGAAAAATATGATGGATTTTTCGAGTCCCACAACACTTCTTGCAATCTAAATGCTTCAATTAAATTCAAGCAATCTTTGCTATCCCAATCCATTTTCAAATAGATAATAAAAAAGTGTAAGTTAAGTACTTATTTATTTATTATTTTATAACGCACGTTTGAATTAACTAATATACCGTCCAAACGGTGACACGAATGCTCGCGGTGTTCCTTTGAACATAACTGAAAAACCGACAGTGATCGGCTCGTCGTGCGAGTCTATTCGACCTATTCAGCGAACGTTCTCGAACGCTCGCGGATGCTCGCGAACGTCGTCTACACGGTCGCATGGTGGGTCGCACACAAACGTTCGTGAGCATTCGTTATTTTTGTTCGCTCGTGTGTACGCGCCTTTAGGTGGTGGGAATGCGCGAGATCGGACGAATTTTGGTCGCCGCCAAAAAGCGCTCTCTCAGGGGCCGTAGTATATCACAGTCGCGGAAATAATAATGACGAATGCACGCTTTGTTGATTGAAAAATAACTGGGTTGCCGGCGACCCAGGTGGCGTCATAAAGATATTATATCATCACCACGCCACTTGTCCGTCGGCGACCTATCTATTTTTAAATTATTATCGTGATATTGACGTATAGTATATTATAATAGGTTTGTTCCAGCATAGTGTTGCAAGTGGTTGCAAACGTTCAGCGCATGCGCAATGTCAAAAACGTGTTCCAGCAGAGCAAATTTAAAACATCCAACAAAATGTTTTCTGTTCCATCAGTGCTGCAACATGTTATTGACTTGTTGGAAACAATAATTTTCTGTTGCGAGTTATTCGCCCTGTCCAGACCAGCGTCAGCGCGCCCTCGTGGCTGAAACGTGAAGCCTCGAGTGGTTGGTAAACATCAGCTGATATATTATCTTTTGCTGTAATTGCTGAAAATTAACTTAATAAAAGTAAGAAAATGTCGAATAAAAAAGTTTACTATGGAGGTAGTAAATGGTGCTGTGTACCACAGTGTAAATTTAAACAGGGAGATTCACTCCATAAATTTCCTGCCGACAGAATATTGAAAAAAAAGTGGGTAGTGGCATTAAAAATTGGTAAAAACGTGACTTCCTCAATGTTTGTTTGTGCTGCTCACTTTCAAAAATGTGATTTTATGCCTAAAAGTAAGTAATATATATTTCTGAATCTTTTAAAATGTGAAAAAAGCCTAGAAAGAGGTTAACACTAAAGTAAAATTTCAGGTTTTACAGATTCTTGTAAAAAATTAAGGTTGAAACGAAATATAGTTCCAAGTGTCAATCTACCAAGAAGATCACTGGATAAAGTACTAACTCCAATACAAATTGAAAAAGTTGAGGAAAGAGCCAATCGTCGATATCGAAGAGATGCTTTGAGAGAAAAAAATTTGTAAGTAATGCTAATTATATGAAGCAATATAAAAATTGATAGCTTCGTAATTTTAAGCTTTTTTATATATTTATAGAAATACCCAGGATATAACTGACATGGAAATAGATCAGCTCCCAGGAAATGAAAATGAAGTTCCCAAACAAGCTGATTCATCTGTAATAAATCATGAAATTTTTCATGAAAGAGAAACTCAGGCTGCAGAAAGTGTACTTGAAAATAATTTTGAAGAAGCAAATAATAGTAACCTACTTTTCAATCAAAGTCAATTATTTCTTGAAAATTTAGATCATACATATGATGATAACTGTGACCAATAAAACGTCGAAGAACTTTCAGTAGCTAATGTTTTATTAGAACTGCATGAACAAGGCATTCAAGATGATACTGATAAAAGTGAAGAGAAAATACAATATTTTGTTTATAATGAGACGAAGGAAGCACCAAAATTAACTTTGATGGATATGCTTCTAACAGATGACCAATTGAAAACTTTTACTGGTATCAATAGAACTTTGTTGAATAATCTGACGGAGGCAGTATCAAAGTGTGAAATAAAGCCAAATCAATATAAGTGCTCTGTAGAAACTAGAATTGTTCTCTGTTTATGCAAATTAAAACTCAATCTCTCTTTCAAGTGTTTATCGGTGCTATTTAGTTTGAACCGTGAAACCTGCAGTAGTGCTTTTTTTGTAACCTTACACTCATTGGCATTTGTTCTTAAAGAAGCTATCTATTGGCCAACAAAAGAAGAAATTTTATCAAGCTTGCCTAAGTGTTTTAAAAAATTTAAAGAAACTGTGATTGTCTTAGATTGCACAGAGATACCTGTAGAGCGACCTAAATGTTTGCATTGCCATCTGCGTTTATATTCTCACTACAAAGGGACTGAAACTTTCAAATTTTTATTAGGTGTAGCTCCATCAGGATTAATAATGTATGTTAGTGAACCATTTGGAGGCAGAGCATCTGATAAAGCCATATTCAATAAGTCAGATATTCTTGAAAAACTTGAACCAACCAGAGATGCAATCATGGTTGACAAGGGCTTTGCTATAGAAGAAGAATGTCTTTTAGCAAGAATAAAATTAATTATGCCACCAAAGCTTTCTAAACAAGTACAGTTTAACGATAGTGATGTGACAATTACAAAAGAAGTTGCTTCTGCCAGAGTTCATGTTGAACGCTCCATACAAAGAGGAAAATTGTTTAATATATTCAAGTTTAAAATATCTGCTACTATGGCTCCATATTTTCTAGAAGTGAGCAAGGTTGTATGTGGAATTGTTAATTTAAGCAATCCAATCTTAAATGATAATAAATTTTAAATTATTGTAAATTTTCATTAAATATAATTATATTATTTGAGTAAATGAGTATACTATTGTTACATGTAAACTAAAAAAATCTGTATAAGGGAAAGGAAAATTAATAAAAATTGCACTTGATTAATTTAATATACTTTTTGTATATTGCAGCTCCATAACAATTTTTAAAAATTTTTTATTAAATACGTCTTAGATAAATCTATCTTTATCAAATATTTTTTACATAAATAATCTTGCTTGATGGCTCACAAACTTCTTATATCGATTAAAGATTTCCACCATGTTAACATCTGAATATATACTCTTTCATTATTTTTATAAGTATAAACATGCAGTCTTCTATTTTAAACAGACAAATTTTATTTGATACTAAATATAAATAGATTTTTTTTCACTGATTTAACACTTAAACTGTAAACTTATTTGTTTAAATTACAGCCACTGTTTTCTTTTTCCCTAAGAGTTAATAATCTTAATATGTGTTTAAAGTAAACATTACTTAAAGCAGGTAAGTATTCCTTTTCAACAAGAGATTTATTGTATGGGATGTTCAGGACATAAATAGTACTATCCATGGAAGAGTAAATCACAAAATGGCAATTGCTCAAGCCTGTTATGTACATACCCAACTGGGTTTGACAATAATATTTATGTTTTTCTTTCAAAAGCATATTACCATTGACGTCTTCCATAAAAGGCAAGTTCATTGATGCTGTTGCAGCAGTCATGCTTTTACCAACCTTTGGGCTTTTTATCTCTACTATGTTTTGGTCAATGACAATTCCATCTGGACTAAAACCAAGCCAGGAAACTGCTGGATTTACTAATAAACCCATTTTGGTAACTGTAGCTCCAGTAGCTTTTTCATATGCTCTAACAGCATCATCCTCGCTTTGAAGACCATGTTTGGTATCCGCATTACCTTTAAATGAACTATTCAAATAAGATGAAATCGTTTTATCCCAATCTGGTTTTTTATTTTTTGTATAAGTAAAAAAACCATACGCATTACTGGCAGTGATTCTCTTTTTTCTCTCTTGTATCCATAAATTATTATTTTGATGACGAGTTCTAAAACATAAATTAGTAGAATCTTCTAAATTGACAGCTATTTCTGAATCATAAAACTGCTTTTCTTCACTCAATAGTTCTGAGTTTACACTAAAGTTTTGCACATTTGCACTTAATACTTTTTTTATAGTATCTAATAATTTTTTATTAATATCATTGCTTTCATCTATTTCTGTGTAATTACTTCTATATTTTGACTTCATTTTAAATAATTCAACATTTGTCAAATCTAAAATAGTAAACAAAGGATATCAATAGACTTTTAAAATGAATTGAATTTTATTTAAGTATACTTTTTTACCTCTAATTAAAAGCTCTATAAAGTTAGAATCTGCATCTTTTTTTATCCTTTAAAATGTGTTTTTTTCTTTTTTCTTGAAATGGCAGAATTGACTAACTGGGACGGCTTCATACATTTTTTTTGCATCATTTTTTAACTTGCCCCATGCCTGCGTTACATCTGTACACGTTGCTTCCTGAATTTCTGAAGCAGGTATCCTAAATATATATAATTTTTATTTTTTTTTAAATATTGCATCCATTCTTTACAGTAAAATATTGCTCAACTAACTTACCTGTTCAGTTTCATCAATACTGCTACAGAATGCTTGCAAGTACCAGACACTCCAGCTTTACAAGAACAGTGAACACTACTCAGTTTTTCATTTTTTATCTCAACTGTAAGCTCGTGAGGCTTATCAAAGGGAGATGAAGTTTGTAAACACAAAGCTTTGATTTCAGTCAGATCATTTGTACTTTTTGATACACCACAATACATTACATGCTTAGCGTTATAAGCTCTTTCTCCTTCTTTATACGGTCGTGCACCTGTTCCAATGTAAGTTACTATTTCGGACATACTCACAAAATACTTTTCTTCCCCATCCATTTTATCTTCATACGATCACAGTTTCAAAACAGCCCCAAAAATCTACTTAAAACAATCATATCAGCTGATGTTTACCAACCACTCGAGGCTTCACGTTTCAGCCACGAGGGCGCGCTGACGCTGGTCTGGACAGGGCGAATTCGTTTAGTCTAATGTTTCGCGCATGCGTACAATGCAAAATATTAATTATTGTGATAATGTTATATTGTTTTGACAGTTAGCTTAAAATACTATTTTATATTTTTATTTTATTTATTGATTGACATTTTGAAATGGATTTGGAATTTTTCGACTCCTCGTCCTCTTCATCATCGTCCGAGTCCGACTATGAATTTTTATTTGGTAGTGACGACGAAGTTTATTTTGAAGACAGAACAAGACCGAAAAATCAGAATTATTTTGAGACTGTAGCAAGGTAAGTAAGCTTTTTATAATTACATTTAAGTTAATATTTATAGATTTTCCTTGTTGAATAATTAACACATGGTAAGCAAACATCCTCTTCTCGGGTTTAAATTGTAACTTTTTTATTTTTCTTAAACCTATGGGTAGTTTTGGTAAATTTGTTGCTGAATATTTATTTGAAAACATAAATTATTAGTTTTTTTTTTTTAGATACAATGACTTTGAGTTTTTGGAACATTTCCGTGTTAGACGCCACATTCAGGGCCGGAGCTAGGGCTGAAGGGGCCCCGGGGCAGAACACAACTCGGGGCACTTTTTTTTTATCATATTTATAATATCAATTTTCGGAAAATAAAAGTTAAAAACATGGGGCTCAATTTAGTTTTACATATGGACTGTTTTATTCGTGTTTATATATACATTAACAGTTTTTTTTCGTAGCTTTTAACGGTTTGTTAGATATGTGGAACATAATGTATCACAACAGGTCATTACAAATCACTCTCATTTTGTATATTGGAACCCTTAATATCATATTGAGATCGTAGAACAATTGCGTTATATAATTCAGATTTCACAAGTATTAAACTATTCATCTTTTAAATTCTAAGAACAATGCATCAAACGGATGCGAATTAACGCGACTAAAACAGACATTCAAAATTTTTTTTTTCTCATTTTTGCTGAAATAAATGAGTCAATCACTTTGTCGAAATCAACCGCGCGTGCTCTTTGATTTTCGATGGATAATAATGACAAGTTGCTCAGTCTTTCTTGTTGCATGGAGCTTCGTAAGTAGTTTTTAATCAAACTCAATTTCGAAAACGATCTTTCAGCTTTTGCTGTGGTAACTGGGACTGTTAGAAACATTAGAAGAGCTGTACAAACATCGTTTTAGCAGACGGTGTAGCGTAGACCCACCGATCAATCGTGCTGCAACTCCAGTGAGAGCACCAACTTTTACCACCGATTTTCCATAACATCGGTTCACTTGATTTTTCAATAGATTAAAGAGAAACGTTTTTCCGGTGCCTGCTCCACCAGTTACGAAAATTTTCTCTCGGTTAACATCACCATTGAGTTGATTTTTGATACTCTCTGTAATAAGAATGAACAATTGTCTTTGATCAACATTCATAGCATGTTGCGCTCTTTGGAATTGATCATTGCTCATTTCTGTCTCTGGTAACTCTTCTTCTTCAGCTTCAGGATTTATAATCTCTGGCTGTTCTAAAATTTCGAAAGCATGTATCTGGTTGAATGCGTTTTCAAGCTGTTGGTCCCGCTCTCGATGTTGGCACATATGTCTACTTGTTTCCCTTAAACGACTCTCTCGAGCTAAGAAAGCTTCTTTTGCATTATCAAAGCCTTCAACTAATTCAGTTTCCGAACGATAAGGCATATATTGAAGGAGTAAGCTGTAGGAAAAGTTTTCTGGATCCGAAGCTGCTATAAAATATGGCACCCTGACAACTGCAGGAACATTTCTTACAACCATTTTGCTCTCATTCAACAGAGTGATGAGTGGACGACGCATGTTTGTTTGCTCTTCATAGGCATCATGATCTACGCTTTCCTCGGTATCATTTTACCTTTTTCGGATAATGAGGTTCAAACAACATAGCAAACTCTATAAGGCTCATGTTCGCAAAATCGTAGTCAGGATGTTGTAGCGGACGTTTTTCATATCTTTCAAAGATATTGCTGAAGTAGCCAATTGCGTGTCCGCTTCTGTCAAATTGCAATACTCTGTATCGCTGTTCTGGCTTTCTTGTGTTCAGGAAAATACAATTTCGCGAACTGTGTCGTAATGGGATATGACAAAGCCGATATGCACATTCTGCAGCAGATATTTGTCGTTCATGAAGAATCTTCATACATATTTTGAACAGTTTGCGCGAAAGATCAGTTTCTTCGCGTTGGATTTGTTGTATTGCTTGTGCAATTCCAGAATCAACACCCTCAGGTTCTGCTTTTGATAGATACTTTGCAATATAGTATGCTATCGCTTCGTTCGACCCGCACGGTTGAATGTCCATATTACCTTTCCACAGTCTCAATAACTCTGGGTGGTAATTATTTACCCAAGCATCTTCTTTACGACGCTTGAGTAAGCAAATTCTGCCCCCATTACGGAGAAAATCATCAGAAGAATGTGATATTATTCGTGTCTCGTCACATTCTTGACGTGGAAAATTGAATCGACATCTTAAAGAGGTATTATTTTTCGTACAAGTTTGTGTATGTCGGTGAATTTGACATTTTTTCACAAGCTTGTAAAGCTCTGGATCTTCTTCTTCTGAAGGAATTTTACACCAGCAGTTACGATCAAGTAGAAGTTTTCCTTCCTCTGTATCAAATGCTGGATGATTTTCGATCCAAACTACCATATGAAGATGAGGACATCCACGATTCTGAAACTCAATACGCCACCAGAAGTCTTTTACTTTTCCTCCAGATACCTCATCATTATTTTGAATGAATTTCATTAGAGCATTTACTCTGATCATGAAATGTCGACTCAAAATCACTGGGTACTTTTCAATGAGTCGTTGAGTCTCATAAATGTCAATTGTACTTGGATCAACGTCAGGTCTACCATCGGCTATTAACAAAGCCTTTCGCTGATCTAACCAGTTGAGATCATTTGAACTAAAAGTTACAAAATAGGTTGGGGCTCCTATACATCTGATTTGAGCTAGTAGCTCGTTTAAGGCTGATCTCCAATAAGCTGCAGACCCTCTCAGATTCTTGAGATAAAGATGAACGTCTTCAACTGCTCCATCTTGATTAACAGTTTTCTTGCTACATGCTGATATAGTGCTTTTAATTCGATAATACTCAAAGAACGACAAAGCATAGAAGAGATAATCGTTACGTTGAAATCTTGTGTCACTTCCCAAAATTCTTGACTGATAGTAGCCTAATGGTGTGATTTTTACAGGCCTCTGCTCTTGAAAACCATTCTTCCCATAGGGAAACAAATAGTACCAGGCAAACTCTTCTGCTTTCAATTCATAACACACATTTACGATATTGTCTTTCGTCTTGCGGGTAATTTCATTAAGGTTTCGTGAAACCTGTATCTCATCCTCCACATTAGGAGGCATGACATCAATTGGTGCCATCATTGATGTCTGCAGTGGAATAGTTTGATAAGTTAAATTCTGTTGGGAAGTGACTGTTTGGGACGCTGCTACTACGCTCTCAGTGCTCTGGTGAGTTTCTACTTCAGAATCATCATGTTCACCCAAGACTTCAACATCAATGTAATCAAGAGTAAATTGTACATTTTTGCTGCCTGTTGTACGTTTACATATCCTCACGAACTCATCAAAATTATCGCATTCAATAACGCAAGCTTTTCCATTGTTGTCATTTGCTCTAGATCCCTTTTGGCCACAAGAATGAGAGTTACTGAAGTAATATTTGTTATCATAATGCATTACTCCAAATGATTGACCACCTGTTATTAGTATGCCTGCGTTATGTACTATGAACAGATCTTCCAAACCTTGACGAAGAGTACTTCCAAGGTTTGCTTCGTTAAATTTGTCATTCAAGCTTCCATATATACTTGGTTCTTCGTCAAAAGTGATCTGAAACCTTTTGCCGAATGTGACCAAGTCTTCTTGGATGATTGTGAAATTTCGTACCAATAGGTATTGATCATCTCCTATCGGATAAGCCGCTAAATTTCTCTCCGTTTGAAATTTTATATTGCTGTAGATTTGGTCACCTGTTATCATATTTAGATTAAGGATGTTCGTAGACCAATGTTGTGGTGAAAGGATGCAAGCCCGGAGAATGTTTGCTAGTGCCATCGCACAACATTGTACACCTGCGAATCCTGACGTGAATATGAGATCATTGCCTTGATGCCATGAAGCACGTACAATTCTCGCGGAGTCACTAATCCCTATGTAAGCACTTGCATTTCCAGTAGGTTCATCATTGGTCTCTACAGCAATCTCGACTGGTGCTTCTTCTACTCTTATAATATCATTTTCTTCAATTACAACGTTCTGATCGATAGTGACGTCTTTGTAGAGTGGATTGTTCAAAATCAGCCAATTGAGTGCATCATATACTTTTTGTTTGGATATTGAAAACTGCCGTGTTACGTTAATATTCTCTAAACGCTCAGTAATGACGACTATTCCAGCATTATTTGCGGTTCTTGGTAACATGTTCGCAAGGTTTTCGGTAACTTCAAAGACATCTTGTGCGAACAATACCGCTTGACCACGAAAGCTATATTGTCCAAATACGCCGCTTAATTTGATAATTTTTACAAACGGAATAATGCGTGAAATGAGCCGTTGTTCGGCTTGTGATAAGTCCGCAATTGCCTTTGGAATGGAACCCGGGTCCAAATTGTTCCAATAAGATCTAGATGGTGCAAAATTTTTCTTTGAATTCAAATGAGTCTTGCACCGTTTACAAACGAGCAAACAATTTCTTTGTTTTAATTCGTTAGGCAAATATGGTGCTGACTTGGTATCTACAATCCATTTAGAGATCTGATTTTGATAGCACCGTTTAGTGCAAACTTCACAGATCTTGTCACAAAACGTGTTAATTGACTGTATGAAGCCGGTTATACTGGCTCTACT
>CM029357.1:49195680-49220905 GCA_017140985.1 Hormaphis cornu
CGGTATTAATACCGGTATCGAAATACCGGTTTCAACCCCTGGTTTAACCTATATATTATGAAACGTGGACTATGCCTTTTGAAAACATTTAAATTCTTATACGACTCGATCCATATAATATTAATACAGCCTAGGTTGGACAAGGGACCGAATAACTGTATTCTCAATTGAATGACAAAGATTTATGTAAGGGTCGAACGACCCAAATAACGGTACCTCTTTAATAACTATAGTTTTTTTTCTTTTATTTTTTTTTTTATATAATAATACAGTAAATTTAAAATATCATAAATAATTTTAATAAGTTTATAACACATTATTATAAAATATTTGCTTATGATTAATGAGTATTTGGTTGTATCCGTCGTCATCCCAATCATTTTGGGAATATTGCTGAACGCTATTATCTGGTGAATATATAGAGGACGCCATAGACTCTTGCGTCATGCTGGAATAGCCACTGTCTTTTGTGAAAGACTAAAAAAGAAATATTTTATACTAAAATAATTTACATGTTATTGATTACAATGCTTACCATGTCCGGGTTAAATATTAAAGATGCCTGACTGCTTTCCTGAGACTCTGGTTCAAATTTAATACTTGCAAGAATTGCAATGTATTCTCGACTTTGAAATTCTGGTATATTTGCCTCGGCATTTTCGTATACTGTAGTGGATTTGTATCGTTGATTCTTGTAAACGACGGCATTTTCGTATACTGTACCAGCCATTTTTAAAAACTTTTATCACAATTTTACAAAACTTGAAACGCGTAAAAATAATACGACGACGTCTGCGTATCGAGGGCAGGCTGCGACTAACAAGCAAACAGCTAAATATTATTTTAGTTCAACACTACCCCTACCATAACAATATTGAAAATAATGTTTTGCTCGAGGTACAGATGTTTTCGACAAAACTAAACATGTCGGTTGCATGTGGTTGTTAAGAATTCGACAGGAATGATCAAGTCACTTGCATGTAGTTGTTCTGTTTTTGACAAAACTGAACATGTCGACTGCAGGTGTTTATTCTTTTGTTCTGCATTGAATAAACGGTACAGCTCGCTATAGTATATATGCAATGTGTTAAACCTTTACAACCAGACTTAGCGTATGAAAATATATTGTATCCTGATAATATTATTAAGATGTAAAATTATATTATTATAAACCCTATAGCTTGTGTATACGTTTGCTACAGAGCGTTCAACAAAGTCGTATATATATATAATGTATTATCATCTGATAACCGTTGTCAGTGATAAGAACTTTCTGATACGCTGTATGTGATAAAAATTATGTTGCAAACGACGACTGTGTGTGTGCAGCATTAATAATACATAATTTAAAGTAATTTTCAATGGTGGTGAGTGTCGTAGCCGTCAAATACTTACTTGGGTTGCCCTCGGAAAGGCGGTTCGATTCTCTCACCACCAGAGAACATTTTTAAATTTTTTGCAAAATTTCACAAATCCAAAATTATTATTTTGTCAGAAATCTTATAATACTATTGCTGCGTTGCGATGTATACTGTAAGTTACTTTGTCTATGTTAGGTTAAGTTAACAAGAAAGAAAAACATTTTTAGAAATACATCAGTTACTTTGCTAAGAAATAAATAACAATTAAAAAAAAAAAAAATAAATAAAAAAAAAAAAAATAATAATAATAAAAAAAGTGGTGGGAGGAGGAGGAGGAGGAGGAGGAGGAGGAGGAGGAGGAGGAGGAGAAGGAGGCTCCAGAACCGGCATTTTGCAACTACTCGTATTATAATGATAAGATTATATCTAATATAAGATTATATTATCTTCATCTAGAAACGGATTTAAATCCAATAATTTACTTTTTAGAGCGACACTATTGCCCATTTTTAAATCACTTAACTCGGTTGAAAAATGAAGTGCTTGTTCCATTTTTACAAGTGCTGTATTTGCTTTACTCAGCTCCTGTGGGCTTAACGGACCAATACGTTTCACACCTTTACGTAAAGCATTGTTCTTGAAACGTAGACACAAAGCAGCTATCCGTAAAACCTTAGCTAGCGATGAGAAACTATGGATTATTATGCTCGAATGCGAAGCTACTAGCATCGTATAGGTGGATTTTTCTTTTATCTCGAGTTCAATATTATTCTGATCATTCACGTTTTCCTTTGGAGATTCTAATAGTGTTGGCCAATCCTGTTCATCGTGACGGATCTATTCGGGACCGAACCACCACAACGAGTTTTCTGCCAATTTTGACGGACAGCATCCTCTCGATATGACGTCAGCTGGATTTTCCTTCGTACTGATATGCCGCCATTCGGACCGCGACGTATTTTCTTGAATTTCGCCTACCCTGTTAGCTACAAAAACTTTCCATTTAGTAGACGGCGATGAGATCCAAGCTAATACGATAGTCGAATCGGTCCAAAAATATCTTCGTTTTATATTAATATGCAACTTCGGTAATAATTTGGCAGCTACTCGGGTCAGCAACAAAGCTGCGCATAATTCCAGTCTAGGTATTGATACTGATTTTATTGGCGCCACCTTAGATTTAGCACATCAAACTGGCATCATACGAACCCGCGCCGTTCTTACATCTAACATACAAACAGCAACCATACGCGACTTCGCTAGCATCAGAAAAACCGTATATTTCGACTTCACCATTAATTAGATCGCCTGCTATTTTACGAGGTATAGACAAGCTGTTTAACGCTGATAATAAATTACGATAACTAAGCCATTCTTCACGCATGCCAGCTGGTATGGCATCGTCCCAACTGATCTTTTCTCGCCACAGAGACTGTAACATAATTTTTGCACGTATAACAACCGGACCAACTAAGCCTAGAGGATCGAAAATCGAAGCGATATCTGATAAAATCTCGCGTTTACTTATTGTATCGCGGTTGGAACTTACTCCTTCAGACTCTTTAAACTTTAGTCTATCTGTTTTAGCTTCCCAATAAAGCCCTAAAATCTTTTTTAACGAACCATCGATTTCAAGCTGACTGGATACTTCTATATCGTCCTCAGGCAATATCGTTTGGATCATCTTTATGTCATTAGACGACCATTTTCGTAATTTCATGCCAACGCTATCCATCATAGCGACCAATTGTGTCAACAACGCGACAGCTCCTTCTCTGGTTTCCGAGCCGCCTAAAAAATCATCCATATAAAAATCACGAGCCATAGCTGCCGCTCCCTGGGGATATTGCTTTTCGTAAATCTCCGCCAAGGTCTTCAAGCAGGCAGTAGCTAAATATGAGGCTGGTACCGTGCCGTAGGTAACGGTATTTAAACGGTATGTTAAAATTGGAGCTTCGGTCGATGTTCGCCATAGTATGCGTTGCCAATTGCGGTGCTCCTCCGACACCAAAATTTGCCTTTTAGAAACATTTTAGCTATATCAGCCGTTAGTACATAGTTGTGTGTTCGAAATCGCGATAAAATATATACAATATCATCCTGTAAAACCGGACCCTTTAATAAGATTTCGTTTAGACTAACGCCTGTATGCGTTTTACAGGACGCATCGAAAACGACTCGTAACTTTGTTGACGTATTGCATTCTTTTCGAACGGCGTGGTGTGGCATGCAGGGCCGGATTTAGAGTCTGAGCGCCCCTAGGCCCAACAGAATTTTCCGCCCCCCCCCCCCCCCAACATAATAATGTAGAGAGTAAAGTGGGCTGCCACGCTAAGAAAATTAGCCATTTTGATTTTATTTTTGTTTTTCGGGAATTACTGTAGCACCAAAAAACAACTTAATAATAAATTCTATATTTTTTAAATAAGTAAAACAAAATATTGATAATTAAGATTGATTTTTACCAAGAACAAAAACGATGTTTTCTAGTTCTTCTAATACAAGAGTAGGCTATTCTTTTGTTCGAGTAGGGTTGTGTAAATTAAACATTAACGAAAGTATTATGTACAAGTAAATTTATTTAAAAAAAAATCAGTTAAACTTGTTACCTATTAAAATGAAACTGACAAATTTGTAATTGAAACAGATATGTGATGTAAACAAATTATTTGTTAAAAACTAAATTTAAAAATAGCCTGATTTTGTTAAAGGTTTGGTCTGATTTCAAAACTTTAAGTTAACCAGATAAAAAATAAACGTAAACCTATTACTCTACAATTACTATGTGGACTCTTACATTCTACATAGTAAAATTGAAAAAAGTTTTAAAACATAATTTGTGAAAAAATTAGTCTTTAATGAGTGTTTTATCAATAATGTGAGACGATTTACCTTTAAAGCCAATTTATAACACTTTCCTTCTTGCTTTTTTCCGAGCAAAGGCGTCTATGATATCGTCGTACTGCACCTCTTGAGTCAACCTTCCTTCAATGTTGAGCAGAGCTAACGACGTCAATCTGTCATGGCTGGTTGTCGATCTCAAATAGTTCTTTACACGGCGAAGTGCAGAAAAAGATCTCTCTCTTGAACAGTTTGTTGCTGGAGCACAAAGAACCATTCTTAAGGCAATGTCAATGTTCGGATAGATTTCTATTGCGTCAAAATGACGCAAAACCTGAAGAGTGTCCCTCAAAGTCATACTGCCTTTATCTTTAGGGGTATTTTGGACTAAAAATGGTTTCAAATGTAAACACTCTTCGACAAGAACTGGTTCAAGATCTTCAGGATACACGCTCAATAGTTTCCTTGCATGTTCAGTCACTTTTGAGGCTTCCATCCCTTTAATAGTCTCAAAAAAACCAAATCTGGCGTGCAGTTGAGAGTATTTTTTTTTACGACTCTTCAGTTCTGAAAATAAGGTGTCTAATATGACATTGAAAGTGTTCACTCGAAAGTTATCAGAACCTGTAAATTCAATGTCACTTCTTTGTCCACTGTAGTCATCAAGCTTTGTAGACTTCTTCCTTTTGCGTCCGCTGTCCGCTGCGTACTCCTTCCTGCACTTGCCTTTTGCTTCACTTTCTAAGCTATTGAAGGTTTCTCTTAGTTCTTGAAGAAAACCACAAAGGGATTCGTAGTAAGTAATAATCTTCCCCAGCTCTGTAGTTTCATACTGTAGTTTTACATTAACCTTATCAAACCTTTCCAATATTTTACTCCAAATAATAGACATTAGTGTAGTTTCTAAGGAGTCAAACTTTTCTTTTAAAGCACTGGCTTCATTTCTTGTTGACGGTTTTTCTTCGATGTTATTGGAAATTTCATTTAAACTTTCCAAAATACCTTCTCTATTTTCAGCAACAGCTCGGCAGGCGTCGTGACGAGCAGACCATCGAGTTTTGGACAAGTTTTGTAGTTTTAATGTACATTTGTTTTGTAAGATACCCCATCTATGGGTTGAGGCACTGAAAAAGTTAAAAAGTGCTTGCAGCAATCCAAAAAATGAAACGGCTTCTAGACACGATTCTGCTGCACAGGAACCTACTAAATTGAGAGAATGTGCTGCGCATGGTACGTACTCTGCCAAAGGACTAAGTTCCTTGATACGAGCCTGAACACCGGAATACACGCCGGACACATTTAAGGCGTTGTCGTATGACTGGCCTCTGAAACTAGAAATGTCCAAATTAGATTTTCGATAAAGCTCCAGAACTGCGTTGACAATTTCTTCCGCTTTGTGGCCCACATTTGGCACAAAACAAATAAATCTTTCAATTGGTACTCCATCACTGGTAACATACCTAAGTACAAAGGTCAGTTGGTCGACGTTAGAAATGTCAGGAGTTGAATCTAAAATTATGCCAAAGTATTTAGCTTCCTTTACTTCTTTTAATATTTCGTTTGTGACCTTATCTGCCATAAGAGCAATAAGTTCTTCACATGTGGTTTTAGAAACATAAGATGTGCTACCAGAATCTTTGTCTGCAAATTGTCTTAAATGTTCTGCCATAAAAGGGTCAAATTCAGCCAAGAACTGCAAAAGTCCAAGGAAGTTCCCACAGTCAAGTCGATTTAAGTGTTCATTTGTTCCTCGCAAATCCAGGCCTTGAACGGTTAAGTATTTAACTGCGGCCACTACTCTCTTAAGAACTTCCCTCCAATAGTGGATCTCTTGTTCGAGTTCTTCGGCAAGCTGAACATCAACACGGCCTTTCACACCACCTCTAATCTTTAATTTTCCTAAGCTGTTTTTGTGGTTCAAACTATTTTCATGTTCCAAAACACGTTGATTGGCATTTTTCCAATCGTTGAATCCGTTACAAAATGCGTTAGATACGTCAAATTGTCCAAACAACATACAAGGGACACAAAAAACGCAGCCTTTTGATGGTGAATAAACCAGCCAAGTTCTGTTTTTTATTTCACCATTTTGATGGTTTTTAAAAAACAAGCTCTTGGATAGGCACCGAACTTTGTCGGCATATTGCCTTTTGGACTGATTAAGATCAGAATCTACATTTTGAATCACGTCATTAGTACACACATAATCTCGTAATTCTTCATTTATTACCCAAAAAGCTGGATCCGAATTAAAAACAAAAGGAGCGGGAGCGCCACTCTCTACATGTATTTCTACTTCAGACTGATTTAATAAACTAGCCTGTTGAAGGTCCGTTTCGACCGTTTTGCAAGAGAGTAAAGCAATGTCAGTAACATTCTCGACCTTGTTTTCACTAGTATTTGCATTGGCAGAAGAAACTACAGACAGTAAATTAGAACTGGTTTTTTTTGTGATATTCACATTTTCCCGCCCTTCATTGGTTGAAAAAAACTTTGTTATTTTAGGTACTTGTTTAATAGTTTTTTCATTCCTTTCCTCTTCTTCCTTTCTCTTCTTTTTAAACTGCGCTCCACTAAGTTTTGGTTTGTGGCTCATGTTAGAAGCACGTTACACAACTAAAAAACTAATGAGTTAAAGTTACACCAAAACTATATTTATGTTAAAAATAAAAAAAACTCAAGATTTATTATTATTTACACACACTTAGAAACAAAGCAATAACAATAAGCAGACAATAGTGACACTACGCGACGCGAACGCGATTGTACTTGTACTGGACTGTCAGTGTCAGTAAAGTGGTGGATTTGTCGCAGGGGGTGGGGTGCGTTAGTGACTCACTTGACGTGACTGATGTAAACAACAACATCGCGCACGCGCTCCGGCTCGACCTAGCAGCAGCCAGTAGAGATAGGCACAAGCGTCAGACTCGACCGGGTTGTGCTTTGTCGCTTGAGAGATTTGATCTGTAGATTCAAAGGGTTTTATCCGTTGGCTTATAGTGTTCCCATGCTTTTCTTTTAATCAACAAAAAGTAGAAAAATTAATATAAGTTTATAGTTTATATTTTATTTATTAATTTATTTAAAAAATTAAATTCAATTTTTTTTCTATTTCTTTTGAGGAGCGCCCCTGGCGCGGTGCGCCCCTAGGCCCGGGCCTAGTGGGCCTAGTGGTAAATCTAGCCCTGGTGGCATGTAGTACGTCTTTCCAACAACTCTAGATTCTGCATCGTTTACAAGTTCCACGTGTCCTAACTTTTCGTATTCTTCTAAGAATTGAACGTACTCTAACTTTAAACGCTGATCATTTTTAAATCTTCTTTCTAGCGCTAACAACCGACGCTTTGCTATTTCGTTTGATTCTCCCAGACATTCCGAGTTTTCACGAAAAGGTAATTTGACCACAAAACGACCGTCGCTTTCTCGTCGCGTAACCGTATTGTTAAAATAACTTATGCAAGCACGTTCTTCTGTCGTGTACATGACATTTGACAATGCTTCCCATTTCTTCGATGGTCCAAACCTTTTTAATAATTTTTCTAATGTCGGCTCACTATCTGTTACAAAAAATGTAGTACTGCATGTTCCTATACTTGGTAGATTATTCATCGACACAGCTCCAGATGCTACCCAGCCAAACATCGTGTTTTGATACAAGGGGCTGCTAGCACTTGGTCGTATCTGTCCGTCGCATAATATATCAAAGAAATGAGCGGCACCTATTGGGATATCGATTTTCTGCGGTGCGCTAAATAATGGATCGGCTAAATTATTATCATTAGGAATGTCGTACTTTGTCTTAACCTTCTGATTTGGTAAGAGCCCGGCAATTTTTGGCACTACTAGCATTTGCAAATTTAACGTATAATCTTTAACTCGGGATTTTATTTTTGTCCCAACCGACGCTGTTGCAAGTTGAGAAGTTTCACCGATACCATTAATTAGATAAACGGTCGCATATCAGATGGAGGTGTTATTAGTTATACTAAATTTGGAAATATGTTAAATAATAAAACATTAAATATTCCAAAACCAGATTTATTGACTAATACAAGTTATACACTTCCATATGTATTTGTTGCAGATGATGCATTTGCTATGAGTGAAAATTTACTTAAGCCTTATAGTCAAACCAATTTGACCAAGGAACAGAGAATTTTTAATTATCGTCTAAGTCGGGCAAGACGAATTGTTGAAAACGCTTTTGGAATTTTGAATTCGCGTTTTGGTGTGTTCCAAAGACCAATACAAATAGATACTGATAAAGGTAAAAAAATTGTGTTGGGTTGTTGTTTTCTACATAATTATTTAAGAAATTCAGCATCATATATTTGCCAAGGTTCAATGGACATGGAGTATGAAGAAGAAGGGAGAATTATCGAGGGGTCTTGGAGAACTCAGGAGCCATTAGTTAATTTACAACATGGAAATAACAGAAATTCTACAGAGTTAGCTAAAGATATAAGAAATACTTATTGTCAATACTTTAATAACGAAGGAAAAATACCATGGCAAGACAAATTTATTGTATGAATAATTGATGTGTATTGATAAAAAATGTAAATAGGTAATGATAATATAATAATAAAATACTTACATCAACTGTGCTATGATTGATTTCTTCGTCATCACTATCCATAGTACTTATTGAGTCACTCGGTGTCTCTTGGTCTTGTAAAAATAACATTTCATTATAATACCTTAAATATGGTTCATATATGTCTTCCGATCCAGCACCAGATTTTTTCGAGCTTTTAACCTAGTAAATTAAATATAACAATATGAAATGATTATAATAAATAAGTACTTTATATTATTATTTATTAATTAGATATTTTTTTTATTTTACCACTATCATAATAATATATATTATTATAATATTTTTTTTAAAAACATGTATCATTGTTAATCTTTTATTAGACTTTTTTTGAACTCACTAATTCCAAACACAATCTATGCTTATTTTGGAGGATTCATGTATACTTTTTGGTATTGTTTTATGTTTTTGATTGGTGTTTATGATTAAATAAATATAAATAAATAAATAAATAAATGTATATATATTATATATAATGTTTTACTAACATTATATTACTAGCTGAATAACCCGGCTTCGCCCGTGTGCAGTTATTGCTTTCTCTAAATGAAATTCTTAAATCAGATGCTTATTATTTACCTTCTTTCTTTTTTCGATCCCCTAGCAATATTCCTCAAATTAACGACGTGAATTTTCAAACGAAAATAATAGCACATAGGTTGTATAGTTAAAATTAGTTTTATTATAATTAATAGCCGACCCCTGTGCGCTTCGCAGCACCAACACAAAAATGCAAAAAAATTAAATATTTTTTCCAAATTCTTTATTATTAATCCAACACATTTGAGTAAACAATATTCTTTGTTTGTCTATTTGGGTTATACACAAATAAACAATTTGGAGTGCCTACTCTTGAACAGGCCACGTATAGTTGCCCATGCGAAAAACACGGCTCCTCCAAATTCAAACCGCATACTTGGAGCGTTTTTCCTTGTGCCTTATTAATGGACATGGCGAATGATTGAATAAATAAAAAAAATAAATTGAATAAAAATCAATCTCATTTAATCTCAAAGCAATAAGTATTTATTTGGAAAATAGAATTGTTGTTGTCATATGTATGTGCAGCTGTACGATATACTTAATCAAAATTATTCGAAAAATGTTATTATTATTTGGAAAATGGAGACGCAATCATTTAAAAATTCTCTTAATTTTTAATTTTATTCAATAATATGCTTCCAATGTACTGCAATGAGCCGAACGATGAAAAAAAAAAAATAAAGTGTTTTCTAAAAATAGGGGGCTGCCGCATGCACACGTATTGATATGGCATTTAAAAAAAATACAAATGAATTAATTTCCATCGTAATTGCACTTTTTACTAAAAAATCTATATGAATTTTACAATCGGACGTATTAAAATGGGACGATAAAAAAAACACTGACAACAACAAAAACAAAAATCATACTTGCCGATGGATTCAATACAGCGGATCTTCTTCTTATCGTGTCCGGTGCTGTGGCTATATGATATTAAATAAGATAATAAAATAATCTAACAATAAGTTAAAAAGAAGGTTAAAATATAAATACAAAATTTAAATGAATGAATGGATAAGTGTTTATATATTTTGTTTTAGCCAGTGAGTGGCAATTGATATTGCTTTTTCGTTGGCTAAGGCCAAGTCGTCAGTCGTGCATCCTGGTGTGGCTAGGGTGCATTGTAATAGGTGGTCGTCTGATTGGTCTTCACCGCACTCGCATAATATGTCCGATTCTTTCTGGTATCCCCATTTCCTCATGTTTACTTTTGTTTTAGCTACTCCAGTTCTTAGCCTATTTAATGTCTTCCATATAATCCAGAGTTGGTTTCCTCCACATGGTAAGTGCTCAGCCGGTGTGATAGATTTTTCGCATTGTAACTCTTCTCTCCATTATTGAATTCTGTATTGTTCCGGTGTAACATGGATCGTGGTTGAATTGGCAATAAAGCTTCTTCGAGATTTAAGTCTCCTTTGGGGGCCCAAGTAACTATACATGGGGTGTCTTTGGTCCATTGATTGTTTGGTTCTTTCTATGCATGTGGCCGCGTGTCTTCGTATTCCTGGTGGGGCTATTCCTGCTAATGGATGTATATATTTAAGTGGCGTTGGTTTAAGGCGACCAGTTATTACTCTACATGTTTCATTAAGGACCGTGTCGACATGTTTTGTATGTTTAGATTGGTTCCATACTGGGCAAGCATACTCGCCAGCGGAGAAGCAAAGTGCTAGTCCAGTAGTACGGATCGTGTTGCGCCCCACTTGCTACCTGCTAGTTTTCGTATTAGGTTGTTCCTTGCTTCAACTTTCATTTTAGTTTTCTTACACTGCTCTTTGAAAGTAAGAGTTCTGTCCAGTGTGACCCCTAGGTAGACTGAATGTTCTGTATTTCCCAGTGGTTTTCCAAGCCATTCAACTTTTAGTTCTCTTTTTGCCTCGCGGTTTCTAAGGTGGAAGCTGCATACCTGTGTCTTATCTGGGTTGGGTCTTAGTTGGTTTTTTGTGTAATAATTTGTTAATTCTTGAAGTGATCTGGTGAGTTTACGTTCGACAATTTCAAATGTTGTGTCCTGTGCTGCTAGGGCCAGGTCGTCTGCGTATAGGAAATGTTTTGTTTCTTTAATGATGGGTTGATCGTTGGTGTATATGTTAAATAACATGGGCGCCAATACACTGCCTTGGGGTAAGCCATTTCGTTGGTTTCTCCATCTGCTCCATTTGTTATTTAATGTGACTGTGAATCGCCGGTTGTGTAGCATAGAGGATATTATTCGGACAAGGTGCTAGTCGCTTGTGCATTCGTACCTATATTTTTTTAAGTAGAAGATTATGATTCACCGTATCATAAGCTGCGGATAGGTCTACAAAAACCACCCCAGTTACTTTTTTGTTCTCGTAGCCGTCCTCTATGTGTTGGCACAGGTTTAGTACTTGTCCTGTACAGTTTTTGCCTGGCCTAAAACCAGCTTGCTCAGGAATAAGTTTCCTTTCGATTTGTCTCTTGATGCGATTCATGATCATACGTTCATACAGTTTGAAAGTATGACATAGTAGAGATATCGGCCTGTAATTTTTTGGGTTTTTGTAATCTTTGCCTGGTTTGGGCAGTGCCACTACTTTTGCCTTTTTCCACATTTTGGGTACTAAGGCCTTGTCACGGCATGAGTTTAGAAAGATTAGTAGCCATTGTTTAGATTTTATGCTGAATTCTTTTATTTGTTCTGTCATTATTTCGTCTACCCCAGGTGCCTTTCCGTTTTTCATCTCCTTTAGGCTCTCATTTAGTTCATCAAGAGTAAAGTCAGGCTGGAAATTATTTTGCTCAGAGTCTCGGATTCTAGTGAGTTTTTCTCTTTTGATTTTTGCCCCTCGTTTACCGTTTAGGAGTAGCTGTGAGGCTACCTGATTAGCTGTTACGTTTATATCATTTGTGTGTGTAACTGGGTCTCCATTTAGTCTCTTGATGAGTCGCCATGCTTTTTTGCTGTTCTTGGTCATGTCTGTATTCTCAATGAGTTCATGCCATCGGTCGTTTCTATCTTTACATAGGTGGTTAATCAGGGTTTCTCCTAACCATGTCAATTTGAAAATTTTTACTCTATAAGAACATTTTTTAACTATAAGTAAATACATAAATTATTATAAAATTAGTCACTGTCATCGTCACAACTATCAAATTGTTTATCCCCTTCATCAAAACATAATTCTTTTTTTCTAGCTTTTTCATTTGCAAAAGTTTGGATCACATCTTCAAAGTCTAGAGATTTTACAAATTCACTTTCAATACTTAAAATTCCAAGATTTTGTAGGTTATTTTGTGATAGTGAAGATCTTAAAACGTTTTTTAATAATTTCAATCGGCTAAATGATCTTTCACCTGTACAGTTAGTACACATAAGAGAAAGATATAAACGTAATAACCGTTCAACATTTGGAAAACTCTCAGTCACATTTAAATCAATTATCATCTTATACATTTGATGCAAAATATTATTCTTATTATTTTCGTTCGTCGTAATTAATGATAAAGACGTGGACGAAAAACGTAGAGACTGTTGAAACTCATTTTTAAAATCATCAGGGAAATCTTTTGGATACCTTTTTAATAACTTTTCCATTCCTTCTTCTATATCTTCAATTTTCATGTCCTTTGAAATGTCTGATAATAACTTAAAATTATCCCTTACGTTAGTATAAGCGTTAATTCTATGTACTAAAGCACTATAAAGCTGATCAATTATAAAATAAAAAATTTATTTTAAATGATTCTTTTGCATTTAGTTCATTAAAACTACTCTCGTTTCTTTTAAATTTTTTTCTGTGCGTAGTTAATTTATAGTCTTCATTTTTAGCCCTTTTCATGCCGTTACTTTCATATTCATCATATTGGTTTCTTATATTTTCAAGGACAATTTTAAGACTTTCAATTAAATTAATTGCAGTGTATAAATCAATTACACCACTTTGAATACTTTTACTACACTTATTAAATGGTTCGAGAATATTATGTCATAATTCACACATAATGGCAGTTTCTAAATAACCGAATACTGAGCTTAAACAAGAAGCTTGGTGTCGAGTTGATTGTTTTTGAAATGTATCATTTTGAATTTTTTTTAACGCTTCATTAATATTCTCGTAACTTATAAATAACGCTTTAACAGCTTCAGCATTTGCACTCCATCTAGTAACTGATTTGGATTTAGGAAGTGGACAATTTTTTACTAAAGTTTTTTTTAAAATATCCCAGCGGTGGGTAGAGGCGGAAAAAAAATTGTAAACTTCTTGGACAAAACTTAGGGAAAAGTTTTCTTAAGGAAAAGTCAGCATTTAAATTTTGAAAGTATTTTGGCCCTTTTTCTATTAAGTAAGAGATTAAATTATGGGATGTTAAATTCCAATCTCCGGGATCATTAGAGTACTCAATACTTTCAGAAGAAGCACCAGTGATCGAATTAGGTAAACTTAGGGCATTGTGTGAGTCCGATGTACTAGGATTTATAATATTATCTTCTTTATTATTGGTATTTTCACTATTAGTATGTTTAGGTATAAAATACGTTGTAAGAGGGCTTACTTTTTTTAGAAAGTCTGTTTCATTCTTCTTTTTCTTTTGAGTTTCTTTTAACTTTTGCCAACCACCTTTCGGTTTTGACATTGTCCTCGGTATTTCAAAAAAATAAATTTACTTGAAACACACTTAAACCTTTTTAAGTACTAAAACACAACTGTTATACAGATATACGTACAGTATATATACGTACTCTATACAGTTTATCATTCACTATAAATATTTATGACTGTGATTCTCGCCACCGTCAAGCAATCGTTCTGATTATAAGTATAAACATAATATCATTTAACATGTTATAATAATATTGTACGGTGTACAGATAAGAAAGTCCGAATATTGTTATTAATTATTTGTTATTCCTATTTTTAGTAAGTTATCGACGGCTCACAGCTGATGGTACTGAGTTATCTATCTGCGGGTCTTCCCGTATTTATTTGAAACGGCTCGACCGAATTTTTGTCGTATATTTGTTAGATGTAAAATGATGATATATATTTAGGTTTGCTTTATTGGATAATTCATATGGCAGAACCACGTTTGCCGGGTCAGCTTGTCATATAATATATTTTTTATTTTCATATACCGGACATTTTACGGGCCGAATTTTTTCGAGGGCCGTAAGCAATGCTTATTTAGCTTGTAGGTAAATCCGGCCCTGGAAGGCTAGTGCGACCGTGTTGTTATCTTTGTTTTTGCTTGCCTCATCCATAGTGTATGAGCGAGAACACAGACGGTTAGAATAGTGGACTGTATATCGAGGATAGGGAAAAAAAAATAGAAATGTAGAAAAACAGAAAAAACATAATTGAGGCGTGATTGCAAATGTGATGAAAATATTGTAATTAAATAAACTTACCGACTAATGTACATAAAACGGGGGTGTGGGGGCCGCTTAAAACTAACAAAGAAACAATGATACACAACAAATGACAGTAAAATAACATGACAATTACAACATTACGACTGCTGTGGTGAACTGATGACGGGCTGGATGGGGACGGCTGCGAGCGTCTTGGACAGCAACCTGACTTGGTGACGGCCACGACGGGGCTTGTACAATAACGAGCGATCCGCGTTACGGGGACGGAGGTGACGCACACAATCGAACGGTGGCGACCACGAGTGCGTCTTGTATGCACAAATTTTGTGAGAAAGACGAGTAAACGGCGGAAGCCACGAGGGGGCTCGCGCGCACGAATACGAAACAACGAGTTGGGACGATACGCTACGTCGGCGACAGGACACCTCTCTGGTAAACGGTAAAACGATGACGATTCGAGTTTTTTCAACGGTGAGGAAAAAGGAATAAAACAAAACACGGTAACAAAGCAAAATTGGTAGGACAGATGCGGCCTCACTTGTGTCCGACGAACGACAACGACAATAATAATTCACACGACGAACTAACAATATGCCAATTAAAAACTCACAATAATACAAACACGGGAGAGGAACACGATAAGGAAGCACGGGATTGTCGTGGTCAGCGTTACATAACCGCGCTACAGTCCACATATACGCGCCAACACATAGCTTTGTAAAACTTTTTGGCTCGCCTAGAGTGTATCATTTTCTCAGCAGCTACATTTCTTTTAGCATTGTCACTCAAACCCTTGTCTTTTAGTTTGGCCGACATTCCTTCACAAGTTGAACAAACATCAACTTGTGGTCTTCCAAAACAGTAAGCAAAGTTCTCTTTAAAGTATTTGCTGTAGAAACTATACTTTACTTTATCTTTTAGATCAGGATTATCTAAAATAAACATCGCATGCATTTTTGCAACATCAAGCCTAGCGTCAAGATATTTTTTTGGACTTTTTCCATAATGGGTTTCCTTGACATCAAATTTCTCAATGTGTGTCTGTATTCTTACACAAATATTACCTGGAAGAGCGTTTCCACTTCTAGATTTTCCCCTCATATCTACAAGCCTTTTATGAAGGACAGAACATTTATTTAGTCTTTTGATTCTATTATCAGAAATTCCAAACACTTTCAAGAAAATACCTCTACAAACTTGAGTAAGAACACCATTTACTTTCAAGTTATACTTGTATGAATAAGATTTTTTGTTTGGAAGGTCATCAGTAGGCTCGTTAAGGTTTTCTTGAGCTTGCTCATTACTTAAATTAGGTCTTGTGTTCTTGCGTCTACGTGTTACAGGCATAACCTCCACTAAAGCTTGGAGGTACGTGTCTTGAATGTTTTTATTTTCCATAGAGTAAAATGTTTCCCATAGTTCTCGTTTTATTTCATCCGTAACTTTTAAATAACATTTAAAATTGCACTTACAGTTTAAATCATCCGGAGGGGCTTTGCTAGGAACGTCTATTCCCTTGTAGGAAACGTACTGCATTCCTTTGACCCTAGCATTGCGAATTATGTTACGTTTGTATTTTTCATCGTTTACAACTCCACGCCTACGCTTTGGATTAGGTTGATCATCAGAACTACACGACATGACTTAAGGTAAAAATATAAAAAAAAATAATTTAACCAAAAACTTACAAAAACTAACCACTATAAGTTGTAATATCGTTGTAGATAACCGTTATCTACTAGACAACAGTTATCTAGTAAATAAACGTGGTGTTTGGTAAGCTTTGAATCAAAGAAAACAAAACAGCTAATCACAAAATAAGTGATATCAAAAAGACCGCCAATCGTGACGAATGAAATTTACCGCAGAAAGAACCTAAGCGCTGTCGCTTAGGTTCTTTCTGAAATAAACGGATTACTTTCAATGCTGTCAAATAGCATTGTTGATACGGAACATAGGTTATTCCTGCACTAAATGATGTATTTACACTTAAATTGTACAGTACCATCAAAAACACATTTTTTGAAATTTTGTCGCTTAGGTGGTTTCTGAAATAAACGATTCATTTGATGGTTGGTTTATATTTTTAAAATAAATTTGTTCTCGTAATATAAATATATTATATATAATTAATTCATGGTTTTAAAACTGAAGTGAGGGCCGCATCAAAATCTATCGCGGGCCGCATGCGGCCCGCGGGCCGCGGGTTGGACACCCCTGCTGTAAACTATACTTTGTATATTTTACTACCACGACTAGGGTTGCCATATTTGACTAGAGTCTCGTCGGGACGTGTTTGGAATTCTAGGATAGAGTTTATAAAAATACTCAATTTTGAAATAAAAATTAGAGTTCTTTATTTTAGATAAATTATCTGTTTATTTATTAAGGTTACATACAAAAAATATTTTTAATTTATTGCAGAAGTACTTGTATGGCTGTACTTTTCAGAAGATTTTGCTTTTTTCAACAATTCTTTCTCCCTTTTAATATATTGGTAGAACTCTTGACAAGTCATGTTGTAATTAATTTGACACTGTAAAATTGACTCCATTGTCTCTGGAAGCAGGCGATTTCGTTCATCAGTCCACTGGGCCGACATTAATGAAAAAACTCTTTCCACTGTGGCATTGTGTGCAGGAATTGCAAACAAATACTCGCATAATTTCAACAGTTGGCATTTTCTTTCGTGATTTTCAGTTTCTTTAAAAAAATTAATCTATTTCTCTACCACCAAATTGATCGACTTCCATTCTTCGGAAGCAAGTTTAACTTCTAAAAAGTTTTTAAGATAAATATATTGCTCAAAGAGATTGTCGCTCAAAATCTCCACACCAATATTATTGAGATACAAAATAGTGTTTTCAATTTTTTCCCATTCTGGGATTTCAGAAAGCGTCATCCAGTCAAACACTTCATACTTATAAAATGAAGCAGACCACTTTTTCAGGTACTCAGAAGCAGTGTTAAAAAATAATAGTGTTTCTTCTTCAAATTTTGCAATTAATATTGTTGTTTCAGGTGTAGGATTCTCATTTTTAAGTTTCTGCATTTTCATTTTAGTTTGCAAGCCAATAAATTTTGTGGATTTTCTTTCAATTAAGGTGTTTTGTGTTTCGTATAATATTTTTCTAATTTCAATAACTGACACTTTATTCTTTTCAACACTTTTTATGTTTTTTTCAAACAAATTCAAGTTGGAATGCAGAAACAGGAAATAAATTTCACTAATCGGACTTTTAAAGAAATCTGAAATAATTTTAGGTACTTTTTCTTCAGTGTCAAAAAAATTTTTAAGCGGCGTCCAAAGTTTCAAGATTCTTTCAACCGCGGGCATTAATGACAGCCATCTTGTTCGTGAGTGTGACAAAAGATTATGATGATTAATATCAACAAATGAACAGAATTCTTTCAATTTCTCCGTCCTTACCGTATATATTGAAAAATAATTAAATATTTTAAGAACGATTACTTCGATATCTACTGATAATAATCCAGAAGCACTTGATATAGTATTGTGCAGAATATGGGCAGGACAACCAATACCTTCTATAGATTTTCCCAGGTCTTCTTTTATTTTATAAAAAAACACTAGCTGACCCGGCAAACGTTGTTTTGCCATATAAATAATTTCCTAGTAATTTCTAGTGTAGATAAAAAATAGCTTACTTATTGTAAGTATGTATCGATGTTAGAATGTGTATATTGTATGTATGTAAGAATGTGGTATATGCGTGAAATAAGCATGGAGCGCTGTGAACGATGAGGGAATATAAAAATAATAAAAGGCAAACATTATTTTTAAGTTATATTATAATTTATTCCTTAAAATTATATATCATAAATTAAACAATTACGACAGTAACACTATTAAACAATATCAATCTCTTAATGCTATAGCGTGAACAATATTTTTTGTTAGTCCATCTTTAGCTAACACAAACAAACTGGATGGTTTACCCACTCGAGAGCATGCCACGTATAATTGTCCGTGTGAAAAACATGGTGTTCTCAAATCTAATCCACAAACAGACATCGTTTGACCTTGGGATTTGTTGATAGTCATTGCAAATGCCAATCTAATCGGAAACTGAATACGTTTGAATTGAATTGGCACATCTGTAGGTATAATAGGAATCCGTGGTATGAGTATATTTTCACCTCTGAACTTGCCATTTAAAATCCTGGCTTCGATCACGTTTTTCACTAATTTTTGAATGACTAATCGCGTACCGTTGCAAAGCCGGGGCGGGTTCAAATTACGAAGCAAGATAGTTGGAGATCCAACCTTTAATTGTAAATTATGCGGTGGCATGCCTGGCAAATCCAGTGAGTTCAAAAACTCTGTGGGAAAATTTACTGCTTCGCTGTCGTCGCAAACTGTATCAATAGATTTATATGTTACCAAGTTCCCTGGCAACAACATTTGTATCTTCAGATTTAAATTGTCAACGTCTACATTTTTTGCCGCTAAAATCGCTCTTTCTGCAAGCCACTCATGATTTATGTACTGTGTGTGTACATCGGGAAATATTTGTTCAATGAGAGTATCTTGCGAATCAGCGATTGTGCAGAAATCGGTCGGTAATTTTACGTATCCAGTTTCATCTATAGCAACTTTTCCATCACCGATATCTAAGAGTTGTTTTGAAAATGTTTCAGCGGATGGATCTTGAAGCATTTGAACGCGCATATTTATTTTTAGCTGTAATTTTTCAACATTACGCCACAATGGAGATGATTTTAAGCAAGCGTTGATCTCATCAGCGTATGTTGAACGTGGAATGACTGGAAGTGTTTGTCTTAAATCACCTGAAAGGACCAACAGAGTTCCGCCAAATAGTTTGTCACTGTTTTTAATATCTTTTAATGTCCTGTTCAACGCCTCAAGTGAATGTTTGTGTGCCATAGTACATTCATCCCAAATAATAATTTTACAC
Organism: Hormaphis cornu; assembly: GCA_017140985.1. NCBI lineage: Eukaryota > Metazoa > Arthropoda > Insecta > Hemiptera > Hormaphididae > Hormaphis > Hormaphis cornu. The sequence goes on from CM029357.1 coordinate 49,215,298, forward strand.
CGTTTCAGCACAGTGGCCATGGACGATTGTTTCTTAATGTTGCATACTGCGTCAGGGTTATTCTGAATATTTAGTGGCAGCTTAAATACTGAATGAGCTGTTCTACCTCCATCCAATAAAGTTGCTGCAATGCCCGATGATGCAACGGCCAATGCGATGCCATTATTTGATCGTATTTCAGCAAGAATTAGCGAAATAACGAATGTTTTGCCAGTTCCGCCCGGTGCATCCAAAAAGAAGAACCCACCTTGTCCAGCTGAAACTGCGAGCATAATGCGATCATAAATGGTTCTTTGTTCCTCATTTATTAGTGGGACATTGCGGGCAACAATCGCTGCCATTTCTACAGTACTGTACTGCAGTTCACGATTCATTTCAGTATTCATTAAATCAGATGCAGTTCGATTTGGCGAATTCATACCGAAATTACTAAGTGGTAAGTTGGCAATGACAATGCAAAGATCCTCAATAGCAATCAATGCTTCATTGTACATTTCGTCGCTGAATGTTATGGTTAGATCGTGGCACCGTATACGATGTTGATGCAATATATCATCAGTCATTGAATCTTTGTGATTTCCCTATAATATCTGTGCTCGGGCTGGGAAACATGTAGTCAACGCTATAGCGAATAGTAGACGAATTTGTATTGCTGTATAGTTCAATGCAGCTTCAGCAAGCATGCATTCCCACTGGTTGTCGTCTTCCAGCAAGCCGAGTGCAAGGCATGCATCTTTATACGTTGGATATTGTTGCCCATTCACTTTACGTATATCTTGAAATGATAATGGGCCAGTAACATTAACCAACAACAGTCGAAGATAAAAGCACTCCGTGTGTCTTGGATTGACCGTAAATAATCGCCCCAAGGCGTTTGATTTAAATAAATTGAGACATGCAGCAACTGGTGAGCCTTGTTTGCGGGGCATCCATGTTTTTGTTTGAGTCCATGTGAAATAGCGTGGTACTTGTGAATAGAGTAATGTTCGTGCAAAGGCACCAAAATCATCCGCACGATTACACAATTCAAAAAATATAATTGCTTGTTTCATTAGAAAGATAAGCTTTCATTTCCAAATCAGAAAGTAACGCACTTATTTTGGCCTTTGCTTTAATTTGAAGAATGGGTGGCAGTCTTCTAGTAGTAGCTTCCATAGCGATAAAAAATTTCCCAATATGATCAGGTGCTTGTAACTTAGCTTCCTTTGAAGCTAGGTAGTTTTGAAGCACTAGAGCAGTTGTTGGCTGTTGAATACTTTTATTGAATCTTTTTCTATATGGAACGCTATCTTGAAATGCGGCTATACTGGAAGCAGGCGATGTGGTTGCAGTTGTAGAAGCTGATGAAGGCATTGGGTTTGCACATGGAGAATTATTTTGAACTGAAAACTGATCCATATCTCCAAAAAATTGATTTATATCGTCATCTTGTACCATTTCGTTGTCAATTGAATCTGTTGAATCATTTTCACTAGCTAAGTTTGATTTTTGAGGCCTTTCTTTCATGTGTGGTAGTAAAAAAGATAATGTGTCTTCATATCTCCATTTAATACGAGTGCCTGTGCTCTGACCACTTACAGTTTTTTTCTTTATGACATTTCGCCGAAATTGGTCGCGAAGACTGGTCCATCTTTTTTTGCATTCTATAACTGAAAAGTTACATTAAAAATTATCAGTCTTGTAAAATATATTTTTGAAAAGTATTATAAAAAATACTAATACGAGTATTCGAAAAAAAAATTATTTGAAATACTTTTAAAATAATATTATAAAAATGTGTGTACAGTATATAGTGTACTATAACATTTCTAATTAACTTTTTTCTTTGCAGATTTTTGGGTTACGGAGATTCTTTTGCAACTATTTCATTTATACTTTGTCTCAAAGTAGAATACACCGCTTTCGCGCATCGCGACTGACGGCCGCGGGAGCTCGTTGCCCGATTTTCCCCCACTATGCGACGAAATCGACAACCGACGTAAACCGAATAGCCGACAACGTCCGACGGCAATACGTAACCGGTAGCATACACCGTGAACAAATAATAAATAGAAAAATAATAGTTACTATCGGCGTCGGCCAGCAAACGCCACCTATTGACGATGCGGTGCACATAGAAGTACAAGTATAAAGTTTCGTAATTTTTTTAAAAATGAATTTGGAACTTTATAATAGTTTTTACTATAATTTTTATACTTAAACACTAGATATAAAAAAAACATTTGTAGTGCAATTCATTTTAAATATTACGCCTATATACAATTATGGTACAAAAAATTGGTATTTTATTTACATTTATATTTACATGATTAATTACTATATACAGTTACTATATACACGATGATTCATTTTCTGATTCGGATTAATTAATCCGAATCAGAAAATGAATCATCGTCGTCGTCATCGCTTTGGCCAATCGTCATAACTACATCTTGTCTTTCAGCCATTAACTCGTCCACAGTTAAATCTATGTTCCAAAATTTTTCCTCTTCATTTTTTGTGTGGCTGATGAAATTTTTCCACAATTCTTCGGTAACTTTACTTACGCCTTCAATTAACCCTTAACTGGTATCCTTATTTGTATTCACGTAACTGGTATTTTCGGGTCAAAAATGACCCGAAATTTGAACTACTTATAAGTTATTCAATTTTTTTTTTTTTGTTTTTTTTTTTTTTTCATTATATTCTATGAAATTAAATGAATATTTTAAACTATTAACACAATTTTTTTTTTCAAATTTAAGTGTTTTATACAATTTTATTTTAATCTTGCAAATTTACATGATTATTTTTGAATGTTTGAATAAATTATTTATAAAAATATATTTACATTCAAATTTGAATTACTCATTGACTTTAAGTTAAGTTTAGATACAATAAAAACAAAATAAAATATTATTTGGAACTTAAAAGATTTATTTCTAAAAAATTACAAACACTTATTGTACCTCTCTGGACGTTATTTTATCTAACTACAAACAAATTTAAAAGCTTAGGTATTAGTTTATTATTTAAGACTTGACTTTTTTGTATGAAATATATTTTAAATGTTACTCAAATATTAAACACTTAATTAACTAAATTAATGAAATTCAAATAAAAAAAAATATATTTGTGGAAAGTTCCTTACATTATAAAATAAAAATAAATAAAAATGTTACTCTGTATCCATACAATTAACACATTTCGATACTTGAACGCCGTGTGTTTTACAAACCGTTTTTTTGCACACAGAACAAATATTTGAGTATTTCGTATCTTTAGAACTGTCTTTGTACCTGTTTTTTCCATAAATAAAATTTTGAGAACTTACATTTTGTTCAACAGTTTTATTAGAATTATATTCTGAGCTATCGGTTTCATCTTCGGAAACTTCAGATATTTCTTGCTCGGACTCACTTTCATGATCCGATACAATGCTCTCTGCATCACTAATTACATCATCTACTTCGTCTAACCAATCAGTAATAGTTTCACTAGTCATTTTCAAAAAAACAACGTGGAAAAAAACAATTTGAAACTACGTGATTACTGCCTGCACTCGGTAATAAACGCGACTGCCGATTAATAATCAGAATAATATGACAAAACACAATATTATCGTTCGTCACCGTTATCGAAACTTCTTCCAGGTTTAAATACCAACAAGTAATGAAATCCGATAATATTAGTCTCAAAATAACTATTATTTTCGTAATGGCAAAAGATAAGAAAAAACCTACGTAACTGGTATCATCGGGTCTATTATGACCCGAAACCGCTATAAATAGCTTTTTTTGAACGAAACATGTAATAATTGTTGATAACGAAAGACGTAATATGTTGTTTGAAGTATTGTGATAAAATACAATGCATTCTACAGCGAAAAAAAGAGCGATTTATTGTGAAAAAGTTAAAAACAAAATGTCATGGGTCTTTTTTGACCCGACAATACCAGTTAAGGGTTAAGAGATTTTGGACATCTTTGAGCTTGAAAGTCTTGTTATTTGATTTCACATGTTTTTTGACAACCGACCAAGCCATCTCAATGGGATTAAGTTCACAGTGGTATGGAGGTAATCGTAGCACTGTTTTATTGTGTTGTGAAACTAGTTCGTCGATTTCGTATTTGTCGTACAATGGTTTTAGTCGTTTCACAATATCCAACAATTCTTGTATGATCATAGTGCTATCGACTACCTTCCCTTTGCTTTGAAGCCATTTAATATACCGTATACAATCATGTAAAGTAATCAACATTTAACATTAAATGAAAAAAATTACCATTAAGATAAAAAATAAATAAAATAAAAATCAAATTCAAAAAAAACATGTTGTTATTTTTTATAGGTTATTTTTTAGTATCGAATTATTATTCATGTATAAAGATTTTTTTATATTATAATATTTCGTAACAATTTTCTTACCTTTCCTCTCTTATTTTTCTTCACTGGTGATGTAAAATCTGAAACTTTTTTGAGGGTGAAGGTATGTATGGACAGATTTGCTTTGATTTACTTTGAAACGCCAGTTGGTAAACCATTTTTCCATGGAGTTAAGATGGGTTTGGAGATTTGTTGATGCGATGAGTGGATCATTGTTAATAGATATAATTGCTTTATCGTCAGCGTAGTCAGCTACTAATGTGTTGGGGGTAGTAGGTTGGTCACAAGCAAAGATATTGTATAGAACGGGAGACAGTATGCCTCCTTGAGGAACACCCGCCTTTATAGCTGCTATATCAGATAATGCAGATCTGTAGTGTATTTGAAAATGGCGATCTGTTAGATAGGATTTAATGAGTAGATAGTAGGTGGGAGGGAGAAATTTCTTTAGTTTATACAAAAGCCCGTTGTGCCAAACACAGTCAAATGCTTGCGATATGTCTAGAAACACACAATTGCAATATAGTTTTTTCTCCAGTGAATATGAAATGGAGTCCACGACTCTATGTATTTGGTGTATGGTCGAGTGAGAAGCGCGAAACCCAAATTGAGTATTTGGAAGAATATTCTTATCGGTAATGATCGGAAGAATTCGTTTCAGAATTAGTCGTTCGAGTATCTTGGCGAAAAAATGGAGAAGGCTGATTGGACGATATGATGATGGTATGTCTGGTGGTTTATTCGGTTTAGGGAATAAGGTTATAGTTGCGAATTTCCACAGCAGCGGGAAATATGAAAGTCTCAATGAAGCGTTGAAAATGTGGGTTATGTGGACTATGGCTCTAGTTGGAAGACATATGGCTACTTGCGCAGTAATGCATTCATAACCTGGTGATTTGTTTAGTGAGTATTTTTGAATGGCATATTTTACATCGTTAGGTGTAAATGACTTCACAGGGAGTCATTGGGAGGGGAGTATTTAGGAATGTTTCGACTAGATTCATATTATCATCGTCTAATATATCATCGTGCGGTTGAAAAGTTTTAGCAAGATGATCCTTAAAAAGTTCAGCTTTTTCGATGTCTGAGATAGCTAAGCTGCCATCTGATTTTTTAATAGGAAGGTTAGGAGATTTATATCGAAGTATATGTTTTGTATCTCTCCATAGGCTGCCATCTTTGGGAGTAAGTTTGGTTAAGTGATTTTGCCATATGTTTGACTTAAATTTTGTAAGCAATTTTTT
>CM029357.1:49266111-49279583 GCA_017140985.1 Hormaphis cornu
ACTTGACTGTAAAAGCACTACATATAAAAAAGAACAAAACGCTGGTAACAATTTTTTTCTTCGCCTGAACTTTGCCTAACTTTTCAGCGAAAAGGCAAGAAAAGAGCAAAGATTAGGCGAAGTTTAGGAAAATTTAGGCATTAAGAACACTTTTTTGCAAATAAAAATAACCACGAAACAATTCAATAAAAAATAACGTTTCATGGCGAAAAATTTATATTTCTTTTGTCTTGAACAATGTAAATGTAACCTCGCTAATGTAAGTACTTACTGTGAAGGACGTTACAAATTTTTGTGTCCTTGAAGGACATTGCTTTGTCGCTTTTACTTCCGAGCCACGTAAATTTGGTCCACAGTTCGTCACTGCAAATTTTTTTCATGGCGAACGTTAGGAATTCCCTCAACTTGACGCCTCCTATTTCCTTCAAATAAGTAAACTGAAAAAATTCAAAGGTACACGAGTCATTAATATACTTAATGTCAAGTTACCTGGCAGCAAAGTTTTTTATAGTTTAATCGTAAACCTTTTTGGAATTTTATTAAAATTAATTATATTTATATGTATCAAATGGGTTATGAACGTTCGGTTTTTCTTTTTTTGTCGAAATTTTTTCATCACATACAATAGTAATGATAATAATGATAGTATTACCAGCTTTTCCCGATTTTCAAACTGCTCTTCCAACTCCATTTTCTTGAACTCTTCCAAGTTATTTAGGGGGAAGCCAGTTGGAGGCTGAAAGAGGCTGGAGCCAAACCGCCTCTGTTCAGTGGCTTTGGTGTCCTGGATGTAACGGGAGACCCCTTCAAACTTCGCTTTCAAGACATCAATTTTTTCGGAAAGAACCTTGTTCTCGTTGTGCACGATTCTGAAATCATAATGATAAGTCCATTACATATCAGGTGTTGCGTATTACTGTAAAATAATAAAATGTATACATACTTGAATTCTTCTAAGATTCGTCGGACCCATGCTGGCATTGTTTGTTGGTGATGTGATGTAAAAGTACGCTCCGAATCCGGTGATCTCAACGGACTCATCAGAAGATTGTTTGCGTAAAATTGAACACCACCGACATTTACGGGGCTGCCACAACATTCAGCTGTTTCCGATGTGATCTTGTCGATAGATGACTGCAGAGAATCATTCGATGCCGCTGGTGGAAATGTTTCACTGCTGGGCAGTTGAGTTCCTGGTTCAGACACGTTCAGTCTCCCCTGGCGTTGTCCATCCAAAGCGACCGACAAGACGTTTTCCGCATTGTTGTTGGCAGATGATAACTGAGGGGTGATGGCAATCGAATAACGGGTATCCTTAGATGTCGAAGGTAATAAGCGGTCACTGCAGGCGGGATCCTTTTCTTGTCTTGACACGTTCAGGTTCGCAGTGCATTGTTCATTGGGTCTAGCTAGTTTACGTAGAAAATCCAAATTGGTAGTCTGAGATATTGTTTTGTGATGTTTTTTCTTTTTTTTTGGTGGTCCCTCATTTTCAGACGACGTTGTCATCAATTTGCTTGGTTTCTTCGACTCGCGCCCGCATTTCGTGTATTTTTTTCTTTTTTTTCTTTCTTACTTTTTTTTCCCTTGTCGACGGCCTCGCTTGAAATTATATTCATAATTTCCCTGATAAAAAAGGTCAAAAATGAATACGTATTCGTTCTCATTATATTAAAAAAACCTGCTTTGTTAATCAAAAACCTTACATGACCTACAATAGGATATTATGATGCCGATTTATTTACCTGAAAATTTTTTTATTATGCGTTTATGAATAGAATGTAGAAACTACTCTTATTTTGAGATAAAAATTTATTCTCTGCATTACATCAAGTACGTATACAAGTATGAACAATCACATAGTAAAAATAATTATTTTCGGAAAAACTGACATAACATCATATTCAAAACGTGTTTCACACATGTTATTGCTGTATTTTTTCAAGCAGCTCGCAGATATCAAAAAAAGTAGATAATACTTGTAAGAAAAGCATATGCTGAAATGCAAGAAAAACATGTTGATGAGGAAAGCATGAAAACGGTACTCTAACACTAAATCAAAAAAAGACCGTCTTTTCTACGAATTACTGATTCTCAATTGAATCCTGGAGGAAATCGTAAAGGTGTTAACAAGGCCACACAAATAAACTCGTCGCAAATCGTATTCTCTTCTTCGCCTTCAGCACCTACCCACCTGGGCATACGGTAACATTTCGCTTGGATTTGATGCACATTTACAACATCCAACTCATTTGACAAGTTTGATGCCAAAAATAACCCAACAAAGTCTGAAGTGTGACCAACATCATAAAAAGAACCCAAATCCCGAAATTTATGCACGATGAAGAATATTTCTTCATCAATGCCTAAAATATTCTGAATCAAACAAATGTCCCCATTTCTCAAAATACAACAATTGTCTCGTTGTGAACGGGAAAATGTGAAGAATCCAAGTTCCAATTTTCGATATTGGTTGCAGTAAATGGCATTGATTTCGCGAGGTAACAGACCTTTGACATGACTTTGGGACAAACGGTTTCTTATTTCATCGTTAGCTGGTGGAAGGACATTTTCATTTCGTTCAAGTAATCTTTTGTAAAATTGTTCCAAATTTTGTCCAGGTTTTCGTTGGTCTTTCTTGAATTGAGGCATAGCGTTTTCGAAAGCGAAAGCACTGAAAGAGTCCAGGCTTCCGAATCGCGCTACGTCTTCAACCAAGTGCAGCAAGCAATGTACGTTGAACACAACATACTGCTCACCGTACAATTCTTCACATCGTTGCACGTATAATTGAAGGGCACCTTGACAAAATGGCAACACTTGGGGATTAACAGTGTCGAAATTCAATATTCGGATCACGAGATGAAGAATTAGAAAGTTTTCATAAAATTCATCCGGGAGAATGTGTTCAAAGACTGCAGGATACGTATACATTAACAATTGACGATTTTCGGTGGCTTTGTAATGTTTGAACTGGCTCATTTTATTCGGCCGACGATTGAATTCAGACGGACAAAATTCTGTAAGCAAGTTCATTCTTGCATCCAGAATTTCGATCTTCCTCCAATTTAGTCTCTGACAACCAAATCTACCCAGAAGATGAGCTTGTAGGAATCTGTTGACGTTTCCAATGTGCACCGAATGCATTCCTTCCTGAGGGACTTGTGAAACCAGTCTGATTATCCTTCCCAACAAAGATTCTCCTTTGTGATGGTCTTCGTCATCCATGCGAAGATATTCCTGGTCAGCCCGAAGTCTGTTCTCAACGCCAACAAAAACCATTGTTCCACTAAAAAGTGGATTAGTACAACGATGACCGATAATCCAGCATTTTGAGCAAGGATGTGAAGACGTATGTCCATAATGATTCAAGACAAAAGCGCGGGCAGGAGCATCAGCAATGAAGGCTCGGATCACTAATGATATTAATTCAATTTATCATTAATGATAGGCGTCTACTATCATTAATCATAATGCCGCCTTCTGCATGAATCTCCAAAACTTCGTCAACCAAAGACTGTAGGAAGTCACGTGGGTTATCTGGTTTGGATTCGCCCAAAAAAACAGCGGCTATAAGTGGCCTCTTGTCAGAAATGTTGTTGATACGAAATTGGATCGGCCAAAATTGCTTGAGGCCAACACGATGGACACTGTGCCCATCCGTGCTGATATCAATTTCAATATTTTCAGGCAAAGAATTCGGAGGTAGATATGATAATTTCTTGAGAATGGTCGATTTCAAACCGATGTAAATGAAACTACCACCAGCTAACGCTTGAATAACATTTCTGGCTACAACGTTGGTTGTTCCCATCAATGTTCTAGCGTCTTTTGGAAGAAAATCATGTCGAAAAGGTTCCTCCCTTCGGAGTACTCGAAGAACAGCATTGATTTGGACGTGATTCATGTTAACTGATAGAAAGGAGTTTTTCAGTAATCGCCTACCTCTCTCAATAATGTTTTCGGCATCGTTGACACCTTCATTATAACCCCCATTATCACCTTGATCATCATTTCCAGCAACAACATTTACGTCCTGCACATTATCCTTATTTTCGATATCAGCGACTGCTACTACAACTTCATTTTCTTCAATGTCTTCATTTAAATTTATATTTTCATTCAAGTCTACTGGGCGTAACATATCACGTAGCAATAGCATATCATCTTCTTCTTCACTGCTTCTACCACTACTAAGATCGTCAATTTCTATTGGAAATTGCTCATTATGTCCGCTCGAATCGCTTGTTCTGTCGTTTGTTCCACTCTCGTTATCTACATTTTCCCTAGTGCGTCGAACTACAGACAGTCGCCTTCGTTTTTGTCGTGTACCCAGTTCATTTAAAGCGCGTGGCCTCGGTAACATGTTAAAAGTATATGTCCAATGACATAACCTTAAAAAAAAATATCTACAATTATGATATTTCTTGTAATGTGAAGAATAATACAAGAAAGCGCTCAATTTTTTTTGTTTGTTTTCAAAGATGATAGTAGAAACGAAGGGAAAACTTGAAAAAAATTTTTTAAGAAATGTATGTTCTGATTTTCAAGTAACTGTTAATTGCTATGTATTACCTTGTATTGATTGAATCTTTTTTCCCTTCAATAGCGGATCGAAACCTGTAAACAGCGTTGACGGATGTCAGTACTTTGACTTTTTAGAAAAAAGAGTCACAACTAAAAATGTGATAGTAAGATGTGAGCCAAAAAATTCTACGAATGTACATGGAATACAAAGTATTTAATTCATTATGCGAAAAGCAAAGTTTACCAATTGACAATTGCAATTGGCAAATTTACTAAATCATCGGAGAACGGGGAGCGAAGCCAAAAAAAGCAGTGAATGTCAATCGCAAACGCCTCCAAATGTAGTTTGTTACAAATTTTTTATCTTTATTATCTCTAATTTTACTCAATTTTCAATTATAAATATTTTTCAATATTGCGTATGTCAAACGTTAAAAGAGGCTAATTGGCGAAATTCCAATTCAAAGCCAAGGATAAAAAATATATTAGCAACAAATCATCTGCGACATATGTAAAAAACAATTTTCTTTAAATAAGTTCTTTAAAAATTGACATTAAAACATTTAGTTTTGAGGTCAAAACGTATGGAATAAAAAAAATTTTTCTCATGATTTATCGAAACGTCGGATTAAGTAATAGTTATTTTATGCATTACAATTTTGATAATGTTGATATTAATTGAGAATGCATATCCTCATTTTGAAGCTAATAATTATTTTATTTCTCACCTTGTATTAATGTCGTTTTTTTTTCTTGATACGTGGGTCCAAACCTGTCAACAGCGTTAACAAATATATAAATTTGATTTTCGGACTATATTAATTATGTCATTAAATTATCTTCGTAACTTATACTCAACACTTTGCAGTTAAAATGACTACAATAATGATTTATTTCCAACAGTAAAAAAGCATTAATGTTAAAGTAAAGTAAATTTACTTGCAACATAATTTTAAAAAGAATTTGTATAATATTTAAGTATTTTTGAGTAACATTACAGGTTAACCTTTAATGTTACTCAAAAAAAATGTTATTCAAAAAAATGAGAGTGTGTGCCAGGCACTACGCGCTAGGGAAGTGAAACTTCCGGTCGGTTATTTGAATAAGAATAAGCACATAAAATACAGAATGATTATTTTATTAAAAAAACAAGACTAATATATTTATTAACTAAATTGAATACAATGATAATTGCTTAATATTAAAAAATTGATTTACAAAGATATCTCTTGAATTTGCGCTCCGGGATTTTGTGGTTCTATGGGTACAACTGTAATTACCGGCTTATGGTAACTGAAATAAGAAATGTAATTTTGCGATTCTACGTTATTGAGATATCTTGTGAAGATGGCATTTATAATAACGATTACAACAAAATCTTCACACGCATAACCTTACTTTTTTAGTGTTTGTATTTATTCAGAAATAGTATCACTTACCTCACCAATGCATACGCATACACAATGAAAATAATATAACAAAAACACAACGATATAGAGGAAAATTAATAACAAAAACAATAACAATAATAGATAACGATATAACAATAATTGATTTGTATTTTATTTAAAATGTCAAAACGAACCGCAAACGTATTAGAACGTGGTATAACGCATATAAATAAACAGACAACTGGTCGAGTGATCGATGCTATCTATCCAACACGCATGCGCGTACAAGGCCTATGATATCCCCTGCGCCATACCCAGTTATATCGTTTCTCACTCTCTCGCCAGCAATTTTTTTTCTCACTCGCACCATTTTCGTGACGCTCGAGCGTAACACAAAATTTTTTTCAATACCCTCACATAAGAAGTTTCACAAGACAATTGTCTTACAGACAAGCATGATCCTAATTTTATTTTTTTTATTGTTGTCTATCATGAATTCACTTTTCTATAATCAATATTCATGTTCAATAAAAAATGTATAAAATTAAATAATTGCAATATTATTCACATGCAATTTTCAAATTGCTCAAACACAGCATTTTTTGTAATATCAAAAATCAGGTGGCGGGCTATTAATTAGAAAAAATTGTGCTTACCTGTATGTAAAAAATCTTGGCGTTTTTCCAAATTCAACTGGACAAAAATCAAATTATTTTGTCTGCCAAGAACGTCTCACGTGTCAACATCAAAACAAAACAAAACAAGTGCACAGAATGAGGTTATGTCACATTGTGTCACATGTTGCATCACTGATGGTGGGGGTAACTTGATAATGCAACGCACATGCGCGGATTGATGGCGCGAAATATATATCCACGATTATATTTACGATATTATTATAAATAAATAAATTAATCACCATACGCCTTCTTTTTATTAATTATAACGCGTCCTTGTTCAAAATTTCGGTTAATCTAATAATTATTTTAAATTTAAAAGTGCATTATTTATAAAAAAATTTGTTGCCATGTATCTCTTACAGTTGTATAATGCACGGCTTGTTGAAATAATTACAATTTAAAACTGTAGGTTATATACAATTGTATTTAACTTAAGTTAAACTTTATTATTTCCACGAAATCATGCCGTGCGGGTTGGTGCGGGTGAGTTTGAGGCTAAGTCCTTCCTCAAAATAGAGAATTCATCTATGTCCCGCACAATCATCAAATGCGGGTTGATGCGGGTACAATAAAAGTTAACTTAATTAAGTCCGAAGAAACGCACGTTGTGCGACACATATGCGTGCGTTTTCGCCCGCACGCGTGCGCCCGCACAACGTGAGGGTTTGTGCGTCGCACAGATGCTATCTGGGTAATTAAAATAACAATATTTTTCAAAACACTTGTCACTCTAGTCGGTAAAAACACGTAACACGTGGCAAAAAATGGAACATGCTGCATTTGAATGACACCGAAGTAACATGCAGTTTGTCATATCACAGTCGTATCACTTTATTTGGCGTTAAATCTATTAATTACATTGTTTTGATACAAAATAGCGTGCTAGATGCATGCTACTTGCTACTTCACTTGCCACGCCACACGTCACGTTACTTTGGTGGGCGCTCGTAGTAACGTGTATGGCCGGCATAATCTTATCTTAAAGCGACCCATACACGATCAATATTATTGCTCAATATTTAAATCAATAAATATTTCAATAAATGTTTCAATTTCTTTTGCATTCACACGATCAATATTATTGCTCAATATTTCAATTGAATATATTGTTCAGTTTCGGTCAAAATGTCTAGCGAAGAGAACGCGATAATTGCTATTGCTCTTGCCTTGTCACTTGATGAAAAAAAAAAACCAAAAAAGGTAAAAAAACAACGAAGAACCTGGACAAAAGAGTGGTTGAAAAATAGACAAAAATATACTCACGAGAAGCTATTAACAGAGTTGCGTAATTTTGAAAAAAATGATTTCAAAAATTTTTTAAGAATGAATGATGAATGTTTCGATGAAATTTTAAATTTGGTGAATCCATTTATTAAAAAACAAAATACGTCAATGCGAGAAGCTATACCAGCAAGTCAAAGACTGTCTGTTACACTACGTTATTTGGCTACCGGAAACACATTCGAGGACCTGAAATTTATCAGTGCGATATCTCCTCAATCCATTGGAAAAATTGTGATTGAAACTTGTGAAGCTATAATATATTGTCTTCGAAACTATATAAAGGTAAGCTACATATTCTGCCGCCTTAAACCTCAAAAGGGTATCTCCAAATATTGAAATGTTGCTAAAATTACATAACAAGTTGTTATTTTGAGGTTAGCACTGCAGTATTATACTAAACTTTTTTTCTTATTAAAGTAGTAAATTTAAAAACAATAATAATAATGTTTGAATAGAACAATATAATATTTAAGTAGGTACCTATTAAAAAAAAGAGCTTGCTAATAAATACATTTTTTGACATTAAATAGAGATTGCTTTTATTCATAAGTATATTTATTATAAATGAATGTTATTATTAATAGGTAGTAGATATTATTAGTATCGTAAATATATAAATGCATAGAAAAAATAACAATGAAATTAAAATTAAAAAAATTACGGTTGAAATGAATTGATAAACGCAGTTGCCGTATCTATGTTCCCAGATGGTTCAATTTGTGTTTGAATAGAGTAGTTTTGATCTGCTACATTTGTCATAACCCACGATGACGGACTTGGTGTAGGAACTGGTGTATAACTGTATGGAGTACTCACTCTACTTGAAATAGTATTGATTTGAATAGAATCACGGTTCAATGTACCCAATTGTCCTTCAAATAAAATGTCAGCAATCCCTTTTTTGGCAAAAATTTGTTGAGATTTATTCATTTTTAATAATTCATTAGCCCATGTTTTAGCTATTTGTAATTCTTCACTTTCCGGTTCGCACAAACGTTTACAGGCTAATGATATAAGTTCATCACGTTGATGTGTACTTCGTTTAGCTGGTTTCTTTTTAACAGTTTGAAAATCTATACCATTATCCTAAAATAACAAATCCAAAAATAAAATAAAATCTTAATGATGTATGATTTTGCATAAAGCTAAATAAGTATTTTTTATTTTAGAATCTAATTAATTATTATTAATTTTTAGTTGCCAAAAACTTCGGATGAATGGAAAACAATCGCTGATGAATTTGAAGAAAAGTGGGATTTCCCACACTGTCTGGGATCTGTAGATGGAAAACATGTGACAATAAAAAAACCACCAGACTCTGGATCATTTTATTATAACTACAAAAATACATTTAGTATTGTGTTATTAGCTTAAGTAAACGCTAATTATGAATTTTTGATGGTGGACGTAGGATTAAACGGAAGAATATCTGACGGCGGAGTATTAGGCCACTCAGATTTTGGAAAAATGATGGAAAATCAATCACTAAACATTCCTGAACCTCAACAAGTGCGACGCAGTAATAAGATTCTTCCATACGTTTTTGTCGCTGATGACGCTTTTGCTATGAATAAAAATTTGTTAAAGCCCTATAGCCGTGTAGGAAATAATTTAACTAAAGAACAACGAATATTTAACTATAGACTTAGTCGCGCGCGGCGTATTGTTGAAAATGCGTTTGGTATACTTGTATCTAGATTTGGTGTATTACAAAAGGATATACTTTTATCTCCAGAAAAAGCACAAACTATTGTTTTAGCTTGTTGTCATATACATAATTATTTATGATCAAAAAACTCAAAAACATATGAGGCGCATAGAGCTAAAACGGCTTAACCCACAAAATAGGTTTTTTCGGAGACTGGCAATACAAGTTTCTTCTATTTTTCATTTGCATTTTTTTAATCACTGAATTGTCATAAAACATAACTTGAAAGTTATTTTTGAAGAATAAATTTGTGTCTTTTTAACTTTATATAAGCCATTTACGAGCTTTAAGTTTTCAAAGTTGTGATGTGGGTTAGGCCACTCAGAATTTTCATAAATGAGTAACTTACAAAAATGTTTGATGGTTAGTCCACCTCTGTGAAATGTAATAATTCCCTTTGACTTACATTTTAATGTATATAACACAGTTATATCAGACAAAGTGTTAATTATTAAAAATTAACTAAACTTGCATGAGAATTTTAAAAGTTTCATGCTGAGAACAAATAAAAAATTACTTTTAAAGAGGATTCTATACTTATAAAAATTATACCAAATAATAACAGCAAACTTTTTAAATGAATACAATTTTTGAAATATTCACAAACCTTGTTTATAATATTAATGAAATAACAGACAATTTATTATAACATTTTGTATCAGAGTATAATAATATAAAAAAAAAAAATAGATTTCTTTTCTTTGGTGATAAAATTCATAACAGTTTTATAATAATATGTACTAAAATCTTAATATTGTATAAAAAAAAATTAAGACCTGACATAATATTTTAATTTCATAATATTTAGGTAATAATACTATCACAACTTAGTTATTAAAATAAAAACAATTTAACAGTTGCATAATAACAAAATAACAAACTAATTGATACAAAAAAAAAAACAACAAACTTTTTAAATGAATAAAATTTTTGAAATATTCACAAACCTTGTTCATAATATTAATGAATTAATAATAGACATGTTGTATCACAGTATAATAATATAAAATAAAATAAAATTCATAACAGTATTATAATAATATGTATTAAAATCTTAATATTGTATAAAAAAAAATTAAGACCTAACATAATATTATTATAATTTCAAAATATTTAGGTAATACTATCAAAACTTGGTTATTAAAATAAAAACAATTTAACAGTTGTATAATAACAAAATAAAAAACTAATTGATACCAAAAAACAAACAACAAACTTTTTAAATGAATACAATTTTTGATATTATTTTCACAATATACTGTATAATATAAATATTTTTATTCATGTTCTTCTTCATTATAATAAGGGTCTGGAAAATTTTCATTGTTATTTCGGTTGACTTTGAGATTATGATAAAAACTGTGTTTTATTGGAGGTATGAATGGAATTAATTTCAATAAATCTTTTTTTTTAATTCTTTTATTGTATGTCCATTTGGATATAACAAATCTAATTGTTTAGTGTAGTCTTCAATATGTGAATTTCTTTTTCCAATGCAAACTGAGTTAAAAGGGAATTCTGTATTATTTGAATACTTATAATGGAACATAAATGGCTGTTCTTTTTTATAGTTCAGCCATTGGATTTTCATCCACTGTACCTTATCATTAGTTACATCTATTTTTCTATTTGTTATTTGTTTTTTCAATGACTTTGTTGAGAAAAAATCATCTTTGGTCATACTTACAATTTAAAACGGATTGGTTTTTCTAGCAGATGCTATAACAGTTTTCCAATCATCAGGTACATGTATGTCTGGATGGAATTATTTTTGCTTTTCAACTAAGCCAAAATCTTGGTCACAAGGTAATAATGAGTGACCGCTTACTAAAAACTTATGATCAATTTCGTTAACAGATAGTGATGTATTAGCTACTATATAGTTACAAATGGTAGCCATTTTTATATTTCTATTCTGACCTCCACACTGGTCAGAATACATAATAAGTTTGGTAGAAGATACATAAGTTTTTACATAGTGTAAAATACATAATCCAATCTCTTGGGGACCTCTGGAAGCAACCGATTCATCCCAAACATACATCATCACCTCATTATTTCCAAGATTATAAACACCTAAACAGTAGGTCCACAATTGGCGTTTATAATAACATATTCCTGTTGATATAACAGGCGTTGGTAATGTTTTCATTAAGTCAAAGGCAATACATGTAACATTGTTATTGTCTTTTGCTTTATTTCCATCAAATGTCATTCCTGCTCTAGCACTATCTGCTTTTCTCTGATGAACTTCTCTCTCATTTTCAATTTCTATTTTTTCTTCATTACTAGTCAAATACTTCAGTCTCATATTAAACATATCACATTTTTTACAACTATCAGATATGGGTGCATGGAAATGTAAGTTGAACTGTTTATTGAAAACTTCTTGGAAAATATAATGTGATACTGGATTAGAGATTTTATTTTTGTAAAGCTTATACATAATTTTAATATTTAAAGAAGGAGATAAATATTTTCTTTCTAAGTTTTTCATTCTGGAGTAATTAGATTCATAACAAGGAAACAAATTTATAAAATTTTTCACTTCAAGAACTTTCAAGATTTCAGTTTTATTATATGCAGTGTGCTTACCTCTTTTATCTTGTGGTGGAGATTTAGAAATAGTTTTGGATTTCACAACAATTGTAATTCGTCCATCCGATACTAATAACACCTGTTTAAAAAAACTTTTGCACACTATCTCTTCTTTTCCGTCATTCACAGGTAAATAATATTCCCTTGAAAAATTTCTCCTGGAAGTATCTACATTTTTTGTGTATGTTCTTTTTTTATCAACTACTTTAATTATGCCAAATAAAAATGCTGTTTGTAAATCGTAACTATCAAGCTCATAGAATTTAGTAAAAATTTCCTTTTGGTTTAATTCTCGGATAAAGTTGTGACATTTTTTAATACATTTACATACTATTGGAACAAATGTCTTACAAGGTATAATCTTTCCTGTTATAGCAGATGAATAAGATTCACCACGTAGCTTTTTTGTTTTCCTTACATTCTTCTTCCAAAATTTTTCATTTAATGTTCTCTTTCTTGTAACGGGCGGGCAGTCTTGTTCTACATTTCCATCAACTAATGGTGTTTCATTATCTTGTTCTACATTTCCATCAACTAATGGTATTTCATCGTCTTCTTCAGAAGCACTAACATGTGTTGTATCTGAATTGATTGACGGCACATATTCAGACCCAGAGTCATAAAATTCAGAATCTGTTAATAATAAGTCATTATTAGTGTTTAGTGTACAAAAAAAAATATTATTTTATTATGTTCAAATGTTTCGTACTTACCATTTTCTAGAACATCGTTAATATCACCATCATCCATTGTTATGAAATATTAATTTAAAAATATGTTGCAGAGTAGTTGAAAGTTAAATAAAATTTTACACGAATACGAATGAGCATTGAGTGAATTCAATATTACAATTTGATACAATTACATTTCAATAAAATTACCTATTTTTGATAGCTTCCTTCTTATCAATACTTGATTACAACGACAATTTCGCGCCAAATACCGTTCATGGATTCCTATCACAAAGCACGTCTTATAATAATAAAATCACCAATACCGAGGTATTAACACTACCGTGGTTTTATACGTTATACCACATTGCCAAACAAAATTTGAAAGCAAAACTGGCCTAACCCAATCGTAATGGGTTGGGCCATTTTAGCCGGGAAAGTAATATTACAATTGCAATGCCAAAACGACGTTTGTGCTGCCATCTAGCGAATAATTTTTTTTGTGGGATAGGCCCTTGTGGATTTCAAATATTATATCAATCTGAAACGTTTTATTACATAAAACAGAATTCAATTTTTTGTGGGTTAAGCCGTTTTAGCTCTATGCGCCTCA
>CM029357.1:49295325-49307383 GCA_017140985.1 Hormaphis cornu
TCCTTTATCACCTTCTCTCTTAGACCTGGCGACTGCCTCTCTGTATCGTTTAATAATAACCAAATCCCAATCACCCCGACAATAAGATACCTAGGTTTGATCTTTGACAGGCGCCTCACATGGGCCCATCACCTTAAAATAAAAAGAACAACAGTCAACTCCAGACTCCATTTACTCCACCCACTTCTTAGATCCAAGATATCATTAAAAAATAAACTATTAATTTACAAAACCATCATCAGACCTGTTTGGTTCTATGGCATCCAGATTTGGGGCTCCGCCAAACCCTCCAACACGAGAACAATCCAGGCATTCCAGTCTACCTGTCTGAGGCAAATTGTCTCTGCTCCATGGTTCATCTCAAATAATAATCTCCACAAAGATCTAAATATCCCATCGCTCTCTCAATTAACAAAGTCTCACTACGTCTCCTTTCATTCCAAGTTAAACCAACATTACAATCCATTAATAAAACGCATATCTTCTCGAACAATCCCTGATAACCACCAGAGACGTTTAAAATGCTCCTGGCCTAGAGACCTTCTAATTTAATCTGTCGGGTGGCACTACTGAGTGCTCTCCCCCATCTGTCATTCACGATATTATGTAAATACTATATCAATATTACTTATTGTACTAAATTTTGTACAGATTGTAATTATATTTTAAATAAAAAAAGAAAAAAAAAAACTCCGCTATTGATATCTGTTTTTCTTCCCCAAATCTGAGCTGGTTGTCCACATGGCACACGATGGCTGTACCTCATGGTAGCGACCATTTTCCAATTATTATCTCCCTAAATCTTGACAATCGTATTCACCGCAATCCTCAAAATTCACCAGTTACATCAACCTCTTTAATTCAATTTAACCTAAACAAAGCTGACTGGAATCTTTTCTCCCAAACAATTAGAAATAACATGTTCTCAATGGATGAAAACACCTGCCCTATAGAAGCTTATAACCAGTTTATTAAAATGATCTTGAATGCCTCTAAACACTATCTTAACGAAAAATAATTGTAAAAAAGTCTTTGCTCCTTCACCTCCAAGGTGGGACGCCTCCTGCACACAGGCAGTCAATTTGCGCAAAAACCTATTTAAAATTTTCCGTCAGACCGGTTCTCCATCTGATTTTTATAACTATAGCAACGCTTGTTCAACCACAACTTGCTTATTAAAAAACAAAAAACAAATGGCTTGGAAACAAGTATGCTCGAATCTAAAGCCATCCTCTTCTTTACAATTCTTTGGCAAACTGCTAAACGTTTCAAGAACTGTATACAACCACCCACCCGTCCTCTTAACGATGACTGGTTTGACAATTTCTGCTCAAAAGTTGCCCCAAGTTATGTGCCTTCTGAAACAGAATCTTTTCCTTCCCTTATATTGAGTGCCCCACTCTCTCCCCTTGACCATTGCTTAAATTTGCATTTAACATATGGTGAATTAATTTCCGCCATTAATTCCCGCAAATCTATCGCCTCTGGACTAGATAACATCTCGCTTCTAATGTTGAAATATCTATCCGACAACGCCATAGAATTATTACTTTCTATTCTCAATAAATTAATTAAAACCAATAAAATTCTTTCATCTTGGACAGAATTCAAAGTCATCCCTATTCCCAAAGCCCATTCCAACATCTCTTTTCGTCCTATTGAGCAATAGGTCAATCATCTGCTTTATGCAATCTAGTTGAGGGTATCTTCAAAAATAGATTCGATTGGCTACTAGAATCTGAATCAATACTACCAAACAACCTATTTGCTTTTAGACGAAGTAGAAAAACTATAGATTGTCTGGCAAACTTTATTGGCCAGATTTATCAATCATTTAAAAACAAAGAATTTCTCGTCTCCACCTTCATTGATATTCGAGGTGCTTTTGACTCCGTGCATATTCCTCTACTACTTTCTCAACTAGAATCACTGAATTTACCTCCCATTTTTATAAATCTAATCTCTCTCCTTTTCTCCTAGAGACAACTACATTCCTCAAGGCAGTTGCCTAAGTCCCATTTTGTTTAATCTATATATGCGTTCAATTATTGAACACTTAAATACTATGGGTCATAAATGTCTTGTCTATGCGGACGACATTGTTATATTTTCTCACAATAGACATCTCGATGTAGCCGTCACGTCCATAAATAATGCCTTAGAGTCACTTAAAGAAGCTTTGACATCCTCCTACTTCTCCATCGCACACAAAAAATGTAAAGCAGTCATTTTTACTAGGCGTCGCTTTGATTACTGCCCGATATATTCATAAACGATACCATAATTCCCGTAGTCCCGAGCCACATTTATTTAGGTAAATGAGGTCGCCTCACATTAATGACCTTACTAAATTTTGTGCCCAGTGGTCTAATTTTCTTAGATCTGTGGCTAACACATGGTGGGGATCTAATCCTTCCTTATTATTAACTACCTATAAGTCAATCATTAGATCCAAACTTGATTACGGGTGCTTTTTCTCAGGGTCATCTGCCTATTCTCACCGCTGTAAACTTAACCAACTACAAACCTCATGTATCAGATCCATCCTCGGAGCCCTAAAATCTACCCCATAACCTACCATTGAAGTCGAAGCTACTTGTCAACCACTTAATTTTAAATGCAAATGGCTTGCTGGCATATTTCTCCTTAAAAACATATCCAATCATTACCCAATTATTTACAACATCTTTATAGATGTATTTTATTCTTGGCGCTATAATAGCCTCTTTCAGTGGCGCAACCAAGGGGGGGGGGGGTCCCCGGGTTTGGACCCCCCCCTTGACCATTTTTAAAGTTAAAAATTGGGAAGGTAATTTTAGGTTTTATCATACTATATTTTACAGAAAATACTATTTATTTCTGTTGTATAAATAATTTAAACTGGGTCTGCTTGGCAACAGATAAAACACTATCTTATATTAAAGCCGTGGTATAAGGTCTATTATGTCACGTCATAATCATTGATTAATAAGTTATTACCATCATGATTGTATACATTGACAAAAACGTGTTTGCGTGTATGAAAATGGCTCATAGCTATAACATGTAACCTATTATTATCATACCACAATTCCACAAAACCTTATCGACAATCAGTGTAATCAGTGTATCGGCAAACTCGTGTATTTTGTCTTTTATATTTTTTTAATTGTTTTTATAATAATTTTTTTTTAAATTATGAAACGTATAAATGCTTATTTTAAAAAATCAGATTCTTCTGAATCAAATCCTAAAAATGCTAAACTTAGCGATGTTCAAACTTCTAGTACAGAAACATTGATTGATCATAGCATTTTTGATATTTGTTTATATGTCGGCAAAAAACTAACTGACGCTGAAAAAATAGATTTTTTAAAAAAAATGTGGAATCCAGGTAAGAATTTTTCATTTCCTTCTTCTGAGCATGGAAAAAAACTATTGAAATTTCAGTATAGCTGGCTGGAAAAATGGAATTGGCTTGTCTATAGTAAAGTAAAAGATGGCACTTATTGTAAATATTGTGTGCTTTTTTCTCAATCAAAAGGTGGTAAGGGTAGTCAGCCGTTAGGTCAACTTTGCACTGAAGCTTTTAACAAATGGAAACATGCTATAGAAAGATTTAATAATCATGAAAAAGCAAATTATCATCAAAATAGTGTAATCGATTTTCAATCAATTACAGCAATCGTTACAGGAAAATCTGACTCTGTTTATCATCAACTAAATAAAGCTGAAAAAATTCAAAAAGAAAACAATCGAAAAATTATCGTTCCAGTAATTGAATCGGTACTTTTATGTGGACGACAAGGCATCGCACTTAGAGGCCACCGTGATTCTGGAGTCCTTAAACTTGATGATCCATTAATAAATGAAGGTAATTTTCGGGCATTATTGAGATTTTTCCTTAAGGCAACTGCAAAATCTGGCGATGAAAGTTTTTTATTAGCTAGAGAAAATTGTAGTAAAAATGCACAATATCTAAGTTGGAAAATACAAAATGAAATTGTTAGCATTTGTTATGAAATTATTTCATCCAAAATTGTAAAAAAAGTTAACGAAAGTAATTTTTTTTCAATAATAGCCGATGAAACAGCTGATATATCGGGTATTGAACAGTTTGCTTTATGTGCTCGTTATTATGATAGTAAAACCAAAAATATTCGTGAAGATTTTTTGAAGTTCGTTCCGGTATGTGATGTAAGTGGAAAAAGTTAAGCTAACCATATAATTACTGAGTTAAAAGAATTAAATATCGAAGTAAAAAATCTACGGGGTCAAGGTTATGATGGAGCGGCAAGTATGAGTGGAAAATTTAATGGAGTTGCAGCTTTAATTAAGAAAGAACAACCAAAAGCTTTATATGTGCATTGTAGTGCACATAATCTCAATTCATCAGTCTCAAATGCATGTAACATTCAAGGAATAAGGAATACTTTGAATACAATAGAAGCGTGTTATAATTTCTTTAACACTCCGAAGAGACAACAGTTTTTTTCAACACATTTAGATGAATTAAAAAAAAATGAATCTTCATCTTCAAAAGAAAAATTGAAAAAATTATGTCCTACTAGGTGGATTGAGCGTTACAACTCAGTTGAAACTTTTTATGAATTTTTACCTGCGATTTTAAATTGTTTAGAAGAAATAACTTTATGGAACGATAGTGATACATCAAATAAAGCAAATAATCTTCTTTTAGCTATTCAAGCATCAGAATTTAATGTGGCCCTAACTATTCTGAATTATATTTTTCCATACTCTAATTCGTTATGCAATTATTTACAAAAAAAAAATATTGATTTATCGGAGGCTATAAAACACATCATTTTAGTCCAAAACCAATTAATGTTTATTAGAGAAAACGTTCATCTTGAATTCAAAAAATTGTATAATGATCTAATTCTAAAATTAAATGATTTTGAAATTACTATTAAAATTCCTAGATTAGCAATGCGTCAAAAACACCGCATGAATATTCAAACAGATGATCCTGAAGAATATTTTAGAATAACTTTATTTATTCCATTTATTGATTCATTCATTCAACAACTTAATGATCGATTTATGAATCATAAAAATATTATTAGGGGATTTCAAATTTTAATAAAGTGTTCAACATTCAATGAAGAAAATCTAAGAGAACTTGTTGATTTTTACGGTGATGACGTTGATAATTTTGATCATGTGAAATCCGAAACATTATTGTGGAAGCGTTATCTAGTTGAAAACAAAATTGAATCAACAAATGCAATCGAAATTTTAAAAATATGTAATCCAGATTTTTATCCCAATGTATACAAGCTTTTACAAATTCTGGTCACACTCCCCGTTACATCTTGCGAAGCTGAAAGGTCATTTTCTTCGCTTAAACGAATTAAAACTTATTTGAGAAACTCGACGTCGGAAACGAGATTGAATGGTTTAGCTGCTCTCAATATTCACTATAATATAGATGTTCAAACAGAAGAAATTATAAATCGCTTAGCGACTTCAAAGCGCCGTTTAGACTTTGTTTTATAAATTATTTTTAATTTTAATTTACTTTTAATTATTAATCAAATTATTTTTAATTTTAAGTTATTCATACATTCACAAAAAAAAAAAAACGTTTATATTATGATTATGTATGGTTCATTATTATAATTATAATTTTGGACCCCCCCCCAGGAATTTTTTCTAGTTGCGCTACTGGCCTCTTTTATCACAAATCACACGTTTAAAGTAAGGATAGATACTGATACCTCTGAAGAACATCCAATAAAAGCAGGAGTCCCACAGGGATCGGTCCTTGGGCCCACCTTGTTTAATATTTTTTGCTATGACATCCCAGTTCCACAAAAATGCCAATTAGCAATGTACGCAGATGATACTGTTATCTTAACACAACATAAAAATCTTGAAAATTCAATAACAGATCTACAAATTTCTTTAGATCAAATCTCAGACTGGTTTACAAGATGGAAACTCGCTCTTAACCCAACTAAGAACGAAGCTAAAATATTTAGCCTAAAAAGATATACAAATCCAACCCAATTAAAAATTAAAAATCAGCCTATACCAGTGGTTCTTAACGGGGGCGGTACCGCCCCCTTGGGGGCATTTCGGTCTCTCTGGGGGGCGATAGTTTTGAAGGGGGCGTTGAGGGGGCGGTGAGCTTTTTCAAACTCGGAGATTAAAAATAATACAATTTATTAATATTATATAACAACACTACAAATAATTGAACGTGTAATCAGAATAGTTGTAATTGCGCACGCTATACAACGGCATACGGCATGTTATCTAATCGTATTTAACGTATATGGAACGTCTTGTTTATAATAGATTTATTTTTCATTTTCAACCATAACTAGACTATTGTATACTGTACCTTGCAGTGCGTGATTGATATCGCTACGGTGAACGTCGCGTTTTCGAATAAACGAGTGTGTTTTTCTGAGAAAATTAACAGACTTAATTTTAATAATGTAATTTGAAATATAAATATTTTTATAATGAGTGATCATAGTGCAAAAAAGAAGTGCCGTCAGTATTTAGTAGAGTACCTAAAGTTTGGTTTTATCGCGTCACCACTTAATGTACAGTTACCGTTTTGCCTTATATGTGAAAAAACATTTTCTAATGAGGCAATGAAACCATCAAGATTGAAAGATCATTTATCAAAAATTCATTCCAATAAACTGGAGAAACCACTTTCGTTTTTTCAGGCTCTTAAAGCAAAAATTGAAAAACGGTCTACTAATAGTTTATTTAAAAAACAAACATCTGATCTTGATAAAGGACTTGTCGCTTCGTACAAGGTGTCTTTATTGATAGCAAAAAACAGTAAACCTCATTCAATCGGTGAAACTCTTATTTTACCGGCTCTCAAGGAAATAATCGATACTATGCAAGGAGAGGGTACTAGCAATAAGATGATTAAGTCAATTCCTTTGAGCAATGACACTGTCTCCAAAAGAATTGATGAAATGGCAGATGACATCGAAAACAAACTTATAAATTATTTAAGAGAAAATAATTTTGCACTACAGATTGACGAATCAACTGTGACAGATAATAAAGCTATACTACTAGCTTACGTGAGGTTTATTAATGAACGTAAAGAAATCGTCGAGGAAGTATTGTTTGCTACAAGTTTGATTACTGATACCAAAGGGTCGTCGATTTTTCAAGCGGTGGAGGAATATTTTACCAGAAAAAATGTCCCCTTGACAAATATTATTGCATGCGCAACGGATGGCGCTCCTTCAATGACCGGTCGTCATATTGGGTTTATATCCCACCTAAAAAAAGCCGTCCCAGGTGTTAGGGGTTGTCCACAAAGGACGTCACGCCTTAGGGGGGGGGGTTCGCAAAACGTGACCATTTGGTAAAATTTGGACCATTCTAACCTAACCATTTGTGACAAGGGGGGGGGGGGGTCAAAAATTGCCGGAAAAAGCGTGACATCCTTTATGGACAACCCCTTATTTGTGTTCATTGTGTTATACATCGCCAACATTTAGCTGCTAAAAACTTAAGCGGTGTCCTGCACAAAACCCTTCAATTCGTCATAAAAGCTGTAAACAAGATTAAAGCAAGTTCACTCAATGACCGCATGTTTCGAGAACTTTGTCATGATAATGATGAAGATTTTGAAAGATTACTTTTGCATACTGCAGTAAGGTGGCTTTCCAAAGGAAAATGTTTGTGTCGTTTTTTTTGCATTATTCGACTCTATCATTGAATTTCTCGATAAAATTGATCCTGTCTTAAAAGACAATTTGAAGCAACGAAAATTGAGATTGGGTACCTCACAGATATTTTTGAAAAAATGAATGAAGTCAATTTGAAGCTTCAAGGGAATAAGATGAACTTTATCAAAGCCAAAGGAATAATTTCCTCATTCATTTTTAAGTTTGATCTTTACAGAACAAACATAAATCGTCAAGAACTGAGTCAGTTTCCGAATCTCAAGTCATGTTCAGACGCAAATGGTTTAATTCCAGAAGACAAAATTCTAATTTTCACTGATCATATTTTGCAGCTCAAAAAAGACATGAAATCAAGATTTCAAGACCTACTTGAGTTACAAATCTGTAATTGGATTTTAGATCCATTTTCGTTTGAATCTGCCGAAGATCTCGAACCTCATTTACAAATGGAGTTTATCGATCTTAAACACGACTGTGAGGCACAACTTGTTTTTAAGCAGGTCGGTTACGAGCTTGCCTGGATCAAGCTTAAAGACACTTATCCACAACTATGGCAGCAAGTTAAATTGTTGCTTCTCTCTTTCCCGTCAACGTATCTAGTTGAAAAAGGATTCAGCGTTGTTGTTCAGCTTTTGACGAAACAAAGAAATCGGTTGGACATTTGCAACAAAGGTGATCTACGTTTAGCTTTGACCAATATCGAACCAGACATCGCCACATTAGCAGCTACTCATCAGGCTCAGGGCAGTCATTGATAGGTATAATTTTTATATTTTATAATTTTTTTTTTCATAGTTAAGTAAATATTTTTGTATAGTAAAGTAAAATTGTTTTGTTATGTGGTGTAAAATATAACCATTACTATCTAAAAATAAGAGTTTTTACTTTAATTAATAATGTTATAATATACTGATGAATAAATAAATATACATATATATATATATATATATTTATAAGAAGAAAATTTGATTTTACATGATAGGGGGGGGAGCGTTAGCAGTTAGTTATTATGATAAAGGGGGCGCTGAACTAAAAAAGGTTAAAAACCACTGGCCTATACTATGGAATAATAAAGATCAATCAATTAAATATCTCGGAGTATACCTTGATGAGAAATTAACATGGAAAATGCATATAGATAAAAAATTAAACCAAGCCTATACACGAATAAAAATCTTATACCCCCTAATAAATTACAGCTCAACACTTCAAATTAAATGCTCTCTTCTAAAATATACATTAATAATAAGACCACTAATTACATATGCATGCCCAATATGGGCAGCCGCATCCCAAACAAAAATTAAAAATTACAAACGATACAAAATAAATTCCTCAGAATAGCTCTTAAAGCTCCATGGTTTATGCGAAACACACAACTCCATAATGACACTGGTATACCTTACATAAATACATGGATAACTGAGCAATTTAAAAAATTTCACACGAAACTAAAAACAATAGAAGGCGCCCTTCACTTCAAAATTGGGCAGATAACTAAAAACCGCAGACTTAAGCCACGGCTACCTCAAGACATCTTGCTACCTCCAGAATCATTTTCATCATCTTCATCATCGGTATCATCAGAACAATGGCCTAACTAAGCCACTCATAATCTAAATTCAGTTTGTTAAAAAATTTAAAATAAGTACAAACTGTATTACTCTATATAGGAAATGTATGAATAATATAAATGTAAAAAAAAAAAAGAATTGTAAAAACAAACATTTTGTTGAAACAATTATAAATAATAAATGAAAAAAAAAAAAAAAAATTCTTGGCGCTATGTAAGTAAATCCATTCCAGTTTTCGACTCCATTGCACATTCCTTATTAGCCTCTCGTAACTATATTCTTAAAGTAAACAGATTGCCACTTTATGAAACCAACTTTTCCTCCCTATTATTCTCTCCAAAAATACATTTTGATAAAAACTTTCTTAGCCAATCCATAGACTTTCTTAAAGCTTCCTCTCCCAATATAGTCAACGGTCTCTTCAAAGACTACATTCATAAGAAATTCCCACTCTTCATTCTAGTCTACACCGGCGGATCGGTTTCTCCGATATCTGCCGAATACGCTTTTTTCATTCCAGAGCTATGTATTTCTTTTACAAACAACCTCCCACCAACCGCATCTTCCTATACGGCTGAATGTTTTGCCATCATTGAATCGCTCCAACTCATATCCACCTTACAACCTAACAAATTCCTCATTGCTACTGACTCACTCTCCTGCCTCCAGGATCTCTTTCGTCTAATGCATTTAAAGCTCCTCCAAACCCTCTGATTTTCCGGATCAGAAATCTCCTATTTTCCCTCGAAGGAAAGGGCTTTGAAATTCAGTTTCTTTGGATTCCAGGCCATACAGGTATCGTTGGAAACGAAACCGCCGACTCCCTTGCCAAAAATAAAGCGTTAATCCAACTTCCATCTAATAATTTTATTCCCTGGTCCGATTTCTGTCCGATACTCAAGTCTTGTGTTCACCACCTATGGCTCAATTCCTACAATAACTTACCTCCTCACTTTGCCTCATGGTATAGAGCGTTAAACCCTACTATTCCATCAACACCATGGTTCCACAAATTAAATCTATCCCGTAAAACAATCTGTTCTTTTTCTCGCCTCCGCTTCGGCCACACCCTTTACCTTCCCATTCATTTATACTATCCCTTAATGACTCACCTCTCTGCATATTTAATCATTCTCCAGCCATCTGCGATATAAACCATATCTTATTTAATTGCCCCACCTTGCACATAGAACGTCAAAATCTCTTTTCCCTCCTCCACTCCCTAAATATTCCTCTCAACTCCTTCCATTTACTCACTACTCGATCTCATCCCGCTATCCACGCAATCATATCCTTCATCCTTAACTCTGGGCTGCTCATCTAATTCCGCATGTAAATAATTGTCGAGACTAATTGTCAATACAAGGTTTCAATAAAAAAAAAAAAAAAAAAATCTAGCTTTAAATGGTGTAAACTTGATTGTTCTATGTATTGTATTGTTGTAATTATGAATTATATTTTGTAACAAACTTAAGAGTTTAAACTTTAAAACGAGTTTAAACTTATTCTTCTACAACGATTAACAAACATCATGTCAAGTTACTCTACGAATTCGGATTCAGACAATCATGTAAGTAATAATGTTAATAATTATTGTTCTTTACCAACAATTTTTAGATTATTTTTAAAATAAAATATTTGTATAAATACATATTTAATATAGGACGTTCGCTATCATAAATTCATTTAACTATATTACTTTTGTTAATAATTTTTAAAAATTTTTATGGAACTTGCTGAGGTTTTTCTGTACTATTTTTTGTTTAACTATTAATATAATATACAAATTTAATATTATTTATTAAATATAGATTGAAAAAATGTTACTGCTAAAGACTAGATAAGTTTTTGAATGGTTTTAGAAGTGTACATCAAAGTATAAACATATTTTTAGCAAAGGATATATTTCAAATTAAACAACAGAAGTGTTTACTATATCTAAAGTTAACAATACAAATCCAATAACTTATCAATTAAAAGACGAATCCGATAACTTAATACTAGGATGTTTTTACAAAGAAGAAATAAATAAAATTGATTATCTAAACACCTTTCTTAAAGAACATATTTTGAAAAAACAAAAAATAAAACATTAATAATTATTGTTCTTTACGTACGATTTATTAAATTATTTTTACAATAAAATATTTGTATAAATACTTATTCAATGTAGGACGTTTGCTATCATAAATTTAATTAACCATATTATTTTTATTAATAATTTTTAAACAACTTTATAGAACTTGTTGAGTTTTTTCTGTACTATTTTTTTTTTAAACTATTAATATAATTAATATATTAATATATTAATATATTAATGTATATTAATACTATTAAATACAAATTTAATATTATTTGTTTAATATAAGTTGAAAAAAATGTCACTACTAAAGACGTCAAAAATAAAAAACAAAAAAAATACCAAACATCTCTAGCTACGGTTAAAAAATAAAAAATAAAAATTAGATTTGGAGTCGGCTAATAAAATTAGAACTGTAAATGTGAAATTTATATTTTATTATTTGTTATTTAACAAACTAATAATTAAATTGTTACTACTTTTTATGTTTAGTTTTCAACGTATAAAAACAAATTTAATAATATAATATCATCCTACAAATTTGAAGATTTCGTAAGCAAAGACACCATATCAATAAAACAGAATAAAAAAATTTACACTGTAAAAAATTCGAATTCTATGGGAGAAGATTATTGGACAATCCAACACTATAAGACAGCTAATATAGCAAACATCTCGTCTAAGGAAAAGTAATATGTTAATAATAATCCTAAATAAATTAATATTTATTT
>CM029357.1:49513260-49530407 GCA_017140985.1 Hormaphis cornu
CTTACATAGCATTTATCCCCATTTCACTAATAATAATAATAATAATAATAATAGTAATACTAAGTGGGATTCATTACAGTACATTGTACCTTGGTCTCAACTATGGTTATCTACTCAATAACCATGTTTTAAACATATAACTTAGTCCTAGGTAATTGCATGAATATTATTTGAGCTGGACTAAGTTATTCTATGGTCCCGAATTATTTTCGTCCCGGTTTTCTTGTTTTAATTCAATTTCCGTATTATTTCATCATTTGTTTTAACTTTGTTTTGTGAAGAAATATTACCCAACCGTAGGATTTAACTCTTTCGATGTTTACTCCATGTTTAGAGCAATTCTACTCTCTTGGCGAAAGTTAAGTCTGCGGTTTCTGACATTAATTTGATGACTGGATGTTCACATCACGTAGACGGTAGACAACAGACAAAGCTATCTTGTAAATCATTATTCGAAAACTCACCATTCTTGCAATGTGCTGATTTATTTTTAGTTTAATTATAAACTCTAAATTTGATTCTTCCTGGGTTTGGTGATATTTACCAAAGCGAAACCTCTCCGCTATGATTGGCTAACATGATTCGATATGTTTAAGGATACTTTTCATATCAGAATGGGATTTTTTGTTTGATTCTTCGTGACATACCAAATTCTTTAAAATCCCATCTACAGTTGGTCCCAAACATGTGATGAATAATGCGACTTGGTTTTTTTCCCTCAACATTGTTGAAAACAAATAATTGTTGTAGCCTTTAACAATACGTCCTAAAGTCGTAATATGGATTTTATGGTTTAATTGATACCGTTTAGCTGCCATTTTATAATGCACAATGTAAATCTATGATACATGTGACCCAGGAGCAAACTTATCATGTAATATACTGTAAACCAACACTTTTTATCCAATTTAATGGTGTTTTAATCCTCGTCACCAAATATCATGATTATGAACAACCATTATACGCTTGCCATTTAATGGCTTTTTGTATTAAAAAAGTTACTACGAGTTACTACTGAAAACATTTTATAATGATACCAACAAGGTACAATTTAACCCTTAAAAAACTTTTTGTACCTATCACTGTATACATTGGTGATACAATTATTACTACCAATGATTAACATACCAATCACGTTTGTTTGTTAATTTTTTTATTTTAATAGTTAGAACTTTTACTACGTTTAAATATCTTATACCTCGTGGTAACAAATATAAAACTCGACGCTATTCTTTTTTCCGAAAAAATGATAATTGACCTGTAATAATGGTCGTTCAGTGCCAAAATTTTTTGTTTTCGAACCACCACTCAAAAATATTGAATATTTCAAAAGAATCTTATACACCTAAAGGCTAAACGTAACATAAGGTTTTATATAAAAAAGTGTGTCATTGTAACCTTTTATTTGTGTCGTCTTTATCTCCCGGGTTTTCCTTCTCCACATTGTCCTTGATTTTTTTTAAACAATATTTTGCTGGTGAAATGTGAAGCTCTATACAAGAATGTCAAACAGAATATATACGATTAAAATATTAAAAAACATAAATAAAACAAAAATAATTAAATACAGTGTTGTTCTATGCTTTAATAAATTCTTTATTTGTACATTAATTTATTTAAAGCTAATATCAGTACAATATATTCTACTTTTTATTGTAAATTATTTTGCACATTAACTGAATGTTCTGAAACATAAGCGCCACAATCCTCGAGTGTGACACTTGGAGCTACAGCAGACAGTAGACACGATCGAGGTAACAAGGGCTAGGCACAAACACTTAAAGGAAAACAACTACTTCTGATCAAATTATGAAATGAAAAAATTGGATGGAGATTTGGATAGTATGAAACAATTACGATATGTGATGCAATTAAAGGAAATGATATCCCTCAATTGATACATTTTCTAATTACTATTGGTGAAACTATTGACCAATGAAATTCCAGGTTTAGAGCCTTCAGTAAAGGGACGTGTACATAGATACAAATATGGAGGGAGCGAAGTTTCTAGTATAAAAAAAGACATTTTCCCACCCTCCAAAGTATATATTTTTAATGTAAATTTTTATTGTGGGGAGGTGGTGGGGTATTTTTCCACCCCATAACCATCTCCCCGTAAATACACCCTTGCTTCAGTAGAGTGACCGGAATGTCCAAATATAGAGCGTGCAAGTATAGTATATAAGAGCTTTTTAGCTTTGAAAGAAGATCGTAGCTGCACAGTTATAAGAGCTATTAAAGTTGATCGCTGACCAGAGCTGGTATTCATAACATGGAGTAATGGTCATCTACGAAATATTTTGTTTTATAATAGAAGAGATTTTCCTACGAATTGTCCCATATCCAATTTCTGGAACAAATCTTTAACTTTTTTTCGTTTGTTGAAACTGTTTAACAAAAGTCATAATTTTCTAGGGAAAATTTGGACCACAAACCCTTGAAATAGTTTAAATTTTTGACCACGATAAGGGATCAATGCATAAGGATAAGTAGCATTGTACCACGAAGGCAATTGCTTTTATTTGTACTGCAGCAGCTTCATGCCTAAATACCTTGAAATGTTGAACGATAGTTGAATTTAGGAACTATATAATATAAAAAGGAACACTTAAAACAAAACAATTTTTAAAATCGTTGCCTTTTCTAGATTATATTTTAGCTTATAAAAAAAAAATATATACATACCAAAACCAATTAATCTTGTTGTAATATAAAAATATTCTTTGGACCATTCTGAATAAACAATAAAATGTTTGGGATAAAGTAACTATACAAATAGTAAACAACAAATTAAATATTGTACTAACATTAATAAGAGATACGAGAAAAGTTTTAAGTATAAATACAAGATAAAAGTTTAATGAAACAATAAGTAGGTATAATACTGAGCAAAATTGGTAATCTTTTTTTGAAACTTATAATGTATATGATGTTAATATTACTATCGTTCATCTGTACAAAATGATTTATACTGCATCTGACTCTACTACCAGACCAAAATGCTTACCCCTAATTGGTAAATTTTGAAATTCAGCAAGTGCTATAAAAAAAATTTAAAAATTATATTGTTCATAGATACTTCTATTTTAATCAAACTTTTGAAATAAACAATTTAAATATTAAGATGTTTTATTTTTTATTCTGAGCGCAGCAAAGAATGTACTGTTTTTATAATGATGTATTTTTATCTATCAACAACTTTTTGTACAGAATAAATGCTCCGATTTTTAAAGTAGTAATTTTGGTAAAAGGTCTATGAACCCCGGTGGTACGTTGGTTGAAAATTTTTTTGAAATTTTGCCTACTTTTTGAGTTTTACCCCGAACACAAAAAATATCGAGAATTTAACGGTAAAAAATGTGAAATTTTCAGGTTTGTAATAACGTTTTCGGATAAAAAGAATTATTACAATGAATACTACACAAGAGTTTAGATTTTAGCTTTAAATTTTATTTTGTTTGAAACATTTTTTTTTATTATTATTATTTTCTGAGTTATGTGCCGCAAACGACAAAAATAGCAAAATCCCATATTTGGTATTAAAACGGCTATACCTACTAAACTATCGTTCAAAAACATTATTTCATGTCGTTTTCAAACTTTATGTATTAAATTAATTTAATACGTTATTAGAGATTGAAAAACGTTTTTGCTAGGTATAATACACTATTATTTCGACAATTGTAAGTATACGTAGTAATCCACGATCTTTTCATGAAGTACTATTTGTAATAGTAAAATATACAATAGATTTGATAAAAGTTTCAAGTGATTTTGTACATTTTTGAGCAAAGTATATAACTTTTAAATTCTTTAAAAATTTACCAGGAGTTATACTAGACAACAGAACTCACTCAGAATCGTTTTTTCGAAGGAAATGTTATATTATTGCTTTCAGATATTAAATAATGCGTTTAAACCACAACTTCTAAACCAGTGAACCACCAAAAGCGTAGTTGCTATTTTGTCCAACTACCCTCGCGATCCCGGCTTTTAAGGATATTTTTGTTAACATTCATGAACATAAAAATAATAATTAAAATTTTTCTCATTATTTTATTGTATTTTCAATTTTAATCCATTTCCTCGTGATAAGGAAAATTAAAAAACATATTACTTTTAATTTTTATTTTGTTTTTAGAATTGTAGGAACGCCTGAATTTATATGTTTAGTAATCAAAAAAATATTTTTTTAAATAAGCCCTTTCGAAATTTTAATTAGAAATTACTTATGTCATAGATCATTTGTTTACATTGAGTATGATACTATTATAATTTAGAATTTCAGAATTTGCTTTATAATAATATGACTTAGGGTTTTTACACATCATTGAATAAGGTTTATCCTTTTTGTACGTGTATAATGAAAAATTATTTAAACAATTTGTGAAAAAATAAATAATTAAACGCAGAAGTTTTAAAATATGGCTAATTTGGCAGTAATTTTTTCATAAAACTTTTGACTATCTGATTATCTGATTTAATCTGATTAGAAGATTTTAAAACATTAATTCAATGTAAACATCATATCAACCTATTTATGTGGTTGAAAATTTTTTAGCATAATAATTTTTTTACATGTTTTCATAGTTATGTTTGTGTGATTTTATTTTTGTATCCCAGTGGGTTTTTCTCTTGTATAGCTGCGCGACCGTCGAATCGTCGGCTTATCGCCTTTATCGGTAGATAAAGGGCGCGCACGTTATACAGAGGAATACCACACTAAGGAGCAGTCGCCATCCGACAACGAATGCGGAATGTAGCCTTAAGCGCTTTGAATGTTTTTCCAATATTATTTTTATGTATGTTATAGTTTATTTGTTTGTTTTTTTTGAAATAAACGAGAGTTTCGCCGTCGCGCCCCTACATGTTTAATGTTTTGCATTTATAATATTGTTTGATTTATATTAACACTGTACAAAAAAAATTCATTTTTTTCATACGTTTCACCTCAATAAAAATTAGATAAGTAAAATAATTTTGATGAAGATCTTATAATTGTTATTTATTATTTAGATAGTTCCACTCCTAATCACAATAAATATCATAATCGTTTTTGTATCTTTTTGAACTCAATAGTCATTTAATTAAATTTTTCAAGTTAGGTACAAACAATTAAATAATTTAAAACAAAATGGAAAAAAGTCGGGATCACTCTAGGTCGCGTGGGTAGTTGTGATTTAAGCGAATTAGTTAATATCTAAAAACAATAGTTAATCGTTGCCATAAAAAAAAAAAAAAAACGATTCTGAATGAACTCAGTTGTCTAGTACACATCCTGGTAAAAACAAATTTATCAATAAAAACTTTATAAAATTTGTATCTTTCCTATTGTAATATTATGTAAAAGTTTCAGCTTGGTCCGATGTTTATTTTGAATGTTATGATCAAAAAAGTCTAAATTGATGTGCGAAAATCACGTTCCCCGTAATTATTTGTGCCCCCCCCCCCCCATAAGAAATACTACGCGGCCAACTGGAATGACGAGTTTAACGACAAAATAACTACTTGAAAGTTGTTAAACAAATTTCAAGTCGAATGGAGCAATTTTGAAAATTTTGACGTTTTCGTTTTTTGTTTATAACTCAAAAATAATCAAAGTTTTAGCAATACAGATAAAGTACCATCTTAGATCAATTACCCATCTTTGAAGTATCATACGTTAAAATCGGAGCAATTTTTCTACTAGAAAAAGTGATCACAAAAAGAAAAAAAAAACTTCATTGTAAAAACAATACATTCTTTACTGACACTCTAAAAAAATTTTAAGATGTTTATAAATATATGTTATACAAGTATAAATATTTTTTCTATACATACTTTTAAATTGAAGGATAGTTTTAGCGATCTCTATTTTTATATCTATTTTATATATATATTAAACAAAGAGCAAAATAGAGTGAAAGTCATAGTGTGTAAATCATTTTAATTTGTTTGTAAAACATCGAATATTTATTGTTAATTTTGTACTATACTCGTACTACGAGCTCACTGCACATCAATAAAACGGTGTGAACGCGTTTCATTTACAACGTAGCTGCACACCACTTATGCCGGCCTATTTCAGCTTGAAAGTTTATAATATAATGCGAAATATGCAAAGTTCAAGAAATTCCCGATATAAAAACTAAACATTTAAAATATAATAATAGATATAGTTCCTTAAATCTCAATCATCAAAAAAACCATTTCAATACATATATATATATATATAAACAACTATATAAACTGTATATATATATATATATATATAAACAGCATCCCACGGTTTTGTTGTTTTGGGTATTATAGTTTAGATTTATCTTAAACTAATTAAAATACGTAAATTTATTATTTTGCAATGATTCTTTATTCCAACTTTCCATTTTATAATTATTATTTTTTTAAAGATCGTCGTATGAGCGACGGTATGACCAATGTTTGTTTTACCTAAAGTTTACATTTCAATTTCTATTTCAATTTATTTTTAAAAATGTTTCTATTTTTATTTTGTTTTACATTCTTAGTGCTGGTTATTTTTGTCAAATTGTATGTATGATTTATAATTATTTACAAAATACGTATATTGCATTAATAATTGTTATTGCTGGAACTGACTTTAAGTACGAATTCAATAACTCTAGAAACACTAAGATTTAAAACAATATATATGTGATGTGGGTGATGTGTTTGTGGCTCATTTTTGTCTGTTTGGGGTCGTTTTTAGATTTAAAATTTGATTTGATTGAAAGTGTTCATTAATTGCTCTCTCTATCGGTGCATGAACGGTTACTTTAAATCAAAATCTCAAGAAGTTATACATTTGTTTTATATTCTTTGTAATAATACAAAACATTTTTTGCAACTTTTAACTTCTTATTAAACTCCTTATATAATTATTTTTAAGAATGAAATTTTTTCATGAAATGCTTTCCGACTTACTACTAGGTACATGTGAACATTTTTATTTATTAACCTTTACTGTTATCAAAACATGTTTCTTTTTTTTTTATTATAATTTTTTACAACTATTGTCCGGTTATCCATTGCAGTTTGTCATTTAAAACTGGATTTTTTTTTTGTTTCCGGAAACCAAAAACAATTTTGTCTCGTATCATATTTTCTTTATCTTTAAAGTCAGATGTTGTAGCAAGGGTTTCAAATTTTATTAGTAAATCTAGTTCCAATCAAGCTGAGCAAGACCTTAAGTTTTACACATTATTTTCCTCATCTTTGTTTGATGCAATCAAATATGTACAAAATTGTTGATAACAGTCCTTCCAATTCTGTGTGATATTTCCACTGTTCCACAGTTCATGTGCAGTGCGCAATTCCATTTCGTCAAAATTTGTGTGCATATTAGTCTTTAGTTTTTGGTTATTTTATGACTGCGCATTGTATAAATTGGTCTTTGTAATAATACAAAACATTTTATATAATTTTGTAATTTTTTACAAAGTTACTTTTAAGAAAAACGTATTTACACAAGATGCATAACGTTCCGACTTACGACTACTTGTCAACTATATATTACAAACTACAAAATGTAAATAACCAACATCATCTTATACTGTTATTACAACACATTTTTGAAATAAGTGAATAAGGATGAGTTTTCGTATCAATTTTGTCAATGAAACTTTGTATTGTCGCCTTATTGTAGCATCCCTAAACAAATTCCTTTGATCTTGTGACGTCGAAACGCTGTTTTAAACTGAGATGATCGGTCGGTCATCCATTGGTTCACTACCGTGAAATAATAAAACTGAACCGATTTACGCGTAGAATTGAAACTGAAACGACTTTGCCTCGCCAACAATTAAATTGGTACAACCATTCGACGAAATTAAAATTTTACTTACTATCATAGTAAACTTATAAAACATTTATTAATTAACTTATATAGTTATAATTTTTTACTTATATAGTTTTGACTTTGATTGAACTTAAATTTAAGGGAATTATTTAGATGCAGTAAAGAATTAAATGCTAAATGCCTAGATATTATAGGATTATATTAGATAAATTAACCGTTGGT
This sequence comes from Hormaphis cornu, assembly GCA_017140985.1. Taxonomy (NCBI): domain Eukaryota; kingdom Metazoa; phylum Arthropoda; class Insecta; order Hemiptera; family Hormaphididae; genus Hormaphis; species Hormaphis cornu. Next base: position 49,521,278 of record CM029357.1, read on the forward strand.
GACAATCGGAATTAACGGTTTTTGCTAGAAATCTATATAGAAGTCTTCCCACGACCTTAAGGATTTTATGTACCAAACTTTTCGCTACTTAATAATAATAACTATTATTATTATTATTATTATTATTATTATTTGTTTATTAACATTGATAGATACGAAAGTTTCACGTGTTTGCCCGTATACTAAAACAATTTCAATGTTTCATTAGTCATAAAACCCTTTTAGTCGGTAATTCAATCATGGTTTTTGGTAGAACAATCGTAAGACAATAACTAATACATAAAAAAAACAGAACTAACTATAATTTTTAACATCATTATATGCTGATGTGATGAACGATCACTTTTCAGTAAGTAGTTGAATAATTCAAACGAACGTGAAAATTGATGGTCTTCTTATAGGGTATTTCTAAGACCATAAGGACAATTGAGATCGGTAAAAGTCGGTTGAAATCTGTGTCCTGTAGAGCGCGTACGGATGAAATGACGGATACGTCAGACACAACGAAATCATTAAGTATCGTTTAAAAATGATGATGAACATATTGAACATATTAATCAATTTCAGTAGTGTTTTAAAAATATAAAATTTATAATTTTTTAGCTTTTTATGTTTTTTGTTGTGTCGTATTAAAGGCACGTAGAACATGTGTGTAATTATGAGGAGGATGAGGGATATTGAGTGTGTAAGCTTCAATGGTGTAGAATGTTCTCAATCAACTGAACATACACTCGTTGAACTGAACATGCAGAGGTTGCTCATCTGATGCATAGACACAATCGGTCCCAAATAACTTGCGTATTTAATACAGGACAAACTTCAGTACAGTAAAGGGTTTTTGAGAAGGGGTAGAAGGTAGAACTTAAATGATGAATGAAGTATAAATCATTTTAGTTGTCCTGCAGCAAATGTCTTCTATTTGTTTTGAAGGTCGCGAATAGAATCACCTGAGGGATCGATAGAGCTATTATAAATAGTGTAGGGAAAAGGAAAATACAGATCTGCATTTAGAAATGTTCAGAGAGAGACCAATGGACTTTTTTATATTTATATATACAATACTGTTTAATATATGGTGTCAACATAAATTTTTACCCATAATTCGTTGATAATAAAGGGTGTCTCAAAAAGAACGCCGGATTTGAAAAGGCCGCCATTTTTTATTTTTTTTGTTGGCATCATTGGTTTCGCTATTTTTGTTATCTGTTATGTGAATGGGGTTCGTTGCTGTGCTATGCTTAGTAATTTTCTTTGGCCTCATTTGGATCAAATGAACATCGAAAATGTATGGTTTCAACAAGATGGCGCAACTTGTCACACTTAAAGAGAAACAGTCGCTCTGCTGCGTGGAAAGTTCCCGGACAGACTAATCTCGTTGCGTAGAGAGTGGAGACCAAAACTACCCACCTCGATCTTGCAACTTAACGTTGTGTGATTTTTTTTATAGGGATACGCTAAGTCACGAGTTAACCAGAACAAAGTTTGAAATGTCTTGGAACTTAAGCGAGAAATTGGTCGTGTCCTCAATAAACTTGATGGGGCAATGTGTGATCGAGTGATGGTAAATTTTATGGAAAGAATAAACGCCTGTAGGGCTAGTAGGGGTGATAATTTATCCGATATTGTTTTTCATTATTAAACTTAAACTTCTCCTGAAGAGAATGATATATTACATATGTAGAGGAATAAATTTATTTTATAGCAGATTTAAATCCGGCATTCTTCTTGAGACACCCTATACAATATAACATAGGTACCTAAGACTAGGGACACAACACAAAACATTTCTACCTTTATAAAATACTAAAAAAATTTATTTTTAAAACAAATAATTTACTGTTTAATAGGACTGTAAATATATTAAATTAGTTTTATCTTAAAATTGTTTTCATTCATATATTTAAACGATTTTGAAAGTTTTCAAAACATTTTGACCATCTCTTAAAAATATATTTTCATTTATAATATTTGTGTTATGACATTATAGGTATTTTAATAACTAGACGTTTACTTGTATCTACAAAGTCTGTCCGCAATTTTGCTGTAAAATGCACAATGTTCAATCTTTAATTTAAATTTAAAACCACAACCATGAAGTACTATATTTCAACCACTATAAAATATGAAATGCCAATTATGAACATTAATAAACTTCAGTAGGTACTTATAGTAGGTATATTATCTTTAATTTGGAAATATTTTAAGGATGAATTCACGAATTAATTAATATTATAATTAAAAAGGTTTACGTTTTGTAAGAGTTGTATTTTGCACGACAGTCACCTGCATTTTCTCCTTAATCACCACAACATTTGCGTGAGATGGCTTCTTTATCAACCCCTCCCTAATCCCTTCGAGACCATTGTGCCGACAGTTTGACTTCCATCACATAATGACCATATTTTGACGATTCAATTTCATTTATTTCTTTTTGGGCGCGCCCACTGGAGGGTTAAAGTGTGAAGTAACAACGAATTATTTTTAATAAAGTTAGTATTAATGTTACACTCATTCAACGACGTTGTTGACAATTGCACAATACTATAGGTACCTTGTTGTATTTTGCACATAACCCAGAAAATAATCATTCAAAAATATTCAAAAATGTATCAAATAAAATACATTTTATAGCCGAAATTATAAATTATGTGTTTTATTCAACGTTAAAGATTGGTGGCTCTTTCACAAAAAACAGACTTGAAATTAGTATGTATAAGTAGTTTATATATAAGTATACGTTTATTACCATAAAATGTTCAAAAATATTTTGTTGTTTGGCCCTTCCCTCAAAAAAACAATTAGCGTTTTAAAAAACGTTTCAATATAAGTACAAAACGTCTATATTGCAAACTTTTCAGCTCTGTAGTATTTTTCGATTGTAGACTGCTGCCGCTAGGTCCAAACATGAAAAAAATCTTTTGATCCCGCAGTCAAAATTCAGGAACGTCGTGCATAGACTGCTACCGCTTGGTCTAAACAAGTAAAAAACTCTTGCTCCCAGAGTTATAATTTAGGAACCTAGTGTATAGACTGCTACCACTAGATCTTAACACGCAAAAAACTTAATCTCGTGGTCATAAGGATCGAGCTACAAGTTGGGCGTCACTTTGTCGTATACGCGGTTTCACTGACTACGCATACAACACAACAACAAACTGGAATAAGACGTGTACGTCACCTCTTTCCTACGGAGACACACACAATTTATACTCCAGCAACTCTAGACCTAAGGGTTCCGTCAGTCGGTGCCAAGGGTTCCGTGACAAATTTGGGAAAATGTTTCCCTAATCTGAATCCATTCATACATGAAAATGAGAGCTTAGCGACACCAATAAATCCAGAAAAAATAAAAGTTAATTTCATTAATTCTGGGAAATCTGGATTACTTTCCTACCTCTGAAGAATAAACGAGGTTTCTGATAATTTGTGGGTACAAAATCTATTTTTAATTCAGAAAAAGCTAAAAGTACTATCATCTATTGAATACAAAAGTTTGCTTGAAATAAAATCTTTTTTTGAATTGAAATTCAAATTTGAGTCACTTAAAATTGAGAAGCTCTGGACTGCCATGGAAAGTGATTACAAAAAGTTGTCCATAAAGGCTATCACCATTTTATTGCCATTTGCAACTTCCTACTTGTGTGAAAATGGCTTTCAGCGTATACAAAGACCAAGAATAAGCCGGAAGTGTCCGACAGCTCACTTATTTAAGTGTACAAAACATATGTCTGCATTATTATTATCATAGAAAAATTGTATGGTGTTCCACAAAACGTTCAAATTTCTGCAAAGGTTCCGCGAGTAAAAAAAGTTGGGAAACACTGTACGCACTGTGGACTATGGACATCGCATCACACGATCCCCACAGACTGTCTTTTTTTTCTTAAACATCCATGTCTTTAAGTATAGTACTTTAATTATATAATTTTACTATCCTAATACTACTTCCAATTTTGTTGCAGTTGTGTAATAAAAAGTTTTCCGTGTTATAAATTTAATTTTGTTACTGTATTGTGTCATGATGCATGTATACAATATCAGTTATCAATAAACACTTAATATTTAGGTACCTATTTCAACACTACTCTCAGAATTCAAAACACTATTTTTACTTTACTTTTTTTCAGTTTTTCCATTAGGTTCCATTATGGTTCAAAAATTGCAAGATTTTTATTTATTATACTTAAAAAATATATGTGGCTTACATATAATATTTTAGGAGTCAAGATTACATATTATATTTACTTGATATTAGCTCAAAATAAATGATTAGGAATGGGGTTTTATTTTTCTATGTTTTGAATTAAGATCACAGAATTGTTTTTGATATAACACACTGAACTAAAAAAAGTATTTGATGTACACAGAATCTTTAACAAGTACTCCGTTTGATAATTGTTTAAAAAGATTTTACGACATTAAGATATAATACTATTATAATATACTTTACTTACTGAAGCATTCTTGTTTAAGTATATAACACATACAAAATGACATATTATTATTCATTAGAAAAAATAAAATTTTACAACATTGATTATAGTCTAACGTGAACAGTTTAACCAAATGCACGCGTATTATTACCTTCTCTTGTCATGTAATCACTTCAATTTCATCGGAATTTCTTGCGTTTACTACCAGTTGACTCGGTTTTTAATACTGTTTATGGCCACTGCGTTCACCATCAGCTTCCCCAAACACTTTACGAGTAAAAAGTAATCTTAAGAAATTTTTTATTATCGTAAATAATTATTACGTGTACCTAGTGTATGATATTATACACTCTTTAACCTATTATCCAAGGCACCGCCGCGCGGGGTCATTTTTAGACATGCGATTATTCCGACAGTCCGACTTTCAGATAGCTAAACACTATATTATATACAATAAAAAAGCAAACTGCTACCAATAATAACTATAACACAAATACGATCACCAAACAAATGCCTAATCAAAACTCGCCCCGTTCTAATTCTATTTCCAATCAAAAACAAAAAGTCGGATCAGTCAACAATTTGATAATATCGCAAGATATTCGTACACAGAGCGTGTCTAGTGACGTCTTTAATTATTGCGATATGGATTAGGTAGAAAATAATGAAGACAACTTTAAACTTCAGAAGTCAAAAAAATCGTCAAAACGTAACCTGTCGTCGACAGATACCCACGATACTAAGAAAGTCAAACCATTATTTATTGCAGTACCTAAACAAATTCTCTCCGCTCTCATACGTCGACACTGAAATGAGAAATATCACTAATGATCCACCTCAAATGATAATTTACCCCCTTTCGATGCCCCGAATACAAAAATAAATCTTCTTCCCCCAATTTCTGTCCGTGGTATATATGACTTTGTTAGTCTTCGAAGCGAACTAATTACACGGATCGGCACAGATAAATTTATTTTTAAATCCTCTACAAACGAAAGTTTTTTTATGAGGACGTTACACCCAACATAGCTGTCATTGTCTGACACGCACGCAACATAGGAAAATTTACGTTTTGAATTTTGAATTTTGATAGCAAATGGTTGATTTTTTGAAAGAATGATCTATTATAAAAATTAACAAAAAAAACATAATCTTTGTTTTATGGAATTGTTTTTTCGATAAATTGATTTTTAAGTTGTTTACAAGTGTTTGAATAACGTAATATTTAACATAATTAAACACATGATTTAACTATAAATATACTTCATATAAAACTCAATTTTTTGAAAAAATAATCCTATCAAAACATAGATTATTTTGTAATTTTGTTAATTTTTATTATAGATCAATCTTTAGAAAAATCAAATATTTGCTCACAAAATTGGAAATACAAAACGTTAATTTTTTTATGTTGCGTGCAAATCAGACAAAGAAAGCTATGTTAGGTGTAACGTTCTCTTAAACAAAATAATACCCAAGCTTCTCTAAAAAATAATAACGGTAAATGGTGAAAACTGATAAGGAGCAAGCAGACACTTTCTTTTCACACCTTTCAAATGTCTTTCAACCTCACAACGTCACTGCCAACAACGTTCTCGATAGAAATATTGAAAATTCTCTTGCTTCTACACTACCACTTTATCTCGCCCCCAAAACGTTTTCTCAAAATGAAATTCAATATTCCATTAAATTTTTGCTCTTAAAAAATCACCAGGGTTGGATTTTATCATTGCCGAGGTTACCCAAAAACTCCAAAAAAAAGCACTTATTCATCTAACCCATATTCTTAATTCCATTTTAAGACTATCATACTTCCCTCACCAATGAAAGGTTTTAATAATTGTCTTATTCTCGAAATCTGGCAAGACCCCGGGCATTCCATCATCATATTGCCCAGTAAGCCTACTTCCTTTTCTTGTAAGACTATGTGAAAAATTAATTATTAAACGCATTTTGAAATTTATTAATGACAAAAATGTAATTCCTCATACCCTATTTGGCTTCCAAAAAGCGCACTCTACTATTTACCAAGTCCATCGCCTAACGGTTAACCGACGCCATTGCCTACTCTCTTGAAAACCAACTTCACTGTTCGGCAGTCCTGTTAGACGTCGCCCAAGCTTTTGACAGGGTCTGGCATGCTTGACTTCTGTTTAAATTAAAAGAACTTCTCCCTCCACTCTATTTCTTATTTTTCAAATCGTATTTAGAAAATCGTCAATTTGTAACTAAAGTTGGCACAGAATTTTCAAACCTATCACCCATTTTGGCTGGTGTACCTCAAGGAGCTATCTCATCTCCCATTCTATACAACATATACGCGGCTGACCATCTCAACACACCTCAGTAGCGGCATTTGCCGATGACAAGGTCATTTTTACTTCAAATGTCTATCCACTTGTCGCTATTCAACAATTACAAGGTCACCTTAACGACATGGAAGATTGGTATTTCAAATGGAAAATTAAAATAAATAATGAGAAGTCTTCGCTTACAACTTTTTCTCTTAGGCAAGACCCTTCTCTTTTTCTGTCAAATAAAATTATTCGTGCGGTTATTAATGTCAAATACTTAGGTTTGACTCTAGATAAACAATTAACTTGGGCCGAGCACATAAAACAAAAACGTATCCTCTTAAATTTAAGACGAAAGTTTCTTTACCCACTTAAAGGTAAACATTATTGTTAGGTTAGGCATAATATTACCACAGCCAAATGAATTCTGAAGTATTCAAATCTTGGTTCACCCAAATGTTGAACAGCCTTGAAGAACCGTCAGTGATTGTTATGGATAATGCATCCTATCATTCAACCCTCATCGATAATTTTCCCAAAAGTCATACGCGAAAAGCAGATGTGCAGGCTTGGTTGACCAAAAAAAATGTCAATTTTTCACCATTGGAAAATCTAGCGGAACTTCAAATGAGAGTAAAAGCATTGATACCATTTGAAAAAAAATATGAATTGGATGTATTGGCATTGGAAATGGGCCACAAAGTAATTCGACTTCCACCGTACCATTGCCAATACAATCCAATTGAGCTTATATGGGCCCAGGTAAAAAATCAAGTGGCGAAAAATAACAAGACATTTAAAGTGGTTGATTTAGAAAAGTTGACTCACGAAGCACTGGATTCGGTTACTCAACATGATTGGGAGAAGTGTGTGAGACATGCCGAAGCATTGCAAGACCAAGACAATGAAAAAGAAATTATGAGGGACAGTATGTTGGAGCCAATCATTTTGACTTTGTTACCTGATGACAGCGATTGGGAGTCCAGTGACGATGAAGCAAATTCGGAATAATATTCAGAAATTCGCAATTATTACATATTATAATTATATTCAATTATTTAGTAATTTTTTTATTCTGCTATTATATTGTATTGTATGTGTTATTTTTGTTTTGTTATTATTATTAATTAATAAAAAATATAATACGATAAAACCTTCGAATTTTATTCGAATAGTAAATAATCAGATGGTAAAAAGCGTTGATACGAAATGTTGTGATTATAATTCACGATAAGTATTATCACTTTAATACAATTTGGAGGGAAAATAGTTCATTTTAAAGTTATTATAGGGAAAAAATTATATAATATATACAGGCGTATTTGAAAAAGCGCGGTAAATTATATTGTTGTTTGATAACCACTACAACAAATAATCCACTTGGATCGTGGCGGTCAGCTGCCACTTTTCGTGAGCCAGACTATAACTAAATTATTTTAAAAACAGATTAGAATTTGCCTTGAGGTTTTTTTTGGATCCTTCGAGCCACATTTTTAAAATTTTATTTTTTAAGAAGGAAATATCATTTAAAGTTTTAGAAAATTAGTTTTTTTCTTGAAACTAAATGTCCAAGAACAATTATTTATTGAATTTTTAACAAGAAGAACTGAGAAACATACATTTTATTAAAGCTTTTTAACATGAATTCGCAAATACAATGCTGATAAGACTTAAACTGATAAGAACACAATGAGGGTCAGTAGTTAAATTGGAAAAACGAATTAGTAACGCTCTCTATCGAATTTTACTTTAAACACTACGATTGAAAGACTAAATACAGAAACTTCAACATTATTTTAAAAAAATTTTCTTAAATTATAGCTCGAAGGATTCAAAATAGACTTCATAAAATATATAATACCGTTTTCAAACTTAAAATTGGAGTAAAACTTATGCAGTTATGATGGAAATTGCTTAGGTCAATTTCACTTCAAAAACCTGTAGGGTAGAGGCCCCTTAAGAGGCGCTAGTGTCGAGATTTGGCCAGTAAAACAAAAAGACATAAAAAAAAAAAAATCCAAATTGGTACATAAGGTAATGTAACTAATCCTGTCTGAGTGTTACTTCTGGGTAACTCCTCTCCTCTTGTCATTCATGTCAAATACATTGTGCGCTCATATGCTTATTGTAAATACCCATTTTACAGATTGTAAAATTTATATACTCTAATAAAAAAAAAAAAAAAAACATTGATGAACATAAAACATATTTTTTTTTTTACTTACCTAATTAGTATTTTTAGCAAAATTATTATATGATAACTTACCTTGAAATTTAGGACCTATATAATTATAATAAGTATAATATAATTTATTTATAATAATTAAATTAAAAAGTTTTTCATACAAAATTATTTTTCATACCATAAAGATGCGGTTTGTCATGAACTATAAAAAAAAAAAA
>CM029357.1:49542864-49564886 GCA_017140985.1 Hormaphis cornu
TTGGCTAAACTGCAAAACAAAAGAAGATTCCAAACAAAAGAAAGTGGAACTGAGAAACAACTTTAATGGAGCATGGGAAAGTTTTCCTTTGAGACCATCAACTGAGAAAAAACTCAAAAAGAAATCGCAGCAATTTCCATTGACAAAGGCAGAAGCTGAGAAGTACGATCTAGAAGAAAAAAGAAACAGAATGGCACAGCTGATGAAAAACCTTGCAGATGGAGAGTTCCCTCTTCCAGAAACATCATATGAAGATCTTTTACCAATATCGAAGGAAAAGTTCAACGACATTCAAGCACTAAAGCAGTTTTGCGGGCCAGAAGCAAAGGCATACTTCGACGCTCTTCCCCATAAGACTTAAAACAAACATAAAGAAATGTAAATATTTTACCCTAACTCAAATGAAATAAAGTTTTTGTGAAATACAGACCTACTGGTTTCCTTAAACACCTACAGTGACATAAATAATTAATATATCCATGGGAAAAACTTGGAAGTCCAACACATGTATTTTATTTTTAAATTTTATTTACAAACAAACTTTATAAATGTGATTTTTTTTTAAGAAACACATGTATAGGTACATGAAATTGTAAAAAAAAAATATGATGGTATAACTGTATGTAATATATGACCGTTTCATGACTTAGAAAACTTAAAACGTCCCTCCTGAAAAATTCTAAAATTGTGAGTTACCAAGTTCTTCCCCTGTGGTCTTCATATGACTTAGTATAAAATGTTAGACTAAGGCCGGGCCTCTCCATTGGGAGTGACAACCCAAGCATGTTTTTGTTTATATATATCTACAAAATATTATTCATTAGTATCTTATATTTATATATACCTCTGAAATTTATTGTTAAAGATCATTGATCGTTATAATAAAAAAGCCATCAGGCAGTTTTAAAAAAAAAAAAAAAAAAATGCAATCAAAAATAAACCTAAACAAGTTTAGTCAATTTTTATCAGTTTTAACTATATGTACCGACAAATGCTAAAAGTAGATTCTAATAATAGAATAAATGACGTCGCGCCAGAATTGTTATTCTTATTTTTCTGCAGTTATATAAGTAAAAAAAAAAAAAAAAAAAAAAAAAAAACAAACAAACTATATCGCATTCGTATGATTGTAACTACAATAATATATTTATAAACCGAGTAAACCGAGTTTTCCTCACAATTACTTACACACAAACATTGCTTTTTTGATTACATTAAAATAATCTTGAGCAAACTCTAAAATAAATTTATTTTGTTTCATTTTAAAATTTTAAATCAATGATCACGATCTTGTTAGTAGATTGAGTTACTTTTCTAATAAATTTGTTTTAATACCCATAATTTTGAAGAATTTACCTGAATCCAAGAAGTCAAAACCTAGAAAGTATTAAAGAATTATAATTTGCTATAGATACAATATGAAATAATAAAAAATATACAATATGACTGTTTAACTAAAATGTGCAACACAGTGTGCTTAAGTATCTTACAGTTGAAATAACGACTTGATATCATTAAAATCTGAAAACCATAATTTAAATTGCTTTTCTGGTAAAACGAATACACTGCTTACGTGTTACTTTTCAGTATAATGCTACAAGGGTATAATTAACGGAATGGAATTTATGCAATTCTAATTCTGCAGTCTTGTTCCATTTAATTTTTGAGAGTATACCAAGCTGACAGTTACCAAAACGCATGAACAATACAAATATTTTTTCGGTAAAAAAACACAAGACTTTTTTATTGAGTGTACCATAATATACTTGGAATGAGGTTCATCACAAAGCGAAAGTTGGTTTAAAAAATATATACCAAATCCTATGTGACAGAAATCTGTCGCTTAATGAAAATAAAACAATGTTAATGTCTTTTTCTATTTATAAAAGTTTCCCAACACTTAATAATATTAAAATACATAGGTGTATCGACGGTGTGAGTTGTACTGTTTTAAATAGTTGTTTAACGATTAAAGAAGTTTCAAGTACGCGATATTTAGGTATTTTTGATAACAATTTACGTTGGAATTTACACAAACATAACTTGGTAGGAATGTTACGTTGGTTAACTTATAAATTCTATATATTAAAGGATTTAGTACCAAAACACACAATACGTGTGATTTATTTTGCTTTAAACCAATCCATACTTCAAAATGGGTTACTAATTTGGGGAGGATCAGCAGATTGTTTTTTAAATCAACTACAAATGAACCAGAATAATATAATTAGAATTTGCCTAAATAAATATTCTTTATCTGGTTCTACCTCGCTAAATTATAGAGAATTGGGTGTCCTACCTGTTAAACTTCTATATAAAAAATTTGCTATTCTGTTTACATTTAAAAATTTCAGTAAAGGACTTGATGGTCAAGATCTTGTAGACAAAAGGGAAAATAGACGGTTTGATATACCTATTGATTACCCGTGCAAATTTTTTGGTCAATCATTTGTAAACTATTTAGGTCCTGTGTTTTTCAATGCTATGCCATGTTTTTATAAAAAAAATATCCAGCTTTCTCAATATAATGTTAAAAAATTAGTATATAATTGGCTGTTCTCTCTAATTAGTTAAAAATATTATAAATTTTTGTTTCTATTGCTGTATTTAATTTTTGTTATTGTATATTCTTGTTTATCATTATTTGTTGTCTAAATTGCTATATATGTACATAAATTTTAGTTAATTTCTGTTACTTTCTATCTCTAACACAAGCTTTTAGCTTATAAGAGGTAGATAATCATGTAAAATTTTTTTTTTAAATAATTTCATTTGTGTAAGTTATGATGATTTAAAAAAAAAAAAAAAAAAAATATATCGGAGTAAAAGACACGTCAATAAAACGTATAACATTTAAGACAAGACTTTTTAAATAATTTTTTTATATTTCTAAAAAAATATCTAAAAATGTAATATTAAATCGCTTGCTTGCTACAACAACGGCATAACACAAAAATCGTGATTTTACACAAAATGCATTTGAAAATTTTATTTGCAATGGTAAAATGATAATATGATGATAAAATCATATTGAATGTTTATATTGCTTTAGAAAATTATTTTTATTGAAGTACAATGTTATAACACACTATATTCAAGCTTTATTCTCACCTACAACATTTTTGTTATTTTAAAATTAGGAGTTAGTTAAGGTTTTTTAACTTATGACACTATTGATGTTTAATTACGAATTATTTTGTAATATGTCGTTAATACAAAATTTTATTTTTATTTTATACCAAATTTAATGTATTATTTGTAGTTATGACATTATTCAATTATTGTATAACTATTAATATTAACACAAATCATAATAAAGGTGTCAACTTTATTAATTTAAAAATAATACAAAATTTCAAATAATTAATTATAATTATCACAATATTTTAATCTTTAAGTAACAGACATTTAACTCTTTTAAATGTATAACATAACAAATTTTTTTAGTTTAGGAACATAACATAACAATCTTTAAGTAATAAATACATAATTTTTAAACATATGGATAAATTAACAATATTAGATTAAAATTATAGAATCACAGATTATTTACAATTGTTCATAATATGGTTTATAAAAGTTTGGTATACAATTTTTCTTAACTAAGTGTAAAATAAGTCTTCTTTTTTCTTTTCTGAGATCCCTGGTTTTGCAGAAATTCTATTTTATTTTGTTTTTCTAGGACAGTACGGATAGGTCAATCGATGATATCCAATGTATTCTTAAAAAATAATTTACATATTCTTACTTTCTATCCTTTTAATATGAAATAAAATGCATTATTATTATTTCTTGGACTTCTAGTACCACCTTGGCGAATATAACGATACTTGGGCTGAATTGTCTGCATACTATTTGAAATAAATTGTCTCTGTCTTTCAATATCACTGTCTTTCAATATAACTCCCAAAATCCAGAAAACAATTCTTTTATATTTTCATCATTGAACTTTGATGAACATTTAAGCTTGCACGTTTCTTTACATGGAAATTTCATTTGCCTTTCTTTTCTCATATTTTTGCTTGCACAATGTGATTCATATAACTGTCCTTTATTTCTCAACTTTTTATCTATGTTTCTCTTCTATTTATCTTCATTTTTCTGACGTTTTCTACCATTTTTCAGTGGACTAGTTACAACCAAAGTATTTATCTTACTTAAATTTACCTCATTAGTTGAGTTCTCAATAGAAACAAATGCTCTGTTATCATTGTTGTCAATGTTTAATTCATCTTCACTATTGCTATGTAAAATATTATTTTATTTAAAAGGTACATAAGTTTTATCACCAAAACTATCATCAAAGTCTTCAGATGAAGATGATGATGACGAAGAATCAGAACTCGAGTCACTACTTGACAATAATGATGACGATCCAATTGATACTAAGACCAAAAAACATTATATTAGTATTCTGGCGAAAAAAATACACAATATAATATTCTATAGATAGTTTAAATAAAAATATTATAATATTATTATATTGAAATAAGTAGTATTTATATTATTATAATTTATAATGCAATTGATTTACATACCATTCATTCTTGAAGATTCTTATATAGGTTTTTGAAAAGTAATTTGTTTAGCTATTGCATTTTTATGTTCAGGTGTATTAGTTGATCCACTGGCCAATAGAAATAACAATTTTGTCCGAGAGTTCATGTTTAAAAGACACTAAAAGATATTTAAAAGTTATTATTGTAATTGTCATATCCAAAAATATTCAACTAAGTTACAAACAAAAAAAAGGTCAAATAATTCAGTACTTAAATTAGAGAAAGAAAAAAAATTTTTAGAAATAACGTCATAAGAACAAATAATCAAAGAATAAAAAAGTTTTCAGCAAGAGTGACATAACACTTAAAAATATTCTAATGTAAGCTATAATCATTATTTCAACAATTAAGTCATATGTCAAAATAATACAATTTTTCAGATAAATAAAATAAATTAATATCTTACCTAAAGTATCGATACTTATCAGTATGCCGGCGGAATACTGAGATAAGACGGTATTGAAAAAAAACGAGTGGATAACCAATGATAACGCAATAACACAACTAACATCTAGCAGCTAATTTTTGTATGTTCACTTATGCCGTTCTTGCAGTATAAAGAAAAACACCAACATTACCTGACGATAATAACAATAGTTTGTTGAATAGTTTGGCTGTCAACGTGGTAAATACTTATTACTAATTGATATTAATGTACGTGCTGTGGAAAAATTACATTTGAGGTCGGGTGAGAAGTTGTTTTGCGCAGCGATGACTTACAAAAATTATAATTCATGTACAACGTGGTTCAACACAGCTGATATTTTTTTGTTAAATTTGGTTTTTACACAAGACGTGTTGTGTACTAAAAATATCTGAGCTCTTTAAGAATTGTTTTTCGAATACAGTGATTTATTATTGCTTTCAGGTATAACATTATAAATTTGAACCACAATTGCAAGTTAAAATTTTAGATTAATCGATAAAATTTACCAGCACTTCAAAATGAAATCGTTACGTCAAACAAGCTCTTAATACAAATAATTTAACCTCTCATTACTCTAATTACCTCTAGTTACTGCCCGACCTCTAATTCGTTCCCTTTTTGAAAATTTCTTAAGTTACGTAATATATGTAGTGTACCCCATGAAAACACCCCTGTGAGTTTGTATAAAATAAAAAAAAATATTGGAATTATTTAAGAGACAATCCGGAAACTATAATATTTATAGATACACCGAGTAAGACTCTTAAAAAGAATTTGGTACAGTCGATATAGTTTGTGACATTAAAGTTTTTGAACTTTACGTCTTATTCATAAAATGTGGGAAAATTAAATTATTTATTTTGGTATTTATATAGTACTTATAATAAATACCTCGTATTATTTATAATATGATATTCTCTAATTTGTTAAATTACAGAAAAAAATCACAGTTACAAAACAATACTTTTCTTTTTACGCTCAGGCTCTTAATCATATTGAATTGGTAAATTATTATCCAGGCTTTCTTCACATAGCTTTTCATTGTTAGTATTTCTTAGAAATTTTCATTGGACTTACGGAGGTTATTTAATGCAGCCTGCTGAAGACATTCTATTTGACGTCTTTCGTACCTATCAACTGTCAAATACGTATGTAAATAAAATTAAGCGTCAACACTTTATCGACAAATGGTAAAGGAATAAAGTTTATATTACGCATATTTTAAGCCATAAGAATTTATTACAATATATACTGGAATTATATTACCCTTAAATTCTTCGAAAATTGCCCCTGTTAATGAGAGTGCACGCAAAAATTTTATCACATGATTAATTATCAACAACAATACTATTATTTGGTTTGAACCTGCTTAAAAATATGTTTACACATTTGTAATTGAAGCATTGTAGATTTATTTTTAATTACCAATATTATCAATTGTTTTTAATTTATTCAAAATCAAAATATTTATCCTGAAATGTTGTGGTTGGGTGGGTTTGCTTTGTTGGGTTACCATTTACAATTTTGCTGTAGATCACTGATTTGAAAAGTTTAGTTAAAAGGTTATATTTAAATTGTGTGGGATTTTTTTCTTATAGAAATCCACTAAAAATTATCTTTTATTGGTTTAAATCTTTATAAGACCAACAAATGGTATTTTACTATTGATTATATGAATTTGGTGAAATCCTGAAGCGTAAATAAAATGGAACTTACTGACACAGGCTTCTTGTTCTAAAATTTATATTAATGATAACATAGGTATAATATATATATACATATATACACCTCGTATATAATTCACTTTGTCAGAAAAAATCACAGAAGTAAAAACATTTAATTTAAACTACTTTAGTGTGATCACAGATGATTCAACTGAAATTATTTTTCACAAATCGATATAAATTGTTCTGAATACTTAAATTTTTTTTTTTCATTTTTCAAAAAAACTTATGTGATGAAAACTATAGGTTAGTTTGAAAAAAGAAAATAGCATGAACTCTGTTTCATAAGTTGTACAGTAGAGATTTAAAAGATTTGTAGTCAAACGAACAAACGATTTTAAGTACTTATCTATAAAAAATTTATGTGAAAAAAGTAGTAATTAATCATGAATTGAAACTAATTATATAATAGTTATACGGTTAGTAAGTTAAAAAAAAAAAATTATTTCATAAATTGTTTTGTATTTTTTATTACTTTCAGGTAACGTGGCCATTATGTAATTTGCAGCGTAACTATTTAGAATTAAAAATATTGCGATAAAAGTTGCGTTTGAAGTCGCCATATCAATAAATAAAATAAAATTTATAAAGTATAGAATATAGAAACAAATATTTTAATTTATTCACAATGATGATTAAAATAGTAAAAGAGGTTTAGGTATAGCGATTACTAATTATTTAGTAATATTAATTTTTGTTGTTTGTAAAACCATTGTATTTAAGTGTTTTAAACTCTTATTAGATTAAACATTTGGTTCATTTAACCAATTGTTTAATCAGGCACGCAACATAAAGGTAAATATACGGTTAGTACAGCATACAATTATTGTACACATGAAAAAAAGTAAACCATTATTGAATAATATCTACTGGAATTCATAAATTATTTTTAATGTAAAGCGAATAGGGCTTGATTGTTTTTCTTTATCTATCACACGCAAATCATAGGAATGAAGACGTTTTTCATGCCAAACGTAGGTACCTAGGTATAATGAGAGGTTAAAGGACTGTTAAAGGATTCTAAAAATTGATTTAATTGTTCATGATGTCGTCTCAATGATCTAGTTTCCAGTTTTCAAAAATACATATATTCTTTGGTGGGTTTTTTACTGATCAACTATTGCTTTTTTTAGTATAAAATCAAGTTTTGAATAATTTGTAGAGCTATAATTTTGTGTCCGTTGCACTTTGTGAAACATTTGCTGACAACGCATCTGAGTGCATATCAAAAAATGTGACATTTTTAAATTCTATGTAATTACATTTAAATGTTAGACGTGTCGGATTTTGGTTGGCGGTTTCTGTGTACATTGCACTTAAAGACAAGTGGACTCTGGTGTTAATAAAAACCGCAAACTTGTCGTAGTTTAAATCCGCACAATTTTGTTCATCGATATCGCACGCTTCTCTCGATGTCACGTAGGTCAATAACGCTACATTAATTTACTACACAACCGTAAATTATTTTATTTTCGAAACGAATATAAAATGTATTTAGTACTGTACATATTCTGAATCAGTTTTACAATTTTTAAGATGATTTTAGGTTGAAAATTATATTGTTTTGGCGAATGAATGGTTTGCCCAATTATATTAAAATATAGGGAAACGACCAATAGTAATATTTAGTCTAATATCGTCTTTCTTATAATAATTAACATTAAAGTTCGTACAACAGGTGACTTAATCTAAGTGTTATATTTATAAAGACACGCAATCAAAAAATTTTGAAAAATTCGCACAACATAGACAATTTTGTGAACAAAACAAATTTAAGAAAATAAAAACTACACATTGTAATTTTTTTAAATTAATTCTTCCCAGATAGCAATTGCGTATTGATATTATTACCATAATTATTATTATGTCCTTACAACAAAAATATTTTATAAAAAATATTATGTATCAGTTTTTTACCATACATTTAAAATATTATTTTTACAATAATATTATAATATTTTGTTGACATTTTTTTAATTATATTACTATAGTTGCGTAATAATAATAATTTAGTATTATTTTGTTTACATTTTTTAAATAATATAATTATTTTGAAGATATAATTATATATAATTACAATAATAATATATCTTGAAAAATAATTTATGATGATAATACAAATAAAAACTAGCAATTAAAATATACAATATACTAGGAAATACATGCGGATACCTGCCTGTAATAAATGAGCGGAGTGACATGTCTACATTTATTGATGGAACTAATTAATAACATCGGTATATTCGCAGGTCATACAACGTATGTAAGTAGCGTTAGGATGCAGAGCAAGTGAAATTAGATGTTCGTGGTATCAGTTCCAAACGATGACAATTCGAACATTCTGTGTATTCTAGGAGATGTAACTGTTGCGCAAATTTTCCAGCAAGTTTGATGTCGTTTCTCTGTGAGGTTTGATTCGAAGCAATAGCAGACGTATTAGAAGACCTTGAATTCGCAACAACTTGAGCGTGGACAGTTGCTCGCCCTAAATTGTTTCCACGACGAAGGCGTGGCATGCTGTAAGAAAAAGGTAGTTAAAACAAAGAAAAATATCACAAATGTACTTACTTTGTGCAAAGGTTGATAAATTTGTTGATATGGAAGATAACCTAAAACTAATCTAAAACTTACCAACTGAAGATAGCCCTTGGTTTATAGAACCCGAATAAAACTAATATTCAGAGGTAAAATTGGAATATTCGATATAAAATGAGTTTGAAAATGTGAGTGTCACAGTAAATTTTGCACAGGGCTTCGCCGGCATAGAACTATCGAAAATTCTATTTTCCATTGTTTACATTGAGATAGCGCGTGATTTCACATTTTACAATGGAAGTCAATGGGGATCAGGTTTTTCGGTGATTATTCCTCCGTGGTACGTCTGATCATGGACATTGACCATTCGTTTTGCTCAGCGCGCGCTACTCTATCACCGTTTAGAATTTTATGGCCATCGATCCAAGAACCACTGATTTATCATTGAAAAACTTTTTTTTTCGGTGATTATTCCTCCGTTGTAGGTCCGATTTTTTCATGCGACCCCTTACGACAACCACCATTCTACACTCTATCATCGTGCCAAGTTTGATTAAAATCGATCAAACCGTCTAGGAGGAGTACAGTCACAAACGAAAGACACGAGTTGCCTAAGATTGAGCTTCGCTCACTCGCTTCGCTCGTTCACTCCGCTCAATTATTATTATACATAATAATTTCATTTAGCGTTGCAATTGATTTTAAAACTTTTCTAATTTTGGCTCCTGCATACATAACTATAAGCTTGCACTTTGCAGCATAATATATAAGTCGACAATATAGAGGGGTACTATTATATTATATAAACCCACCCCAAAACCATGAGTGTAATATAATAGCTGCCCTTCCAAAACTTTATAAAATATCAACGTCTCTGCCAAAATATATTCTCTCATATATACTCAACTTTTGTCTTTATTTGCGCCAATGAAAGTGTTAAGTGTCTAATATTTGTAGAAAATTATTTGAATATAGATCTATATTATAGAGTCATGAGAACGAATTATAATACATCATATACATTTATTATTTATTAATGTTCGTTAATCAGTGATCACAATAATAATTATAATAGGCCAGACTGGGGTATGAATACATCGATCTTACGGCATTTCCCATTCAGCTCATATACTTATATTAACTATACACAACTATAAGGCTAGCCTAAAAACTTCTCGTAGGAACTTGAAGTGCAAATGGCCTAGACGGTGATTATTGCCCTGCAGTGCCCATCAATCGTGATGACAAGTGCTAGTGAGTAATGAGCGTCTTTTTTTTACCGCAAAATGATAGTAGACTGCAAAAAACTAACAGCTGGACAATGCTGATAGCATAGTTTGGTGTTATTCAGGTTGACACGCCACGGGCCGTGGGCCGATCAGGAAGGTATCGAGAAATTTAGCTAAAAAGCTTTTGTGGAGTCCGGTATCGAATCCAGAACCCTGCGTGTAGAATTGCCAAAGCGGTACAACCATATGAGCCACCGCGAACACGAACTATAAGAGCTAATTTTTTATATTTCTCTACTTATAAGATGCCAGATGGGTGATGTGTGCACAAGCCACAACTGCTTGGTTTGAACTTTAAAGTGGCAAACTACGCGGAGCTAGGTTCATATTATACTTCCCCCCTCAGGCCTTACATGTGGGGAGACAGTCTCCCGATCAAGGTGATGACCGATCACTGGGATAATAATAATATTTGCAATCGTGGGAAGGATTATAATCTATAATATAATACATAACCGCAATCTTTAAAAATTCCTAATGGCAAAAATTAAAAATTTAATAATTTAATTGTCTTCATTAAATGTGTTATTATGTTTCTGTTTATCAGAACAAGAACGAACATTTAACCCATTTGGACAAAGTTCTAGAACGTTTTAAGAGATTCGGACTAACGTGTCACACTAAGAAATGCAAAATCGGTTCAACGGAGATTTCATTCTTAGGGCACATCGTAGATTCGGAGGGCATCGAAAAGCAACCGGAAAAATTAATATGTATTAAAAATTTTAAAAATTTCGTAAATTCTTAGGGGTGTGCAATTGGTACAACCAATTTATAGATAATTACGCAGACACCATAGTTCCCTAACGAATTTATTAAAGAAGGGAGTTAAATGGAGATGGACGGATATAGAGCAATGCGCGTTTGAGACAATCAAAAACGCCTTGGTTAGTTCCCCGAAACTGTCTCCGCCGAATTTTAGCAAACCGTTTTGTCTGTAAACCGATGCAAGTAAAATTGGCGCAGGTGCGATTTTGTTCCAAAGGGGTTAGGGACAGACCTGAGGAAAGCCGCATCGTCTCTTTTGCAAGCAAAAAGTTTAGCGATACACAAAAACGGTACTCAGCCGTAGAACGCGAGTGATTAGCTATAATCTGAGCAACGGACCGGTTTCGACCATACCACAGTGGGCCAGATATTAATAAAATTGGACAAAAATGAAAAAAAAGAAAACAAAATCTCATATATTTTGTAATAGATTAAGTTTGGGTACATTATAATGTATTGTACAGATAATATTTGTTGCGGTAATTGACGGTTTTTCCCGTCATTAAAGCTTATCAAAAGACGATTGCGTATGTATAAATATCGGCAGCGCTAGGATTGCGCGAATTTAAGAAAAAACGTAAAATTTTTCGTGGGTAGGATTGCGCGAAAAATAAAGAGATGTAAAGTCAAGGATTGCGCGAACGCCCAAACAGCATATTACTGCAATTTTTATGAGCGTGGCAACAGCGCAGAGAATGACCAGCTGATCGATCGGATCACCGGTGATAGGATGTAAACACAGCGTGACGTTTCTAATCAGTACCGCTGTAAACGCGACGAAAGTTTGTGCTCCGATTTCAGTGATAAAGTTTTTATTTTTTCCGTGTGTTTTTTTACGATGAATTTTAAAATGTGTGTGACCGAACGGGGGAAGCCAATGTTAATATTTGACAATTTTAAACATCGAGAAGATCGACTTATGAAATCGGGGAATTTAAGCTGGAAATGTACGAATAAGTTGTGTCGAGCATTGCTGGAAACAAACGTCGCTAAAAGTGAAATTTTGACCCTCAAATCAGGACACAATCACGGCCCTTTGGAGGAGGCGCAACTTGAGAGGGATGCAATTCGAAAAGCGTGCAAGAGGAAAGCTGTGGATAACCTAGTTGTGAAGCCGAGTTAAATCATAAAAACAAGCCTGGTGGCGCAGGGAAACGAAAACCTAAAACCTGAAGCATTGGAAGGTTTTCGTCAGGCAATCTATGAAGAACGACGAAAAATCCGCCCCGTCATACCTAAATCCAGAGCACAGGCTTTAGACCAAGTCAACGACGCTGAAGTGTTAACGAACAGAGGTGAAAAGTTTTGCTTTGTGATCAACGATCTGGTTATTGTAACATGCAAGACAAAATTGGATTTCCTGCTGGAAAACTGTGATATAACATTGGCGGATGGAACTTTTTACGTAAGCCCAGCTCATTTTTACCAATTATATACTGTCCATACTTTTGCAAACGGTGTGTATCATCAAATTGCTTTCGGATTTTTGCCTGATAAGACGAGAATTAGTTATGAAAAATTTTGGTCTGCCATTCAATTTTTGTGTAAAGATTTATGTAACGGGCAACTTTCACCCGAAGTTTTATTCTTAGATTTTGAGAGTGCGGCAATCAATGCGGCTCAGAATAGTTTCCCTGGTATTAAAATCAGAGGCTGCTCATTCCATCTTGGCCAAAGTTGGTACAAAAATATTCTCTCAGGGGGCTTGAGTGTTCACTATAAAGATAACACATCCGAGGTAGGAAAATGGCTGAAATTGTTTTTTGGTCTACCTTATTTAGATAGTTCAGATATTCCCGAGGCTTTTTTAGCTCTAATGAGCATTGCTCCGAAAGATGTAAACATCTTTAAATTTTCGGACTACGTACTCCAAAACTACATTGACGAAGGGTGTCTCTTCCCTCCCGAATTGTGGGCTGAACCTCCTTCCCTTGAAGGCCCTCGCACGACTAATGGGGCTGAAAATTTTCACAAGCATATCAAATCAGAAACCTACAATAGTAAGCCTGACGTCCACTCTCTTATCGAATTATTACGTCAATGGCAATCAACGACCTATTTAAAGTTTAAAGCCAAGAAATCACCTGACAATCTCTCTAAAACTCAGGAAAAGCTGGTCGAAATCATGATGTTTTATGCCCAATTTAGAGTAGAAGGAGACGTACTGACGTACCTTGAGGATATCAGATTCCACTTTCTCCCTGCTAAAATTTGAATTTTTAATTTTCACTTTTTAATATGTATTTCTTAACAAGGGTCTTTTACACCCAAATTTTATTGTGATTTTTAACGAGGGTCTTCTACACCCAAATTTTATTTTAAAAGAAATTTAAGAAGAAAAAATAACAGATGAAAAAAAAAAAAAATTAATGAAAAATATTTGAGAAGCAAAAAATAACAACGAAATAAAAAAGAAAAAAAAAACTTTTTTAAACACGCCCATGTAGGAAATAAAACTTTCTTACATGGCCAGTCCTAAGCCTGGTTAAGTGTGAAGGAAAAAGTAGTCTTCGAAATTCAAACTTAGGCAACTTCAAACAGTGGCAACTATGCCGTCGCTGAGAATCCGCCGCAATCTTATCTTCCTAAAACGAACTTTTCGTCTCAACATTTCCAGTGTTGCCACAGCTTCATACTTTAAAAAAAAATATTAAAAATGGTCTTTCTCCATTCGCGCAATCCTCTTATTTGGCATTCGCGCAATCCTACCCCAGAAATTCGCGCAATCCTACCGAATTTTTCGCGAAATTCGCGCAATCCTTTTCCTGCTGAAATATCGATTCATTTTGCGTTTTCTGTTTGTACATACACATCAAGCTATCGTTTAATTGAATTTCTTATGTTTATTTTTTCAACTTTTCAACATTTGTGGTATCATCTAAAAGCTCACGAGGTAAGGAATATTTTACGATGCTTAAAATAGAAATAAGTAATATATTTAATAAAAAATCAAACAATTAAAACAACTAGTTTTATGATTAATTTTTATTGTTTTTCTCAAATTCTATACGCATATACTTCTTATTAGTATTGATTAGTGCTATAATGGCTACATAATATTATCAGAAATTAGATATATTTTTTAAATATGTAACTTTTAACTGCACATATTTGCACGATTTTTTTTAACTAAAGGAATTATTTGAAATTTTAGAATGCCATCTGTAAATATATTTCGGCGAGAATTATATTTATTACTTGCAAATTCACCAACAAATAATAACGATCGTCTCAATGTTCTTATCTCATACATAAAAACAAAATTAAATACAAGTGAAAATATATTTTTTGAAATTGAAGACGATGTAAAAGAAAAAATAAATTTTTTCTTGTACGATCTTGATAAGCGAAGGAAAGTATGCCATAGAATACGCGATCGTTTTGAACTAAAAAACAACGATTGGCTTCGAAAAAATTTTGAACTTCCTAATATTCAACCTCCAAATACCTCCTTTGGTAGACCACAAGTTACATTTTTAAATGCTAGTGAAAAAACTAAACGTCGACGAACGGAGTCATTGAGAAAATCTACTTCTGTTGATGAACTTGTTCATGCCACACAAATTAGTCTTAAAGAGCACGGTAAAAACGACGAGAGTAAGCTCTTTAAAGGATCAACGTCAACTACTCCCACTCGTGCTCATAAAATTAGGAATGCATATAAAAATTTAACAACCCTAAATGAGATTGTACCTTATTCTGAAGATGAGGCTTTAGTAATGGATATTAAACTAACCAAATCTCAGTATACATTAATTAGATTACAGGCAAAAAACAAAAAAGCTAATTTATATCCATCTTATAATAATGTGAGAGTAGCCAAATCTCGTTGTTATCCTGACCAAAAATATATTAGTATTTCTGAAACACGCGCAGAAGTTGAACTCCAGGGTTTACTTAATCATACAATTAGTCGAATAATTCAATCATTAAATGAATCAAATTTATTATTTTTTGAAAATCAGACATTAATTCTTGTAAGTAAATGGGGTTTTGATGGAACGTCGGGACAGTCTCAATACAAACAAAAATTTTCTAATACGGATTCTACAGATAGTAATATATTTTTGTCATCTCTTGTTCCAATATAGTTCTATGCTCAATGCAATGATAACATAGAGTTTAAGAATAGTATATGGAAAAATCCGAAAACTTCTTCTACTAAGTACTGTCGACCAATTAGACTACAATTTGAAAAAGAAACAACTGAGCTTACAAAAAAAGAATTTGAAGATATATCGGAACAAATAAAAAAATAAGAATACTCAACTGTTACTCAAAAAGAAAAAATATTTAAAATCAAACATGAATTGATATTGAGTATGATCGATGGAAAAGTGTGTAATGCTATTTGTGATAATTCATCAAATCAGGTATGTAATGTCTGTCTTGCTTCTCCAAAAGATATGAACAAAATTGAAGTTGTACAAAGACGACCCACTAATACTGCAACTTATATTTATGGATTGTCGACATTACATGCCTGGATTAGGTTTTTTGAGTGCCTCTTACACGTAGCATATCGCTTAGATTTTCAAAAATGGCAAGCAAGAAATGAAGATAAAATTAAGTTTCAGAAAAAAAAAAGAGAAATACAAATGAAATTTAAAGAAAAAATGGGACTTTTGGTTGATGTTCCACGGCCAGGTGGAAGTGGTACATCCAACGATGGTAACACCGCGCATCGATTTTTTGCAAATTCTCATTTATCATCAACAATTACAGGTGTCAATGAAAAGGTTATTAAACGTTTTGGCGTAATACTGCAAGTTATTTCTACCGGATACTAGATTAATTTACAACTGTTTGACAACTATGCAGTTGAGACAGCTAAACTATTTGTTTTACATTATCCCTGGTTTTATTTACCGGCGAGCGTTCATAAAATTTTGCTACATGGCTCTTTTATAATTGAAAATGCATTACTTCCAATAGGTCTTCTAAGTGAGGAAGCACAGGAAGCGAGAAACAAGGATATTAAAAAATACGGGGAACATCATACTAGAAAAATATCACGAGTTAAAACTATGGAGGATTTATTCAATAATTTATTAGTGTCTTCTGATCCCTACATTTCTAGTTTACGCAAAACATATGAAAAAAAAAGTATTCCGTTAACTATTGAAGCAAAACAGTTATTACTATTAGAAAAAAAAGAATATGCTAATGAAGACGAATATGAAGAACAGTGTGAAAATGAAACTGACGTTGATGAAGAAAATTCTGATGACATTTAACTATGTTTATTTATATTATGTATTCAATTTCCAATGTATAATACATTATATTTCATATTTCATTACATACATGTTATAATAATTTAAATTTGTGACAAACAAAAAATTTAATTATTTTAAATATACCTAATATATATAGAGCGCGGATTTGTATGCAATTGCATATGTATTTTGGTTTATTGTATGATATGCTAAGTGAGCACGAAATTTGTTTCTTGGCATAACGATTTAAACAATGAAATTTTTTTAGTGCATATTTTGCATATTTTGACTTTTTTCATTTTTAAGTGCTTATTTAACAATTTTAATAGCATATTTCATCTTAGAGTATATATTTTGGTGTTAATTTGATTTTTAAACATTTTTGAAGTAATTACCGTTACAGAAAAATATATAAATAACTATCTTTTACGAAGAAAATCTTATCGCTATCAGATTTTGTGGGAAATGCCCGTTAATCGGTCTGGTGTGTCTTTATCGGTGAAATAATCAAATAATATATACGAATTCTCAGAAAATATCGGTTTCGGTATCAGAACATTAATATTATTTCATTCTGTAAAAATATTTAGTATCAACCGTGTGTTCGTGTCTGTCGTAGTGCGTGTTTTCGTGTATTATATTTTTTCAAGATGCCGAAAGAAAAATCGTCTTTATCGAGTCGTATTCGTAGTTATGTGCGTGAATTTGGCGAGGATATTTTTTCAACCGATGGTCAAGTAATACTGTGTAAATTATGTGAAGTAAAAGTTGGCCACGATAAAAAATATTCTATTACACAACATATTAAAACTGAAAAGCATTTAAAATCTGTAAGTTTGAGCCAGACTAAAAAACAAAATGTTCAAAGTTTACTCACTAATACAGTATTGAATAAAGATCCATTTTGTGTAGATTTATGCAGAGCACTGGTTTCAGCAAATATTCCGCTAAAAAAACTTAACGATACACATTTCAAATCATTTTTGGAAAAATATACAATCAAAAAAATACCCGATGAATCGACAATTCGTAAAAATTATTTAAATGATTGTTATATTGAAACAATGAATAAAATTCGTAATAAAGTCGAAGGAAAAAAGGTGTGGTTGTCAATAGACGAAACTACAGATATTGAAGGGCGATATGTCGCCAATGTCATCATCGGAACATTAGAAACTGATGGTCCAGGTACAACGATGTTATTAAATTCTGAAGTTTTGGACAAAGCAAATTACTCCACTATTTCAAAACTATTTGAAAAATCTCTAAATTTATTGTGGCCTGAAGGTATACAACATGATTCTGTACTGTTATTTTTGAGTGATGCTGCGCCGTATATGGTAAAAGCAGCCGGTGCAATCAAGGCATTTTACTCTAAAATACTCCACGTTACTTGTTTAGCTCATGGATTACATCTTACAGCAGAAGAAGTGAGAAAATGTTTTCCGAACGTGGACAAACTTATATCAAATGTAAAAAAAATTTTTTTTAAATCTCCTTATCGCGTTGCTTTTTTTAAAAATGAAGCACCTGGTCTGCCTTTACCGCCAGAACCGATCATCACTCGTTGGGGGACATGGCTAAACGCTGCTATATACTATTGTGAAAACATAGAGCACATTCGTAGTATTGTCAAGCAGTTAAACCCAGATGATGCAATTTCTATACAAATGGCTCAAGATGTTTTAGCGGACAAATCATTGGATGCAAATTTAATATATATAAAATCTAATTTTGGATTTTTACCCGAAACAATTAAATGTCTAGAAAAATCGGGAGTTCCTTTAAATGATGCTATCACTTTGATTGAAAATACAAAAATATCTCTTCAAAAATGTAACGGACAAAAGGGTAAATCTGTTTACGAAAAATTAAAAAAAATTCTATCAAAAAACGAAGGTTTCGATACACTAAGTAAAATATCAAAAATTTTAAATGGAGAAAGTGAATCAATTGAACTCTGCGAAGATTTATCCCCAAATGATATGACATTTTTTAAATACGCGCCAATTACTTCAACAGATGTGGAGCGGTCATTTTTGAGGTATAAAAATTTATTGACTGACAAACGTAGATCAATGTTATTTGAAAATATTGCTAAAATGATTGTCATACAGTGCAATTCAAATTTAGGTAGGTACTTCAGTAAATTTCTTTTGAGATACATTTTTAATATTATTGATTCCGATTTTTTCTTATAGATTAAAACTCCAAAAAACGGCCAGGAAATCAAAGAGTCAAGGAATCAAGAAATTAAAAAAAATTATTTTTAGAACAAATGTTATCATTTAAATTAATTATTATAATAATAATTTATTATTATTTTATGGAAAATACATGTAATTTTTTGGTGCATATTTTTTTTATGTATGCATATTTATACATTTAAGTGCATATATTAATGCATATTTAAGATTTTTTAACGCATATTTGGTAGGTTTTGAAGGCATATAAATCCGCGCTCTACTAATATATAATAAAATATATTATAAAATATTATTATGTTTTAAATATATTTTTTTTAAATATATGGGTTATTTTAATTTTGTATATAGGTATATGAAATAAAATAGTGTTTAAATAAAAATAAAATTAATTTTTATTAATTTTAAGTTGTTAAATATTTATGTCCCATTATTTTATATTCTGGCCCACTGTGCATACCTTGAAACTGGACCTTTTTAACTCTTTACTGACAATTCGGCGTTAACGTTGTTGCATAGGGCAAAGGATAAAAATTCTAAATAAACTAGATGGTCATTACAACTGACAAATTAAGATTTTAGCACGGTACACGTTCCGGGACGCCTAAACGAGGCACCCGATCTGTTATCACGCGATCCTACGTCCGGCCCACAGGTAGATGAAAAGGATCTCGAGGAAAATCTGGTCAGCGTACCGTCAGTACCCGTTACCAACCGCCATCCCGAGACCGACAATCTTATTTTGACCGTTGAGCGCGCCGAAACACCTTTTACTAGGACTACACTCGCAATGTGGCAGTCTGAAGACAAAAGTACATGCGACATCATCAGCGCCGTGTCCATAGACACCCCGGCCAAAAATACTAGGAGCTCAAAGATGGGAACAAACTGTTATGTTTTTTCTGACGGGCTCCTCCGTATAAATATCGGCACCAAATCGCTCGTAGTCGTACCAAAGACCAAAACCCAACACGTAATTTGGAACTTTCACGACCACGTCTTAGCCAACTACCACCCAGGTTGGAAGAAAACGTACCGAGCCATTCGTCAACGGTTTTATTGGAAGGGGCTAAAGAATGACGTTCGGTTAAACGTTAGGGTATGCCATGTTTGCGCATGCACAAAACCCCTTAACGCGCGCCCTGCCGATCCGATGCGCGTAAGGACACCTCGACAGCCGTGGGAAGTTATGAGTATCGATTTGATGGGAGCCCACCCGCGCACGAGTAAGGGAAAATCATTCATTCTGGTAGTGACTTGACAGTTTTTGAAGCAGGTGAACCGAAGCGTATTCCATCGGAGTCGCGACCTCTAAAACCATGATCGAAACATTAGAACGAGAGTTCTTCTCACGTTTTGGTTACCCCCGCGTGTGTCTAAGTGATAACGGGCCCTAATTTTTCTCGAACAAAATGCTCGATGCGCTAGACCGTTGAGGGAGGGGCAGAAGGCTGGACAACCCCAGTGTACCATCCGAGGGCAAATCCAGCCGAGCGCCGAAACCAAGTGCTAAAGAAAGGTTTGCGCGCTCTACTACTAGTAAGAGCCAAACCTAGTTCTTGGGACACCGAGCTGGCACCGATCTTGTTTTTCTTACGGAATAGGCGGAATCAGCAAACAGGCTATCCACCTGCGGTCCTTGTTCTCGGCAGAAAATGCAAGAGACCAGGGGACTGGACACTGGACATAACGCCACCACCTACGATGAAGGACATAAACATAGAAAGGTCGGAAAGAGAACGTGTGATCTTGGATAAAAAGTGCAGCCAAATGATAATCAAATATACTACAAGGCGCATCATTTAAGGAGTATTCCTTACCGATCAACAATCACCGCAAAAAATACACGTGTCATGCCTCAGAAGTGCAGCGCGACAACGCGACTGAATGAGTATCCACGAGGTATGAAAATACAACAGATATTCTAATTACAGTTTGATTTAGATCACAAACAACTAGGTGAGCCAGCAGCAACTGGCCCAGGACCAGGGTAGAAGGCGCCAGCGCGTCGCCGAACTTGTGGGCGAGCTGAGCCGGCTCACCGGAACACCTGGCCAGCAGCGGGCCGCCCTTCGAGTCCGCCAGATGCCGGAGGTCGAGCTGCTCCGGAATCCGGTGCTGGCAGCCGCCTTCCACCGAGGCTGGGAGGCGCGGACCGCCGAACTCCGTAGGTTGCTGGCGGCGCCTACTTCACAGCCGCCCAGCAGGTCCACAGCAGGACCACGCCAGCCGGAACCCCGTCAAGCCGGACCGCGTCAGCCAACTCCACTCCAGTCTGGACCACAGCACGTGGATCCGCCGGCATAGGGGGACCAAGGGGCCATATCTCCCTCCCCAAGACCACCAACGCTGACTGCCAGCAGTGGCAAACTCGGAGCAGGGAAAGCCGCTGCGGTGTCAGTGTGCCTCGGACGCACGGAGGCCCAAAAGGAGCGGACACAGAGGAAGCTCCAAAGGCTGAAGGAGAAAAGGCGGGAAAGGAGGGCTGCTGAGTCTCAGCAGTACCGGCTGAACAAGCAACCATTCCCAGCCCTAAACCAAAATACCATGGAGCCCATGAAGGTAGATACTGGCCGCCGAGAGCTTAAACGCTCAAGGAGAGCCGGAATTGCTGACCGACCAACGGCCCGCCAGCGCGGCCTCGGGGAGGTCGATGGACCTCAACGAGGCCATCCTGGACGCTCCCGGTACGACGTTCCCGTAAACACTAGAGCTGGATGAGGAAGATATGGCATTCCTCTCCCCGCTCTCATACCCGACACCCACATTCCCAGCGTCCCCGTAAGGGCTGTGGGTTACCCTTGGTAGGGCAAATACAGTGCGCCCCACGAGGACTGTGTAAGCCTACCAACACCCCAATTGACGGCCAAGGAGCCATGTTGTGAATGTTTAGCGGCTTTTTAGCGGCTTGGCGGGGGAGGATGACACGGTCCTGTGCAAATACCATAGTACAAGCACGGCAAGGGATAGTGTGCATTTTCTTTTCCAGTCAGTTACCACTACGGGTACACCGGGCCGCTTGGAACGCGACCCCACCTAGCCGACCGCGGCATAGGTTGGGAAGACGGACAGCGGCTAAACGATATTCGCGCTCCACGACTAACACCAACTCACTCTCTCACCGACCGTCTAGACCAGTGGTTTTCAAACTGGGTGCCGCGGCACACTGGTGTGCCGTTAGCACTTACCAAGTGTGCCGCGCTTTTCTGAAAAATGTTTTCCATAAATAAACGATTGCATTGAAATGTGATACAGTGGTCGCCGCTTATTGGACTTACGGTTAATTGACTCATTCGC
>CM029357.1:49565286-49614232 GCA_017140985.1 Hormaphis cornu
GATCAAGCCGTAAAAATCATAAATTTTATTAAGAGCCGACCTCTTAAATCAAGACTATTCGAAAAAATTTGTGAAGAAATGGATGCAGACCATTCAAAATTGATTTTATACAGTGCAGTAAGATGGCTCTCTAGAGGCAATATTTTATCACGATTTTACAATTTGAGAGAGGAGTTACTTGTATTTTTAACTATAGAAGAATCTGAATTCAACTTTCTTGGGGATGAAGATTGGTGGACTAAGTTATCCTTCTTAACTGATTTGTTTGAGCATCTCAATAAACTAAATTCAAGTATGCAAGGCCGTGATGAAAATGTTCTCACATTGTCAGACAAAATTATGGCTTTCATCGAAAAATTAAATTTATGGAAAATTAAAGTTAATCAAAGTAATCTAATTATGTTTCCACGTACTGCTAAATCAGTTATGGATGACAACATTTTTTCTTTAATAATCGAGTCTATCGCACTGTTGGAAGTAAAAATGAATAAATATTTACCAAGTATTAATATTAAAAATTACGACTGGGTTCGAGACCCTTTCAATGTGTCTGTTAGTGACTTGGTTGATTTAAAACTTCCTGAAGAAGAAAATCTCTGTTCAATTAAAAATGATCGAACATTGCAGCTGAAATTCAAAGAGATCAGCCTTAATAAATTTTGGATATATGTTTCTGGAGAATATCCAGATATAGCTATAAAAGCACTGAATATTCTTTTGCCGTTTTCAACTTCATATCTTTGTGAACAGGGGTTTTCAGAACTTACAAATATAAAAAATAAGAAACGAGAAAAACTAAATTCAGTAGAAGAAGAAATAAAGTTATGTCAGTCTACTATTCGTCCAAGAATTAAAGATATTTGTAACGCCCATCAAGCACACAATTCGCATTAAATGTATGTAAAAACTACACTTCTATTTTGTAAGTAAATTTAATAACTAATACAATGTAATTAAAATTAATTAAAATTTGTAAGCCCATCAAGCGCACATTTCTAAATAAATGTATATAATTGTAGTTAAAAACAATTTTGTTTCATTTATTATTTAGTGTGAAAATTTTTTTAAAAAGGGTCAGTGTGCCATGAACATTTTTTGAAGAGCACAGTGTGCCGTGTTCTATAAAAGTTTGAAAACCACTGGTCTAGACCTACATCTCCACGCATACGTCCCTCGCGACGATCATTTTTTTGTCATGCCCATCGACCATAACCACAACCTGTACGTCCGCCACCGGACAACAGCGGTTTTTTTTTTTAGTTTGTTCATCGTTTGTTTTTTGAGAACAAAAAAACCTTCTACCCGAGACGGGTCACCAAGCACGCATTACTTTTGTTTAGTAGTTATCTGTGCGGTTTGGTAACATTTCCCAGGAGCTAACTGTCTAGAAAACCTCGATCAGGTACTTATTCATGTCAGCGAACAAACAAAAACTATTCAAATAAACCAATTAACTGTTTCCGAAGAACAAAATAATCTTTTTAATTTTAAATCAATAAAAGTTGGTACTGTTGATTATAGAAAATTAAATATTCTTGAGAGAAATGCTTACACATATGTGTGTGGATATCTTAAAATGAATGTTTGGAAAAACATGTATGTCAGGTTTGTATAGAGTATGCAAATGATCAAAAATCATTAGATCAATCTTTCCTCTTCGCTTTTTTCAAATCTTATTGTGCAAATGACTTTTCCAATTTTGGTAAACTATTAATGCCTCATGATGAGTTCTATAATTATGTTATTAAATTAGAAGATATTTTTGTTGACAACTTTTCTCTTAATGCAACAAATAATAATATCGGGACCACAATGAAAGATTTATTTTGTAATATACGTTTTAGTCATCCTTGTGAATTATTTAACAAACAGTATTTATTAGATTTATTTATACGTTTTAGAATTTTTAATGCAATTAGATTTTTAAATAGGTCTATGTTGTCTGAAACAAAACAAAAAATAGAAAATTATCTATTTTAAAACGTTTGTAAATAATTTTCCTTAAGATTTTGAATTTGTTACTAATTATGTATTACAGGGATGCACAACCTTTTCAAGTCGAAGGGCCAAAAATAGGAAAAAGGATCATGTCGAGGGCCAGTTTTGTTATTTTTTAAAAATCAGTCTTGTTTAATTAACAACATTCGCGGGCCAACTTTAAAGGCTACGCGGGCCGAAATTGGCCCGCGGGCCATAGGTTGTGCATCCCTGATGTATTATATAATAATGTATCGAAAAAAAATTGAAAAAAAATTGAAATTAAAGTTAATATTGTTAAGCTACGACATATATACACATTTTGTAACTAATGCTTTACTATGACAAATTAAATCACATAATGTTTCACTACTTAAAACTTAGTCCAACTTCTTTTTTAGTTTAACTTAAGATTGTTAATTATTATAGTACAATAAAATTATGTACAATATTTATTGGTGTCGAACTGTGACGATGCCGCGATCGTATAATCCCCGGATCACCGTGCGTCACGGACGGCTGCTGCCCCAGAGGACGTAGCCGACGCTTCCGGTGTGTGCCGGTAGATCGATCTTGACATCGTCACTGTGATGATCGCTGGTCGTCGCCGGTTGTGCCTCGAAGTGAACGTCTTTCAGGTCGACGTCCTTCGCCCGAAAATATTCGGCCAGTCGGACCTCCAAGTCTGGTTTCGTACCCGACGACGACGGTTTGCGTAGTCCACACTCAACACGTAACTCCTTCAGCGTTAATTGGCCCAGTTTTTCCGAGCATAGTGTCGGAACTCGTTGCTGTCGGCACAATAACAGCTTAGATAAGTTCGTGGGGCGAAACGCGCGATGAAGAAAAAAAATACAAAAGTAATAAAGCGAGATAAACACCGCGTCCGTTAATCACACTCCGTAATAATATGTATATATATATATAAATATGTGGCAAGATATCAGCAGCACACCGCCACCGTGATATCTCCTCGGTTGCCGAATCGGCGTGCGTGACGTAACTGGCTGCCTCGTGTGGCCTGGTTACACGCGCGCTCGTGTCTTATCGGTGTGGCCGCGTACAGAAGTGTTATCCGTAAAACCCTGTTCTCTCTACTGTGATTATCCGTGCCGTACGAAGGTTGAATACTTGTGCGCTAACGGGGACCTGGTACTCCGACAATGACCAAGTACGGGGGGGTTTCCCTACGTGCCTGATGGTAAAAATAACCGTCGCAACCATTTCGCCAAGTGGAAGTGCACAAAAAAGAAAAAAAAAAGAATAAACGTGGTCGGCGGCGTTAACGGTAGTGTGAGTATCCTACCATCCTGTCCGCCGAAGACCGGCGACTCCTTGCCGCGGAGCCAATTTTGTCACAGCGTCCGGGATGGTGATGGTCGGACTGCGTGGGGGGTGGATGGGGGGCGATCGCTGGTGTCTCGTGAGGTGGTTCAGGAATGAAACAAGACACGGTCGTGACGGCACAGTGGCCGAACGCCGTTCACTGTTATTCGATTGTGCTCAAAAAAAAAAAAAAAAATCGACACGCGCGCAATGGCGGTCGCTAACGGCTCAGTGGTGTCGCACGTAGACGACAAACGCGTCGGAGACTCGTTGCGCGACTGATTGGCGTCAGTAGTCGGTACGGGTGTACGCCGGTCAACCGCCGTCGCCGATTGGCGGGAGGGGAAGGGTCCGTACGTGCAGGCTGCGATCTGGTGGTCGGAAATGGTCGATGACGACGCAGGTGCCGTCTGATACGCAACGACCACGGAACGGTACCAGAAATCCATCAGAAGATAGGGAAGGCGTCAACATAGAGGCAACCTTATCGGTCTACCATTCGGTCTACCTCAAAAATCTTGGGTTTTTACAGTAGGGCAATACAGGTTGACGTCACAAGGTGTGTAAATGGTTCCATTTGTGAAATGATAATCTGTTTTCGAAGATAACATTTGAAAGGAGTTTTTTTGCAAATGCTTTCATAATTTGTATTTTTTTTTTTTGGTAAGTTGAAGTTACTAAATATTTGATCATTCGGACCAGAAAAACGCGGTCTACCAGCTGGTCTACCCCGGTCTACCCAGGTTTTTTCGGATTTATGATGATTCTGGGGAAGGCGCCTTCGCAGAGGCAACCTTCTTGGTCTACCAGTCATTCTAAACATTTGAAAGGAGTTTTTTTTGCAAATGCTTTCATAATTTGTATTTTTTTTTTTTTTGGTAAGTTGAAGATACTAAATATTTGATCATTCAGACCAGAAAAACGCGGTCTACCAGCATGTCTACCCCGATCTACCCAGTGGTAGACCGATAAGGTTGCCTCTATGGAGACGCCTTCTCGAGCACGTGTAATTACCGTAAATTACGCGGTCTACCACGGTCTACCCGGTCTACCCAATGGTAGACCGAAAAAGTTGCCTCTGTGTAGACGCCTTCCCTAAATTCTGACGGACTTACGGTACCAGGGCCCGGACACTGATAAAATTTAACACAGTCAAGATACACCATCAATAAATACTTGGCGGCCATCTTCGTGTTGGCTAATCAGTGTGACCATACCAGAAAAACAAAATTTTAAATACACTTTTTTCCAAAAATATTTTAATTCTGTTTAGTTTTATCACAGAATCTACTTAGTTTTATTCTAATTGATCACTTACTTAAATTTATTAATTTTAAAATTAGTAACCGTGTACGATAAGTATAAATCAAGTACATAATTAGGAATGTACTCATATTAATTACATGATAGTAAAAAATACACATTTTAATAACACAAAAATATATTTTTTAATATATTTTCAAATCGCTGGCAGTTGACAGCGTTCCAACTAAATTTCACTTCTAAAAAATGTAACAAAATTACCTAATTTATACTACAAAATACAATTGACTTGGAGCTAGTTATATATTGTACACAGTTGTGTTTTCTCAGATCTGTCTTACTATTTACTACCAAGAACATTTGGTGTGTGTAATTGTGTATAACAGTATTATAAAATGAAATACTTACCGAGCAGAATCTTTAGGGAAAGAAAAAAAACTAATCGAGTCTTTTTCAGTTTTAATTTCCCCGCACGATTTTATGATACATTTTAAAGAGTATCCACTCTTGCGACACGACATTTTAGTAATATATAATACTCTTCAAAAAAACACAAACCAAAACTGAACAATTTAGACGTAAAAGCGCTAAAAAACTTGTAAAAACAAATGCTTGTTTTTTTTACAGATTTTAAATTATGAACAATGATAACAGTTTTTCACCTGATAACACTCAATTGATAAAAGTAGCCAACGGGAACATGGCCGCCGCGTTTTTGTTTACATTAAGAGTGTCCCTTCTGATTTAATCTATTCTGTGACGGTACCGCGTCAATTGTTCCATAAAACCTCTATAGTTTTAGCATTGATAAAACATAATACACAGATAGCAGCCAACGCTCTTATAGTAAAATCCGACAGCCGATTCCGGACTGACGGCCGCTATAGAGCGCTGTAATCGACGGCTGTCAGCGGTGTGGCGATTTCGTGTATACCGTGGGACAAAAAATGAATAACTTATTGTTCTCAGCAAATCCATCGATATTAATTATTTATGATAATATTACTATTGATGCAATGTTAGGAAGCGTAAAATCACAGAACAATACTACTGTGGATGCTAGATAGCGGTGTACTTACTACCAGGGATGTACTCGTAAATATTTTAGCGGGTGTACGCCGAAGATTGGTGGAATTTATAATACCCAGCTAGTGGCACAACTTTTTTTCTAAGTAATTCAAAACATATTAATGACATACAAAATTTGTATCGCGTCCTCACTCCCCAAACTTTGGGGTTAACTGTGACGTAGCCAGAAATGACAAAATGTTTGAATTTTGGTAATTAATAAGGAATAAAATTGATAGGAGTACTCGAAGGATTTTTATCACAAAAATATAGAATTATTAAATTGAAAAACGTACTAGTAAACGCGTGTAATATCGACTCAGAAAATGAGTGGTTTACATTCAAAAAATCACGCAGTATTCTTGTGAATACATAATTTTATATTACACTGTAATATTGTAATTATGTTTTTTTTATAAAACTTATGAATAAATTTACCAACAAATTTTTTGGTTAGATGTTACTCACCTTACCCGGTGGTGAATTTCAGTGGTATTAAAACACTCTAACGTTCTAATAACTAATACAGGCTACAAATTCCCTCTTAGTAATAGCAGAGTCAACATTTATACAAAATATTAATGGTGAAAATACTTGTTTAGCGTACAATTCTTTAATTTGAAAATGTTATAATTGTTAATCATGGATTTTAAGCTTTCAAATAAATAAATCGAAAAACACTACATGCTCGAGTACAGAAAATATTCACATCATAAATTTCATAAAAATTTTTAATACAAAACTACTTAAAAAATGGGTGTATAGCATCTTAACATTCTGTTATGTATTAAGAAAGGTAATGTATAAAGTATGAAAGTATGTAAACAAAATAAATAAAACAACAGTATTATGAATAACAGTACATATATGTTATTATATAAAACAAATAAAAGCTAATAAAAAATTCTCATTTCCTATGACCTTATTCAATATATAAAAAAAGCTTTTGGAATTAAAAAAACATAACCTATACTAAACTAATTATAAGATTTTCCGTAAACTGGATTTCGTCTCACTGACTTTGGGCTTTGCCATTTTTCTAGATCTATTGTCTTCTGTAGACCTATGTTGAAGAAGCAAACTTTTAACGTAATCAATCAGTCGGTTTCCAGATTGCAATGGGTGGCCCGTTAATATTAATGAACATTAAACCAAATATATTTTTAACAGATAATCTGGATTGAATATCTGAACATATTAGGTTCATCTGACTAAAACCTCTTTTACATTCCGCTGTAGAAACTGGTAATATTTTTATTATATTGTCCAATCGTTTTAATTCTTCATTAAACATTTCATTATCAATAAATTTTCTAAATCCTTGAATTGCATGATCTGAATTTATTACAAATTTAGAAGACAATCTTTTTATTTCATCTTCACCAAACCGCACATAAACATTTGAAGGCCATGTATTTTTATTTAAAATTTGTATGCCCCATATAATATTTGATTCTTCTTTATCAGGTTCGAGTAAACGTGATGGTAGATTATTACAAGTACAAATGCTTTTTAAAAATTAATTTTGGTTGATACATTTTAATTTTTTGTTACTGAATAAAATTATGTTTTTAAACATCATAGTTTTTTGTGCACTTAAAGATTCTGATGTATATTATCCAGGTTTTGCTTTTAAAGAATCTATATCTTTGATTGCTCTTTTAATCGATTGATCAGCACGCAACAATGTTATTGATTGACTTTGTAATTTTTGAGATATGTATGATAATTCCTTGAGTACACCATACATTAGTCCTAAATCTAAAATAAATTCAAGACTACCCAATCGTTTGTACAATCCAAGATATTTAGATCTAGTTTTTGCAACTCTTGTTGTATCATTTGAGGAATTTTTCAAATGACTATATAACACTGAAAATGTTTTCCTGAAGCTATGAATCATGAAACTCAAAATACAAAAAACAATCTAGAAGTTGATTCACAATGTTTTCAGTATTGTTTGTTTTTGATTCTCTTCTGCTCCATAATTATAAATTTATTAACATTGATTGTCGGAAAGTTATCGTCATATTAGTTATTAACTTATTGTAACTATGGTAGGTTTAAACCATGAACGTAGATATCATGATATAAACTATGTTGTCCGTTATTTTTGATGACTGAACTCACTCCGTGAGATAAGTCGGTATCAAAGATCAAATATTTGAAACTGTAAAAATTGTGTTCCATCTGCTCATGCACTGGTCATAGAAGTCTGTGGCACTGGTATGCACTGATCACGATTATCAGCAATTATCAGTGGTACCGATTACTAGTTATCATAGAATATATTATCACTTCTCAGATAATGATAATAAAATTAAAATAAAACCATAGATTAAAATTTGAACAAAAAAAAAAATTATATACCCGCGTATCAAATAAAAAAGTTTGGGTATACGCATTAACGAAAAATTCAAGAAGTGGGTATACGCCGTATACCCCCGTATACCCTCCACTACATCCCTACCTACTACTAACAGAAATAATATTTTAATAATAAGCTCACTGCGTAATTGTAATTTTTAATATTATATTATGTTAAACTACACTTGCCAGTTGCCGATTTCTATTCGAAACAGCAATTTGCAATTGTGAACATTTTCGTGTGATTGTCAAATAATAATTTAATCATGCCTGGAAATAAATGCCAATATTTTAATTGCAACAAAACAGTAACTATACAGTTTCCCAGCCTCAGCATGTTTGGATTTCCTAAAGATGAAGTCAGAAGTGAAATATGGGTAGTGAACTCAGAACTGTGGTATGTCTAATTATCTTAAAATATCTTTTGTTCGATAAGCCTATCTGCCTATAACGTAATAACCACGGTTATCTACTCCGGAGTAGATAACCGTGGTAATAACTATAATAAGTAATAACTATTGTACTAATAATACACCGGCCGCCGAGGAAACAAATTATTTGTTCATTGATACAACGCTACCTATCAGCAATTCGTAAAAACATAATTTTAGTCGCCAAAAAAAATCTGTAGTAATGCACCAAGGTGGAATATCAATTAGGTGTCGGAAATTTTATATCAAACTGCAATTTCCTAGGTCTACAAGTGACAAATAAAAAAAAAACTACTTATCAGTAAAATCAAAAGTATTCTTACTCCGCTTATAATTTTAAACTTCAAAATCTAACAAATATTATAAGAGAAAGTTCTCGATATCCATATACTCCTACCTACATTTTGACAAAATATGGGTTTATATGATTTTAATATTAATCGAAACATTCCAACAAGTTTAATTTTTTAAGTTATAGTTGATAAATGCTTATAATAATAGAGTTTATGTTCCTTCGGTGAGGAATGTAGACTAGTTTGTTCGTAGTTTTTAACTTAAAATCTAACAAAAATGCTTTTTTCATTAATTGAACCAATAAGAGGAATACAATTGTATGTACTTTAGTGTTTTGATTTTGATTTTGAAAGAATGTGTATGAGTTGGTTTGCTTATTTGTATTTGGTCATTTAGGAAGTCAATGTTTAGTTAACAAAATGAAAACAACTAAAATTATTTATTATCTTCACCAGTAAAAGTATATGTACATGAATAGTTAGTATGTATGATAAAATATATTTTTAATATATTTTGACTATAAAAAGGTGATATAAAAAAAATAAAAAAAAAAAAAAAAATGGAGCAATTATGACGTATAAACATGTATTTTAATAAAAAAAAATATTTAAAAACATTAAGAAAATCACATTATATAATTGTGTTTCAGAATTTTCATGTGTTTTTTTTCACACATCACTTTTTCATGTTTTGGTTGAATTCATTTTTATCCATAAATTTATTATATTTTTTGCAGCAATCTGTTTGGCTGCAGATTGTTTGTTGCTGTGTCCTGTCAAAATTATAAATTTGTGTTTTTTAGGTATTACAAGACGTTAAGACCTAGTTATGATAGTTAAAATCTGAATCACGGATATAACGTAGTTATGTTTAGACTAAACGTCTTCTAATAAAAAAAATTATCTAATCTGCTTTTAAATTGACATTAATCAATAAAACTTAATTTAAGTTATAACTTAAATAATAATAATATGAAAATATAAACGTAAATTTTTTTACTGAATTTTGTTGACAGGTTTAAAGCGTTTTAAAACATTTATAAATATTTTAAAAGGGATTCAAATTGTTCAGAAAATCTGTGAATTAAATTATCATTGTACTTTCAGTTTTTGACCAATATTACCAAATAATAATTTTCAATTTGGTCAGTTAAATTTCTCGGGTCATCATTTTTTTTATTTAACTTAAATTACATTTTTACCTATTGCGACAAAGTCCATTGCGTTGCATTGAATTGAGTAACGGCTTTCCATTTTGTAATCCTTTTTGGATTGAAACAAGAGCGTGTACATTGGTGATGGAAACTTGTTAATAACGCAAATATTTTCTAAAATATTTACGTAGTTAGCTTTGTATTTAATCAATTGATTAATAGCCTTCAACCTAGAAAAATATAAAAACGTCCATACAGCTGAATACAATTATATGTTATTCTAAGGCGAAAGCATATTGACTAATTTTATAAATTTACTCTTTTTCGTTGAATGCTCTGATATGAGACGATAGCGTTCGATTTTTCTGTTTTTTCAATATAGAACGCAACATCTCTGTCGCTGCATTTTCTTTAGCTTTATACTTACTGGTTCCATTCCCTTCCACTAAAACATAAGATATTAACAAGTTTAATCATTTTTTTCATGGGCCTATAACTATACTTGCATACAGACCATACATTCCAAACAAAGTACACGAGTAATTGAAAATTAATTCTGGACCCGATGAACTTTTTCCCAAAAACCGATACGTCGGAGTTATACCATGATCTACAATACTACTTTTAAGCATTTGTATGGGTGATCTCAAATCGTCTATGATAAGTTGAGTTTCTTTGAACCTTAATTGCCGTTCCTTGATATTGAATTGTAATATAAGTTTTAGTTAAGTTATTAATTTTTAAAGTAGGTACCAGCTAAACCACCTATCAAGCATCAGTGTAGTTTTGAGTTCAAGATAACAATTAAAACTTATAAAACACATTAGATACAATTAATGAAAAAAATTAATTCAATATAACTTACATTTATTTTAATATAAAATATTAGGCAATGTATAAAATTTATATGCTCAGCAAAAAGTGTGATATATCAAAAATTTGTTACTCAAATAACGTACAAAATCAATGAATCCGGAATACTTAATATTGTAAATGATTTTTATCGTTAATTATTTATTAAAAAAATGGTAATCATTTATTAAATTATTACCGTTTATAATTTATTAAATTATGACTGTTGGAAAGATTTGGCACTACAGAGGATGTATTAATTTTTGAGTTAAAATATGATATTTTAAACCATGTGCGAGGACTCGAGGTTCTCGTTTACACGAGTTAACATAAATATTATAGCATTGTTCAAACACTAGACGTTTTGATTTTTAGGATTTAAGACTAAACGTGTAAAATTATTTTGAATTTTGTTACTGCGACTTGCCATTTCTTGTCTTCTTTTTTTAAAAACGAACGTTAGCTTGAAAGATTCACTTGAGTTTTTTTTTTCAGAGTGCAGATTATTGGCTGAGACTGTTAGATTTTTTTCTAATTTATTGTTTCTCGAAATAGCCAAATTTAATGAATTTTCCATCCATTCCACTTCACGTTTTAGGTTCCTGTACTCTACAATGAATTATTAGCTTAATACTGAATCAATTCAATTCAATTAAAAAAAAAAAAATTAGTAGGTTTGTATTGTTCTTTATTAACGTTTTTGTATAGCTATCTATGGTCATTAGAAATTTTTATGAAATAATAATATCTTTATCGTTACAGCTAGAATCTAAAAATTCATAGTTAGCCAATTACCCACTCAATTAGGACAAACTTAGTTATAAAATTAATCAAAATATACTATTTTTCAATAGTTAATGTGAAAGTTTACTAAAATTAAATCGCTATAATATGAGGCTATATAGGTCTCCCTGTGTATTTTTTAAAAGAACACAAGAATAATAAAAAAAACCTGTGTAAAATCGCTGAACTTCAAAAATTTAATGTTCACGTTAAAAACATTTTGGGCCTAATTTTGGAGGTTTAATATGAGCATCTTAATTTTTATAAAATTAGCTCATCATTTATAAATATTCTTCATGACTCTAGAAGATACATTTATGTAAACAAATTCATTTTTTAGATTCTAAGCGTTAGCAAAGAATGTATTGTTTTTACAATGATGTTTTTTTTCTTTTTTTTTGTTTCTCTGTGAACACTTTTCAAGGTATAAAACTGCTCCGATTTTAGTGTATTAAGGATAGATAATTGATCCGAGATGATGGTATTTTATTTGAAGCGTTTTTTGAAATTTTTATTATTTTTTAAGTTCTGGGGAAAAAACAAAAACGGCCCAATTTTTTAAATTGATTCG
This sequence comes from Hormaphis cornu, assembly GCA_017140985.1. Taxonomy (NCBI): domain Eukaryota; kingdom Metazoa; phylum Arthropoda; class Insecta; order Hemiptera; family Hormaphididae; genus Hormaphis; species Hormaphis cornu. The sequence goes on from CM029357.1 coordinate 49,577,372, forward strand.
TACGACTTTTAATATATGTTTGTCATTATAAAGGGTTTTATGAGTGTATCGCTAAAAATTTAAACAATTTCGATCATTTTTGAGGGAATAATGAAACTTTGAAATTTTTATTATTTTGCGCGGCCTTGTATTTTTTATAAGAGGGACAAATACTAGTAATTGCAAGTCGATTTTTATATAATTTGGTTTTTTTGTGATCACTTTTTCTAGTAGAAAGACGGCTCTGATTTTAACGTTTGATACCTCAAAAGATAGCTAATTGATCTAAGATGGTTCTTAAATTGAAGCAATTTTTAAAATTATGAGCAAAAAACGAAAACGGTTAAACTTTCAAAAGTGCTCCGTTTGACTTGAAATTTATATATCTCATTAAGAAGGATTGACCGTGTTTACTGTTAAAGTTTTAATCAATTTTGATCATTTTTAAGGGAGTAATGGAACTTTTAAATTTTTGAATTTTACGCAGTTAGGTATAATTTCATAAAGCCTTAAATTCTTGTGGTTAAGTCTCGAAACTTTAATACAAAAAAAAAAATAGTTTTACTCATGTGGTTCAAACATTTTGATAATTGGAAAGCAATTTTAGTTTGTAGTCAGTTTTATGTTATTTTGTCGTAAAACTTGTCATTCCGAGCGGTCGTGTATTTCTAATGGGGGGAACAAATAATTACGGGAAACGTGTTTTTACACATCGATTTAAATTTTTTTGATCATAACATCCAAAATAAACATCGGACCAAGCTGAAAATTTTACACAATATTAAAATAGGAAAAATACAGATTAGATAAAAGTTGTTATTGTTAAATTTGTTTATATCAGGACGTAAATTAGACAACAGAGCTCGCTCACAATCGTATTTTCAAAGGAAATTATTTATCGTTGTTTTCAGAAATTAAGTAATGCGTTTAAACCACAACATCTAAACTAGTGACTTATTCAAAGCGTAGTCACTAGTCGTTACCCCGTCAAACTACCCACGCGGCCTATACTGATCCCGGCTTTTTTTATTATTATTTTCAAGCACATTGCTTTGAATTAGTACCAGTAGCTCGGTCAAATTTAACCCATTGCCTTCTCTTCCAGTTTGATTTCCTATCCTAAGATATTTATTGTAAAATTTATTGAAATTATTCTAGGATATTTGTACACCCTTAAAAATCGCAGGTGGGTTATAAATATCTATGGAAATAATAAAATAGGATATGTATTTTTATCTAATTTGTATTTACATTTTGAACCTTGAACTGGGGTCAAAATAATTTAAGTTAGGCATACCTATTCTGATAACAATACCCTATGACTTTACAGCTTGTAGCTTATTGTTCATAACCACACTATTGTTAATATTATAGTTATTTCTCAGATAGTCCAGTTACATCATCAACATTTCAGAAAGACTACAAAGAAGCAAAAGAATTTGAGTCAGATAAATTTTTGCTCAAAATGGAGTAATTGATAATGACATAATTTGTGATGCAATTGTGTTTAAAAGTCAAACTACCCTTTTTTAAAGTAAAAAAATACCGCTTTCATTATATTTTAGTAATTTAGGCAAAAAATTAACTTTGCAGTCCACTTATGTTTTTAATAAGTGACAAACGAGATTTTTCTACGTTTATCAGTCCAGTAAGTTTCTCGATAATTTCTCGCACGAATTTTACACTTTGTCGAAGGTCATTCTTTTTTTCTTCGACCATCGACTGTAGAGATTCTAAATAATAATACGTACTCATGTTATTTAAATAATACAATATATTATTAAGGATTGTATGATGGTATAAATGTTACTTGAACACATTAAACGTCCATTTTCTACTGAAAGTTTCGTAATTAGATTATTAATGTATATAAATATCTGCCTTTTCTCTCTGTCATAAATTTCTGATCTTGATGGATTCTCGACTTTGATCGAACTTTTAGATTGTGATTTCTGGACATCACGTTGTCCTGATTTTGGTAATAATAGTTCCAGCTTTACACAAAAATGAACACAAAAATAGACATATTTTAAGATAAAATGACGGCAAGCTTTATGATATACCTTATTGTCCATAGTGTTGACTTTTATAATGAATTAATATTATACGTTGAACAGAATATTTGTAAGAGTTAATATTTGTGTTTTTATTTTGTGTTACGAGTGTAAAAATAATTGCAAACAGATATTGACGTTTTAATAAAATATTTTTGTATTCACGGTTACTATGGATAATTTATTTATTTATTTATTTATTTACGCCACAACAGGCAATTTAATACAAAGTTTAATGAGATATATAAAATTATTTACTTTAAATAAATATAATTAAAAATTATTAATACAAATACTAGTTTAAAAAATGTTGAACGTTTTTCTCGATTCAAATCTTTCATTTGATAAAATTTAAAATTTTATGAATTAATGTAGAAAACAAAATTTAAGTTTGACGATGTTTAGTTTAATTTTTGTCTAAATTATTTCGAAGATCATTGGTTACACATTTTTTTTTCTTTTTTTCTAATTTGGGAAATTTGAAAAACATTTATAACTTCTGTAACATTGATTGCTTAGCTTTATTATAATTGAATACTTTTAAGTGTATTTTGTTATATAAAAAATAGCTGTTTTATTATTATTATTATTATTATATATATATATATATATATATATATATACATATATACATACATACATACATACATACATACATAAATATAAAAGTATATTAATAAATCGTTACAGTTTGTAGCTATTTCTACAAATTTATAGAAATAGCTACAAACTGTAATGATACAGTGTTAATCATTTCTATGTTAACTAAGCAATTTTTTTAAAATTAAAAATTTAGTTTTTGACATTTGTCTTAGTGTATTTTGTTAACTTAATTATTTACAAACATTCGTTTTTGAAAATTATAGCAAACTTCCAATAAACGTATGATTAGTAGAAATATTTTTTCCTATATTAATATCATTGGATAAATGTTTTGAATTTTATTGACAGTGTTTTTTTTTATAGTAATGATGCTGGAAACGAATGTTAGATGATTCGTATTGATTGTGAAGTTGGTGGAAATTGTCTTATTTAGCTTACATAATATAATCATAATAAAACATGGACAGAAACTGTATCAAAAACTTAAATTTGTCTTTTAAGTTATTATTTTTTCCAATTCTAATTTTGCTGACTAGATTGTTATTTATTTATTTATTTTTTCACAACATATACTTAGCAAATGGTTAAACTCTGTATTATTTAAATGGAAAGAATTAGAAAGTTAAAAATGGTCCTCCAAAACTGGTATGTTGTTGGAAACAACAACAATTTTCAGAAGAAAACTTTTGAATTTTACGCAGTTATAATTTTATAAAGACTCAAGTTTTTGGGGATAAGTCTCGAAACTTTAACACAATCTACAAAAAATAGTTTCACACATGTGGTTAAAAAAATTAGAAAATTGGAAAACACAATTTTGGTTTGTAGCCGATTTTAAGTTGTTATTATGTCTTAAAACTCGTCAATTTCGGGCAGCCGTGTATTTCTAATGGGGGGGAGGGGGAACAATTAATTACGGGAAAAGTGTTTTTTGTACATCGTTTTAAATTGTTTTGATCATAACATCCAAAATAAACATCGGACCAAGCTGAAACTTTTATACAATACTAAAATAGGAAACATTCATATTTGATAAAAGTTGTTATTGTTAAATTTGTTTTCATCAGAACGTAAACTAGACAACTGAGCTCGCTCCAAATAGTATTTTCGAAGGCAATGATTTATCGTTGCTTTCAGAAATTAAATAATGCGTTTAAACCACAACTTCTAATCTAGTGACCCAACCAAAGCGTAGTCGATACTCCGTCAAACTGCCCTACGCAACCTAGAGTGAACCCGATTTTTTAATTATATCATTCATAAATTTTACACATTTGTCGGGCAATATCTGATTACAAAAAAAAGAAGTGCAAATTGATCATAAAAAGATACCTTGTTTTCTGCACTCAGTAGGTAAAAAAAAAAAACTTATCCACCTGAACCGTTTGATGTATTATATTAAAGTATCTAGTAGATATACTAATATATTATATTATTTTAGTATATTATCAAGACAACTTGATTCATTAAAAAAAAAAATTAGGAATTTAATGATGATTTATTGTTTTACTAATTTTAGTTTATTATGGGTAACGTTTTTGAAGTGGTCTTGGAATATTTCCTCTGTGACATCAGTTAATCCTCTAAGTCACTCTCTTTATAAAGTCATGGTTTTTGAAAGTGTAGTTATTCTGTAGCATTTTATGTCTTATATTTAATGTAAAATGAGCGTTACGCTTTTTGCTTGACAATTTTTCAGATACTTGACGCAAATATATATATATATATATATATATATATATATATATATATATATATCAATATATACTTAATAAAAGATTATTATAGCAGCAAATTGCGTATTTCCGAGGTTTGTATAGAATCGTTTTGTTCGTTAATTTATCTGCATTTTTATAATTGGTGTTAAAAAAAATAGTTTTATATTGATTTCGTATAATAATTTGTATGTAAAATCTTAATATTAAACCCAAAAAATATTCAATAATATATATATGTATACAGACACATAAACTAATAAAAAAAATAAAACTTGCCAAAATTCATATGTATATATAATATTATATATATATATATATATATATATGTATAAATATATGCCAGTCCTATTGTTTCATGTTTGTAACACTTTTACATCTAAAAAACCAATAACGTATATTAAACACTATAGTATATTTAAATTTATTAGTTGATTTAGTTAAACACGTCATGTATTTGTTATCTCTAATGAACACTTTTTATATTACTTATCCATAATAATTAACAACACAATATTATTATAATTTGCATGGAATTGCACTAATAGAATAATTATAATGGTATTAACAAAATATACTTATATATATTATAAGTTCACAATAATGCTCACGGGTGTAAATACATTTATAAATATTGCTTTATTGACGTATGATGTTCATATTTTGAACAGGAAAATCTTTTTTTAAATTTTATACTCGATCAGTTGCCTCTTATGGAACATTAAGTATGCGTCAACAATAATTACAAAACTTATTGGGAGAAAGCAAAAAAAAAAAAAAACTCACGAGCCCAAGTGTGAGTACGGAAGTTAAACTCATTTTAAGTTACGAGCAAACATATTGTAATTTAGACAGATTTTGTTCAAAATATCAATGACTTGTTCTAAATAACAATTAAGTAAAAAAAAAAATTTAAAAAAAACACTGTGAATATCCGGATGTGCACATTCACAATTAAATGGTCACGATGACTTTATATAATGGCTTGTATTTATTTTAAGCACGTGTTACTAAAGATTTCATGTCATGCACACACTATATTATAGTTATGAATGTAAATTTTTTCAATTTAAATGAATTTTATCACCAACCTATCCAGTCGTTAAATGTTGAGCATACGTTAAATAAAATTGTATTTATATATATATAAATATATACATACATTATGTGTTCATACGTATTTATTTTACATAAACATATTATTTTGTATAGATATGAGTAGGTCTGTTTGATAAGTAAAATATCGGCAAACACCAATAAAGTGGTGAAATGTAAAACGTAGCATTATTTATTTAGAAATTAGGATTAAATCATCTGTAAATTGTTCATTTTACGTGCAACTTGAAACATATTATTTTCACAAATAATGATTTCACTTTGGTTTGGTGGCATAACTAAATTTATAGTTATTAGTTAATCTTAAAATTTTAATCAATCAGAATTAAATATGATTAAAATAAAAAGATAAAACAATTTGGTTCTCTAAATGACAACTCTTTCACTCAAAAATAGTTGGTCAGGAAACCCCATGTACCATCATAATCGCACAATGTAATATCATTAATTCAGGTAAATGTTAAAAGTTAGACATATTTTCTGTGGTTTTATGCTAGAGAGTTGTTACTTATGAGGCTCAAGATATATTATAAATTTAGATAGAAATCAATATTATGTTATGTTTTCTAAATTGACTGTTTAATCTAACTGCTTATATTATGTACCGATATAGAAATGAAAAAATATAGTCTACCCAATCAGCTAAAAACGTGTAATTCGAGATATTATGAACTAAAATTTTCTGTAAAAGTTAATCATTTTATATTGGACTAGTTCAAGTCAAATTTATGGTTTTAAAAAACTAGTTTAGTTGAACACAATAAAAAAATAAATACAAATAACAAATTAAACTTGGTACAAAATAAAAAATGAAAGGATTGGAGAGTACAAAATACCAAATAATTATCAACGCTAGAATAAAAATTAAAAAAATTGAACTACAAAATGTCAATACATTAATAAAAAATTCATTATATAAAATACAGTATTTGATATGAGAGTATTAAATTAGATCAACTAAAATCCTGAAAAAGTTCTGTCTTTTTTGTTCTGAGACAGTATTATATTTTATGCAATTTAATGAATTTGAAAAATCAAATTGTTGTAAGTCTAACCTTAAAAAATACAATGATTGAAAACATATTTGATCTCAATGATTGATTTGAATTTATTTTAGTTCATTTATCAGCTATTACTAACCATGAAAACAATCATAACGTTTTGACTGTTCCAGGTTAAAAAATGGAACATTAAAATATATTATAGTTTATTTACTGCTGATGGTTTACAGATTCACGATCAACGAATATTAGTCAATTTGCAGAATTTAAAAGTTTTTTTAATAAGAAATATTTCTATTTTTATGTTGATTTTTGAACACAACCTACGTGTGGTTTTTTGTAACGTTCCTGGTTAAATTATTGCTGATGTTGAACCTGAAAGCGATTAAGATATCGATTTTCCTAATCATTAAACTGTGTAAAAATATACCTAAGACGAAAAACGAATGAAAACGTTTTAATGTATGATGGTTGGTCAAAATCTAATTCAAGTGTTGGATGTAATGCACAATAATTTATTTAATTGGCATTTCATTGAATCTTAAGTGATTTGAAAATAAGATAGGTATTTGTTCAAAATTTCTTAATGATTTTCAACTCTATTTTTAAATGAAGTTCAATTAAAATTCATAAAGTCTTATAGATTGTAAATGTATTTAATTAGTTTAAATTAGTAGTAACACTTTTTCTTTTGTAAAACGAAATGTTATTCACAATATTGAGCGTTTGAATAATTGTTAAAAAAAATCTATACGACAATACGTAAAATTTATATTAAATTTATTTTTCTTTATTTTTTTTCTCGTCATTATGAAAAACATATCAAAAATTGGTATACAACGTGATGTTACTTTTATTTTCAAGTTAAAAACTTGATTTGAAAAAAAACTATTTTCAAAAATTTTAAACCTCAGTTACCTACGCAAAAATCACCGATAATCGTTTTAATAACTTCAACTAAAAATTAATCGTACAATCGGAAGGTGTTTTTTTTTTGTTTATTAGTATATCTCGTATTTTATATGAAAATCCACGTACATATTAATAACGTTTTATGAGCAATTTTCTACTAAGTTATTTGAGAATATTGTCTACAAATCTCCCGTGCGTCAGAATTCCAATGTCTATATCGTACTTATTTTATACCAATCGAGTATTAATCGAACATTTTATTAAATTTTAAGTCATGTTGTATCCTTCTGTGCAATTCGGCAAAAGCGGATCTTTGTTTAGCGGCACCAAAATGTCTTCTACAGGTTTTATTCCATCTTCTTTCCACTCGTCGCGGACCTAAAAACATAAAGGGCGTTTACATATTTAGATATTTTGTAATGTAAAAAATGTTGTTTTTGTAATAACTGATTATCTAAGTACTTCCCGCTACATAATACTGTCAATGGTCTAGTGAAAAATAGTGTGATAAGTGATATTTATTAAATTGTTAATATAGGAGGTACCTATAGCGTAATAATAATTTTAATTTATGTTACATAGGTACTAGTTTTTCATAGTTTTTATGATAAAAACTTCACAAAGTTTTATTTTGTTATTCATTCTTTCATCTAACTTATAATGGTTTAAAAAAAAAAAATATCATTAAGTTACCTAATTCGTCTATGTTTACTTATTTAAAGTTAATTGTTCTCTCTTATTAAAATATTCTTGGTTTTTTTTTAGCTTATGTTGGATCTTAATTTTTACGATCCATTCATTGTACATCAAAATTCTAACACTGTATAGGTAAGTAATTTGTTAAAATTTTCAAATTAACGTAAAATTAACATAGATATACATTTAGATTAAGTAGTTGAATACGCATTTCCACATTATTTATGAACCTGGCTTAACAATGCGTACTACTTCCATTAAATTGTAAAAAAAAAATCAGGAAATATCCAAAACAATGATATACAGAAAAATATTTTTAATTGTCATTATTACAAGCTGTCCATCTGATCAGTAGTCGTTTCTCCTTTATTATTAAATACGATTCGGTAAATTTCTGAACTTAAAATATCATTTTATAGACATAATTGTTTAGATTTTTACGATACTATACTTCTTTATATTTGATTTATAACATTACCATCAAAATGAATAGAATTTAAGTACCAATAATTGTAAATAAATTTTTATTCAACAGATGGATTCAAATTGGATTCAATTTATCAACTCATGAGTATTTTAAGTTAAAAAAATATATTATCTAACGTGTCAGAAAACTGCAATTTTTAGACCAAGGGATTTTTATAAATGTTTACCTTTTCTACTTTGGAAAACACTCGCATCAGATTTTCACCCACCAGCTTTTTTATCTGAGTTTCAGTCCATGAATGGTTGCTCATTAACGAAATTATCAACTGAGGATAGTGAGATACGTCTTCTAGTCCACGCGTAGTGCTGTAAAGGAAAAAGATTAATTTCACATTAATTTAATTCGAATAAAAACATGTTTGATGTTATTTCAAAGTCAATAGACGTTAAATCATTTTTTCACTTCAAATTTTACTTATATGATACGTTTTCAATGTATCGTAAACTTTTGTCGTCCATTTCAAAATGTGAACCTATTAAATGCAAGAATGATTAACTTGATAGAACTTTCCAATATAAATATTTTTGTGACTAAAAAAGCTACACAGTGATTTATTACAAACAAACATACTAACTGTTTTTTTGTGTTTTTTGATCGGAAAAAAACTGGAACCTACAAGTAGTTTATGAGTTTCAACTATGACCACCATCAAGTAAGATCAGATTTTTTTTATCAAACACACATTCTTTGAGAATTACAAAATGGTCAATCATGATAAAAATATGGATGTTCTGAAACAAATAAATTATTTTCTTACTGGTTGATGCCGTCGTAACCAGCGCCTAGACCGACGTGGTTCTCTCCGGCTACGTCTCTAATATGGTTAATATGAGCTGAAATTGAATTGATCATAAAAACTTTAAACCAAATTTATTTTAAAATTTAATTAAAAACTATATTAATTGCATTAATGTACAAACCAATGACTTGTTCGATAGTTGACGTAGAATTGCAGCTTATAAAATATGAGTAGAAACTCACCATGACTATACCGTCGTTTAAGGCCTGAAACGATGAAATTTTTCAGTTTAAAAGGAATTTGAAGCATAAATTTTTTTAAAATAATTTATAAAACTCGGATTTTATGTTTTTCCACTTTTTTTTTTTTTTTTACAATTTTAAGATTAGCAATATAAGATGTAATTCTTTGAAATATACAATTATATACAATATACAAACAACTATTTCATTTACGTTTCTGAGACGCAAAAATATTCACTTTTAAATTTATAACACTTTTTCAAATTTAATTTTCAAACACGGGATCTAACTAACTAACTGACCCTTTTTGTTGAAAATATACTAAATATCAATTGAAAACTCTATCCAAAACAACAAGAACAAAAATAGTAATAATTTCTGGAACAACCATAAATAAATTATTATTATGACTGCACTATTCATCATAACAACAATTATTACTTGTATTACAAATTAATTTTATAAGCTGCACGTTTATGTCAGAAGAAAATATACTTTAAAAGATTTTAAAACACTTTTTTAGAAATTTAAGTTCAATCATTCCCTTGGCAAGTTTGTTTGAATCAAATTATGTGTTTTACTCTAACCAAAAGTTTACTTTTAATGCAAATGGTAGTACATATTGATGAATAGTTAATTTATGTCTGTATGTCTGTATAAAAGTTGTTTGTAAATTGGAATTATGACTAAGTTAGAGCAGGATATTTTTAAGAAATAAAAAAAACAGCCGGAATCACTCTAGGCCAAGTGGGTATTTTGATTCTGTGGGTCACTGTTTTGGAAGGTTTATATAGAACTTGTTCATTAAATCTGTAAGCAATTCAAAATTACCAACAAACAAAAATTACAAACAAATGGAAAATTTTCGAAAATTACAAAATTCTATTGTTAGTTCAAAAATTTTCTAAATTTCTTGAAATTTATATCAGACCTGTATTTTACTAACTTGGATATTATGTAAAAGTTTCAGCTTGTTCCGATCATAATAGACAATTGTGAAAGTTATGGCCAAACATCAAAATCAATTATGTCAAAGACACTTTTGCCGTAATTTTGAACGTAATTCTTTAATTTTTGCTTAGTTTTTTTATTGTAAATTCTAAATTTTTTATCCTTAAATCTATGACCCCTCAGAATGTCATTTGTGTCCATATACCTATCAATAGAGGTACTGACTGTAAAAATTGGAGCATTATTTAAGGAGTTATCGTAGGGTAAAGAAAAAAATATCATGTTACATTCAATTTTGTTACGTTCAGAATCTAAAACCAAACGACTTAGTCCCATCTTAGCTACGATAGAAATAAAATTTGCTGTAGTTGGTAAACTTCTACTATCTATTTTTTCATATTTAAATATTTAAACCAAATAATTAATTAGGTAAGTGTTAATAAGTAATAAATTACCACTAGCTTAAGCACGTGATCAGGAACGTTTCTCAGTGACGTGCACAAAGCGTATGCGCACGAATGTGAGAAAATCACCGGAGCTAATGTATGATTGAGTGCGTCCTCCATCGTCTTGATTGACGTATGGCTAAGGTCGACCATCATTCCTAGTCGATTCAGTTCTCTGAGGACAAGCTGTAACGGGTATAATCGTCGAAACAACAAAATAAGTGCAATTAAAAAAAAACAGAATAATTTTTGATAATGGGATTTAAAATAAAATATATATTCATTTATGGTTGCAGTATTGAAGTGTGTTTAGTATTAAATAAAACCGACTTAAAAAAATATATATATAAATATAAGAATGTAAAAAATAATTTAATGAAAAAAACAATTTTATTATTTTTTTTTTTTTTTTATGAGTGTGCCATCCAACATATCAATTTTGTATATTATTATGAACTATAGTGATGCTTGCAAAATAATTAGAGACTGGAGTGCGGGTCTGGTGTGGCTGGTTGATTTTAAATTTTAGTGCATACCATTGTAACATGCGTCACGAATTGGCACATAATAAGTATACTAAACTGCATTATTAATCTTGCACAACGGATAGTATGTATTTCGCAAAACAGACCTAACTTATATATATATATAATAATATATTATTATTAATGCATGAGAAAGCGACTAACTTTCGGTGTACCTAATATTATTGTGAAAATGATTGTAAATGTTGTTATATATAATAGTATTGCAGGGATGCACAACCTATGGCCCGCGGGCCAATTTCGGCCCGCGTAGCCTTTAAAGTTGGCCCGCGAAAAAAATTAGTGTCTTTATGTTTATGCCATATTTTGATATTCACGCGCTGCTTTGGCCCTCGACATGATCCTTTTTCCTATTTTTGGCCATTCGACTGGAAAAGGTTGTGCATCCCTGTATAATACGATTGGCAGTTAAGCACTGACCTGCGGTATAATTTATATTATTGTCTATACAAACACCTAGTGAAAACTATAATTACGATGCACGAACGCATGAGCGGCGATTGACCTTTGCAGACTTGAAAGGATGTGAAAGGAACTGTTCCGAATAAACCGAATTGGCCATGAGACGTAATCAAGATAGTCCCTATGTAAGCGAGCCGAAGGAAGCCAGACAGCAGACGTGTCCAAGCAGCAGTATACACCAGGAGATCCGCAGTTGCACCTTTTATTGTTTAAATTAAATTACTCAGAATAAAGTTAACTCATTGTTCTACACATAAAAAATAGGGCTTATTATTTTATTATAATAATCCCGTTACGAGATCCAATTCGGAGAACGTAACACCGTAATCACCAAACTAGCCAGAAATTACAGGATTGTTCAGTGTATACAATTTATTTTTATCTATATAATATGTTGGAGGGCACCGACTTCAAAAAAAAGTAATTTATTTTTTTCTTCTTTTAATTATTGTATGTTTTTTTTTTTTCGATAAAGTTTTTACTATTTGATTATCTCAGTAAAATGTGACAATTTATGTTTAATGTGTTGAATAAAATAGCCAATACATACAAAAACAAAAATAAAAACCTTTGCCAATATAATATGTTTTCCTAATTCTTTATAAGCATTTTTTTTTATATATATATAAATTGTACATAGTACATTGTAAATGTTCGATAGTATTTTATGAACATTAAAATCGGTTAACAGTAAGTGTGTGGTAAAAAATGAAGTCGATTAAATAAAATAATTTAATGAAAAAAGAAAAATATTTTGTGTCGTGTCATTTGCAACTCAAAATAGTTCTTTGTTACAAACGTTACGGTATTGTTGCAGTCACGTTATACCGATTTTTCTGTTAAGTTTTTCAATTTTTTTTTAATTTTTTTAAAAAGCGCTGAAATAATTTCGATAACATTTACACGAGAATACTTATGAAGTATTACCTAACAAACCAAAAAAAATCATCAAAGTTAATTCATAGTTGTCGAAGTATTCGATGAACATACTCGAAACAAAAATAACTACAGACAAACATAAAACCTCCTTCTTTTTTGAATTCGGTTAAAAATACTAATCCATAATTGAGAATACCAACCTTTTTGACTCCTATAAAAGTGTTCTGGTAACTACGCACTCTACGACCAAAACTGTATTCCTCACGACCGAACCGTAACACGACAATAAATTTAAATTTGTATACGAAAAAACGTAGAAAATAAAATTGATTTATGTTATATAAAAAAAATCTTATTTTAAAATAAGAAATGTTCAACAAATTAATATTCATTATCAATTCACAATCCTATACTTAAGTTAGTCTACCTTTTAATCCAAAACCAAAGTAAGAACTGTCATGTAAACCGTATACATAATATTATGTGCCAAAATAATATAAAAATATTAAGTTTCACTTTGGAAGTAAGTATACACATGACACTTAAATCAGTTTGGGTGGTGTTTTAACGTCATCAAACAGTTTTTGAATATTTTGGTAGTTTATTGATGGTATCATAACAACAGCTACGTGGGATTCATGTGTTTTCATATTTTTTAAAAACATAATATTGAATTATATCACTAAAAATTTAATTTAAAAATATAATAATATTTTATAAAATATGATAAGAGTAACTTATAATGATAATGCGCTAAAAAAACTCTATTGCATTTGTATAAATTAATCTTCATTCGACAAGTAGGTCAATAAATGTCATAATTCAGATTAAATTAGTAATGATTTTCAATAAAAATTCCTCGATATTTATAATAATTCATAAGACGTAATTGCCTGAATTGAAAATTATACTTATATTATATCTGGTCCATGATTTGTACAGAATTTGACTTATATGATTTTGTAATTCTCAAAATTCGGAAATTTATAAAATAACATTTTTTCAGTGAAAACGTTTACTCACCAAACCGAACGGCGATAATCCTTGACGTTCGTTTTCCGGTAAATCCAAGCCGGAACAACAACCGGCCCTATAAAAATAAAAAAAAACACAATAATTTAAATGGCATATCAACAAAATTAATATAATAGTTGATAAAAAATGTTTATAACGCGACACAAGTCACAAAACAACGCATGTGAACATAATATAGTATACCTAGTGATATATTTCAACAAAATTTAATTTATATTATTTTTGGGTTGAACACGTTCATTAGGTATTTTTTTTTGGTTTGTAAATTTGTTAAACAAAATAGTTACGTCATATCTGAAACGTAAAATAATTTTTTTAATCTATATAAGAAGATCTATGTCTATTTGATTGTTATATACATGCTGTTTTACGTGAGACCGTGAATTGGCTATAAGCCTATAATGATAGTTAATTTTTAAAAACTTTTAATATTTCTGATAACTTTTTGTTAAGTGTGTTTTTTTTATTTTTCAGGCCATATTGATAAATGAGCTCGTTGAGAATCGTTTTCACAAACGCGACGATTTTGTATTGCTTTTGGGTACTAAATAATAAGTGTGAACCACAATGTCTTAATTATTATTATTATAAACCTAACCAAAAAAGTGACTCCAAAGCGTATTCACTACGCGAAACAACCCCAACCACCAATTTCAATTTTTCTTCCATTCCTTTCTTTTTGAAACCAGTGCAAAATGATCGATAACAGATGATAAAATACTATAAGTATAAGATACTTGACTTGCCTAAATATTAAAAATAAGAAATAAAAATAATGTCATCCACAGTCTTTATTTATTTTATTTTAAGTGTTTTCGAACAAGTGGAACATAGACGTTTGCGACTACAAACATTGAATAATTTTAGATTCTGAGCGAAGCGAGGAAGCTATTGATTTTACAAAGATGTGTGTTTTTTTTTTATTTTTATTTTTTTGTGTCTGCGTCACGTATAGCTCCTAGGAAATTGCTCCGATTTTCAAAAGCTGTACCACTTTCTGGTAGAGAATTTTATATCCTTAAACGCGTTTTTGACAAAATCAATTTGATTTATCCCAAAATAATGATTGGAAAGAATTGATATTTTTACAAAATGTTAACATTGATAATGTATAGGTGTGCAGCAAATTTCAAAACATTTCAAAAATTGAGCTAAATATAGAACTTTGAAATTTTTAAAAATTTCCAATTTTATGCCATTTAATTTCAATAAAAACTTAAATTTTTCAGAAAAAGTTTTGAAAATTTAATACAATGTTAATAACATACATAACTGCTCGTTAATAAAAAATTTTAAAAATCGTTAGTCACAATTTTTTTTTATCGACGTTTTATTCTGAAAATTTGCCGAAATTTGTTATTTTTGTCATTTATTTTTTGAAAAAATATTGTACCATGCACAATTTTATTATTTAAGAATTAAAAATTTAAAATGTTATGTAAAACATAAATTGCTATAAGTATACGAAAATTTCAAAAAAATCGGCCCAGTAGTTTTCATGAGCGTACAAGAAAAGTGTCGATAAAATGATGCGTCACACTATAACATTATATATTGTTCGTCGACTGGGTGTGCGCTGGTCTGAATCCCACCCCCGAAAAAAAAAAAATTTGCGTTCTTTTCCAAGTATTTTTTTATTTTCAAATCTTGTAATTAACATTTAACCCACATTCAATTGTCTTATTGAGCTAAAAAAAATGCTCCAATTTTATTGTACAATACCTCAAAAGATAGATAACTGATCTGAGATGGTACTTTATTTGAAACGTTGATTATTTTTTAGGTTCTGAGGGAAAAAGGAGAACGGTCAAATTCTCAAAAGAGCTCCTTTTGACTTGAAATTTATATGTGTCATTAAAAAGGGTTTAACGAGTTAACTGCTTAGTTTTCAAACTATTTTGATCATTTTTAAGGGAGTAATGGAACTTGGGGGGAACAAATATTTACGGGAATCGTGTTTTTTCCACATAGATTTAGATTTTTTTGATCATAACATCCAAATTAAAAATTGGACCAAGCTGAAATTTTTACACAATACCAAAATACGAAAAATACAGATTTGACAAGAGTATTTATTGTTAAATTTGTTTTTACCACGACGTATACTAGACAACTGAGCTCGCTCAGAATCGAATTTTCGAAGGCATTGATTTATCATTGCTTTCAGAAATTAAATAATGCGTTCAAACCACAACTTCTAAACAAGTGACCCACTCAAAGCGTAGTTGCTACCCCGTCAAACTACCCACGTGACCTAGACTGATCCCGGCGCTTCCTTTTTTTGTTTTTAACCATTGTCTATACTGCTGATTTTGGGTCTGGTCCAGCATCTTTACAAACTAATATTTTCACTTAACGTAGGTACACTTTTGGTGTAGAATTATTCGCGTACGTACTTAATGTATTTTCCATGAGCTTGGATATTTATTATCTATTGTGCCAGATTTCATTCATAATATTTGAATCTTAAATTCATGTAAAGATCGATTTAATGACGACATAATATTATTAAACGTTTTCAATCATTTTTTTTTTTTATGTCCATTCTATTTATTGTACAACAGAGTTTGAAAAAGGTACCTATACCGAAATGTATTTGAAAAACGTATTTTCAGTGTTTGATTTAAAAAAAAATTTCTATCCATCATCCGAACCGAGTTTTGCCTGCAGTCTTGAAATCATTCATCTAGTTGTATTAGTATTGCGAGTCAAATGATAATAAATAAATAAATAAATAAACAATTAAATTCGTTCTACGGTAACACTGATGATTTTGAAAGTAAAAGCAAAAACAGTATACAGCAGACGTGCGATATCTTTAAAAAAAAATAATAAATATATGTATCATAAGTCCACAAAATAGGCACGACCGAGCAAAACGTTAGAAATTGCAAAGAAAAAAAACCATATTTTACCGGCGGCTGCTGTAGCGGACTGCCAAGAAAATGCCTGCGGTGCAAGTGTTCGGTTTTATTACCGGCCGCGGAGCCGTTGTCGTAATCGTAAATAAAAACCAATTCACGTTCTCGTTTAAACTCGTACCGGCTACAACAGGAGTCCCGCTAAAGGTCTCTGGGAATATATTTCAAGGGAACGTAGATTGAAAAAAAAAGTTGTTCTTTTCCTTTTTTAACGCTTTAACAGCGTAAGGGAACGATTTTCGCAGAAGCAACGATAAACACAAGAAAAAAATAAAGAAGAAAAGAAAAGGAGAAATTTTGAGGTCGGCGGTAGTTTGGTGTAGCGATTCCGTTAAGGAGCGGAACATTTCAAGCCACCAATGTTTCAGGAGTTGAAGTTAAAACTCATTGTTTAATACCTGAAAGCAATGATGCCATAAAAAATGCTCGGTAATCTATAAGTCTTGGGAAAAAAAACAATTCAACCAAAAAAGTCAGATACATATTTTATCTATTAGTTATTACTACCTAAAAGACGAATTTCGTGCGTGACACTGTCAGTGACACAAAAAAAGAAATCACACATCTTTGTAAAATCAATAGCTAAATTTTTGCTCTACTCAGAATTCAAAAAAAGCGAAATAATTAGGAAAAAACAAAAAAACATAAATTCTAATAACACAGAAAACGAATACTTAAATATAAATTATAATTTTTTTTATTGGTTCCCTTTGTTTTCTTTTAACTTCGCTAAAAATTAACATATGTACCTCCTTAAGATGCCGATTTGCATCAACAAAATTAGTAGCGTTGTCGGAATAGATCACTTCGCATTTTCCTCGTTTATCGAAAAATCTACTCGAAACGTGTAAAAAATCCTGCGTACTCAAACCACTTGCCAACTCTATGTGAACAGATATAGTCACAAAACAAACAAAAATACATGCGTAACCCTTAGTCAAAGCGGCATTCCGGCGGAGACTAGTTTTTATCATAAATGGCCCCGCAAAATCTATCCCACATTTAAGAAAAGCGCGCGTGAACTCGATACGATCAGTAGGAAAGTTTGCCATTATTGATGGGTCTCATAAAAAAACAGCGAACACATGCATGAATAATTTTTCGGATTTCATTACGAGCTTTTAATGGCCAATATCGACGCCTAATAGAAGCTAACACTGATTGTGGCCGCTCCATGCATTAAGTTTTCGTGTTCGTTTCGGAAAAGTAGTTCCGAAAACTCGCAATCAGCAAAGATAATTATCGGATGGCGTTGAAAAACATCATGAGGTGTTGCATTTTTTAAACGACCTCCAACTCTGAGTAAACCGTGTTCATCCAGGAATGGTTGAAGTCAAAAAAGTTTACTTTTACTTTTCCCAATAAAAACAGAAACTATTGTGTAAACTTTTAAACATCTTTAAGTTGTTACCTTGTACTACAATCACTTTGCGTTTAAAATCAGACGAAGTCTTGCCGTTGTAATATATTTTGTTTAATTTACATTTTTAGGTACTTCCATTGATAGTTAAACACATTTTTGACCATCTATTCATTGTCAAAACCTGCCAGATAATGACGTGGTGGTTGCCCGTCACGTAGAATTGTACCCACCATAATGTGTCACAGGTGTGCGTCAGGGTCAAGTATCGTGCACCAAGACTGTGAAAAATTCTCAGCACGGCAAGCGAGTTGCCCAGCGAATGACCTCCTTCGACGCCGATTAGACTGCCGATCTTTCCAGCTTTGTGGGCCTCTCGAATCCCTAATTAAAAAAAAAAATTACACAAATTTATCCGATTTTTAAACTGACAAAACTTTTTATACCATATATGTTATAGTGAAACATATTTTTGACTAATAACAAAATTGTACATCATATTTTTATTTGCTTGTATTATAATGAATTGAAAATATTGCAATATTAAAACGAAAAAATACAATTTTCACTGAGTACAAAACAAAAAATATCAACGAAATTTTAAACATTACATGCAGTTCAAATATTATCAAAGTATTTTTAAAATTTTAACTAAACATATCAAGGTCTATTCATTCTATAACAATAGTTAAGTATATATTGATAAAATACCGCTGAAATTTGCACTTATTGGATAAACTTTAACATAATATTAAAACAACAGTTTGTGCTGACTTCAAAAAAACATGAAAAATACCTAAATCCTTTTAGTTTGTCAGTATAACTAAGCATCTCTATTTTGCATAGGTAAATTTTATTATTATTAAATTTTTTCTCCACCCATCAACACAATTTATCTCTAACGATTACGACAACAAATAATAATAATTATATAGTAAAATTACTAATGCAGTTAAATTTCAAACTATTTTTTGATTACCATATGACAAGATGTTTTGAAGTACAATTCTGTACAACAAAATCTACTTGAAACTAGAAAATAATCATCAAAAGCGGAAACTTAGAATTTATTTTTAAACAGTTCTAATCAAATAATGTTGTAAAATTTTCATGAGTTCCAAAAAAAAAAATCTTTTAGAAGTACCTATTATCAATATATTTTGTTAAGTCGTCTTCGATTAGTTGTTATAAATCTACGCGATTGCAAATATTTAAATATATAATTATTTAATTTCCGTAATCAATAGTTTACCATATAACAAGTTTAACCATGAATTTTATTTTTGCACTTTTAAAGCATAATATAAAGGAGTATTTATTTTTATTTTTAAATGTTTATAATTCAAGAATTTCATTTCACACGACACATTAAATTTTGAAATTTCAACAGCAAAAGATCAACATAATAAGCTTGATAAACAAAATATAAATAAAAATTTCAAATGTTTTTATTGAATTTTAAAGATAAAAATATATTTCTCAAATATTAAAACAGACTTTAAAGCTCCGTCTAAATAGAAATAATTTGTTGATAACATAAATAATCTGATATTACTGTTCAAATTGGTTTTATCGCTTACTTGCCAATTTTTTACATTTGTGACGAAAACAATAATTCTTGATAGTTTTGATAAAACTGTTCTAATTTTTAGTATTAACAACGAAATGAGATTAACAAACAAAATAATATTATCGTTATGAATGTCAGTGAACACCATAGCATTTAAATTTTAAACTGACATCTATCGTGCGTAGTGTTTGAAAATTACATGAAATATACATTTTTTAAATATTTTATTGAAAAATTGTGTGAAATAATATACCAGTCAGACAAAGTCATGAGTCACTCTAGTCACTGTAGACCAACTGAAGTTGGTCACTAATTTGGATGGGAAAACATTTGAAATCAACTGAATTGTAAAATTTAAAGTTTTATTTTTAACTAATAAAGAGATAACATTTTATGAAATTTGTATCACGATTAAACATCCTTCTCGCAGTACCTCATATTAATTTCAATTTATCGAATTACTTTTAAAATAATTACTTCCAAAAAATTTTATAACGAAACAGTTTAAAACTGTTAAAAACGTTTATAAAAAGTTTTTTGATTTTTGAAATTGTTTAGCATAGTATAAAAAATATAATGTTTATATTGTACCTACTCAGGTTTAGAGATTTAAAATTTAAAATTATAGAGAAAGCAAAAATTCGGATTTTGGATCATTATTTTATAAATATTAAACAAAACTAAAACATGCTTCAAATTAAGAACTTTTTTGTCTTGGGTTGACAACATTTCCATACAGAATTTTTAAATATTAAGTAAACAATACATAAACAAGAGTATATATCAATTTGGTTAAAAGTTCATTGTACAAATAAAAAGTAACAAACATCTAATACTACAAATTTCAAAACATAAAATTCAAATTTCTTGATAAGTAGTAAGGAAACGCGCTACATTTCACGCTGTATTTCAAAACTTTTTTTTACATGAAATATTACAAATTTCAAACACAAATCGTTTGCAAACTTGAAAAACTATAAAAGTCACTTAGAAAATTCAATATTAATAATACTATGTTCCTCGTGATAAAAAATTAATAAATCTGAAAATAAGACATGAAAATGAATAATAAAAAAAAAAATTATTATAGTATACTCGCGTATTTTGGGGTGGGTAGTACCTTTTACTGATGTTACAAGCTGTAAATCATTGGAATATGTTTCGGCCAGCCTCCTAATGACGTCGATTTGTTCCATCGTAGTTTGGACGGCATCCAGGTGCTGTCTGCCGCAGGGCACGTAAGCCGACCAAAACTGTCAACAGGATATTAAAAAACACTATTTCATCCAACTTTCTAATATTTATGATACAAGCATTCCGTGACGGCAATATTCATAATTGTAATAATATACTAAAATAAAAACAAAAAAAGGCCGGTATGGTAAGACCGTACCCAATACGCTTTGGGTGAGTCACTAAAAAAGAAATTTCAAACACATTTATCATAAAAATACGTTGTAATAATAAAGATGGAAAAAGAGACAGTTCTTTAAAAATTAAATCTCAAGTACAAAAAAGTACGGTAATTATAATTGCAGAAGAATGGAGTAAGAAAAATTGCGAGACACCATATAAAATCATTTTTTGCAGGTAGAATCTTACTAAAGCTTAGGTTTTTATACAATCTATTATTAAGAATGGTTAATATAACATAATGCGTAAGATAATAATTTTGAACCGATTTCCAGATTCCCAAAATATGCGAAAAAAAAATGTTTAAAAACAAACACCGAATAGTTACCTAAATATTTTACTTTTAGTACATGACACAAATGTTTCAATAATTCATAATACAAAATTCGTACACACATTTAAATAATATCTTTTTAAATGATAAAAAACATTTCAAAGGATTTGAAAGTTTTTTCACAAAGTTATTATGGTTGAGGTAAGTTATCTATACATATAAAAGCCAAATACCACTGACTGACTCACTCACTCACTCACTCACTCACTAAACAACGCACAGCCAAAACTACCGAACGGATTTATTTGAAATTTTCAGGAAATGTACTTATTACTATGTGTAGGCGCACTAAGAAAGGATTTTTCGAAATTCACATTTTAAAGGGTAAAAAGAGCTTAAAATAGTTAAGCGTACGGCAGCGTACGGGTCCGCAAATACGGACATTTTAGCCCACCGCGGTACCAGGGACCCATGATCCGCATGACGCGGCACGCAACCGACGCGACGTTCGCGTACACGTGTTTGTGGCCACGTGGTCGGCTTCATGGGACCCTGGTACCAAAAATTGATAAATAAAAATTGATATAAATAAAATTGATTATCACTGTTGTGGTCGCCCTAAATCCGGCCCTGCGCACGTATAATATATACAATATTTGTGTGTATAAAGGAGAGTGTACTTTACCCGGGGACCTTTTTTCGATGTAATAGTGTATAATAGATTCGCAGTATTGTCGTTACTGGTTATAGGAGAAACAATTATATAGTAGAAATTAGTACTTAATTATTATTGGTTGCCACCGGTTGTTCGGGCAGACCAGGTACAAAAACTTGCGTCAAATCGAATTTTTGAACACGGCCTACCGAGGTGGTACTTTGTCCGCGAACCAGGGTGGCCGAGTCGCGCTTACTGCAGCGATTACACCCAAAAGTACTCGAACAAACACGATTTTTTTTTTTTACGAATTATCATTTTTTACGGGCAACGAAGTGCGCGTGATCAGCTAGTGTATAATATGTGTGTTAATCAGGTTCAGAATATATTACTTACTCCCGCCTTAATAAGTTCTAACTTTTAATAATTCAACTAACCCTTTCTTTATGATATGTGAACACGTATAAATGTATAAACGTAAAATGTTTATAAATGTATAAACATTATATCCCTGGATTTACTCAGATTTATAAATGTTTAATTAAAATTTTTACTGTAAATTGTTGGTTTTAAAAATATTCTAAATTAAAATAAATAGTTAAACATTATTATTGTTCATGTTTAAAAAAAAAAAATATTAATTACCTAACAAAAAAAGTTAAAAAGCTTAAATCCTAGAACGGTTTTGCAACTGTAATTTTGGGTTCCCGAAACACATAATATACACTTTCAAATTACTACTCTACATATATTTACTGCTAATACTCGTAATATTCAGTAGATAAATATTTATTCTGAATATTTTACAAATCATTCGATTTAATTACAAAAATATACATTCAACCAAATCACGGCAGTTGAATTATGAAAAAGACGGCTAACTTTCTTCACGAAAATTGCTTTTTAATTTTTTTCAAAACTAAGAAACTGTTCTTTACTTTTACAGAATTTCCAATGTTTGCTGTCAATTTTATTGCAATATAGTTTGTATTTGGTTTTAATAACGTACAATTATTGTTCGAACGAATACCAACGGTAAGACAATAATTGTATGTTCAAACATACATTTTTAATGATTCTTAACATAGAACAACCGTTTGCAAGTTGAAATTGATACATATTCTTATTAATTTTTTCAAAACAAATTAAAGGTAGTTATTTTTTTGTACACAGAATGATGCAAATAAATACGACTTTACTAACCGTCGTAGGATGATTTACGGGAAAAGGCAGTCACCCAATACACGGAATTTATATTTTTCGAAAAATATTTAGTCACTAAAGGCATCGTAAATTATTGAATTAGCATCAATTAACCAGTCGTGTCTATAAGGTCCTAAGTAAAATAGAATACCAATAAACTATAATCGAATAAATTAGTAAAGTTACAAAAAAAAAAAAAAGGGAAACGAGAGTTCTGACGAGTTTAATGCGAAAATAGAGTGGAAATGTTTGACGTCTCACTATATTTGGGTAATTCCGGTAATACGATTATGTGTCACATCAAATTAACACCGTATTTGAGAGATTTATGAACGCATAATGATTAAAAGTCCTTGGGCCTCAATTTAAATAAAAAAAACTTTATTACTTTTGACTCACAAAGACATCTGGTATTTTAATTTTAATGTGTAAAAAAAAAAAAAAACCGTTACATAAATGTGCCTACGAAAAGTGACTGATGAACTGTGAGTTAATTCTAAAAAAAAATTTTCTTACACTGTCAGCATTTATTTACCGCGCCAGAAAGACGCGTCATGAATGAAGTTAAAATTTGAAAAAAAAATAAAACTGAAAAAATACAAAAATATCGTTTTTCCTGACCAGAAAATAATATAAAACCTGGTGTTTAAGTCCAACAACTATGGATGATTACTGTGAGGCATGTAAAAAATAGTATAATATGATATTGTATTATTTAGCAGACGTCCACACGATCAATGTTTTTTTTTCGTATTGTTTAACTGGTGCGACATTCGTTTGTTTCACAGACAGTAGTGGGCCTAAGGGGGGGGGGGGACGGTTCGCTACGGGCACCACGTTCAAAACGGGCAACAAAAAAAATAAATAAAAATTTTAAGTTTTTCCATTGAAAAAGTCAAATTTAAAAAAAAAAAATGAAGAAAATAAATTGAAAATTTTCTTTATAAATAAATCAAATTTTTAAAAACATACTTTGAACAAGATCCCACTCAATGCCCAACTTTCCAAAAGGGCATCACAGTCCCTTGCGTATATAGTATACGATATTGTTGTCTTTGTGTGAGTAGTAAATGAGCGTTAGTGTGAGTGTATGTTATCAGTGCATGTGGTGCTTTCCGGGAAGGTGTCCCGCACGACGCACGCGCAAGCACACTATTTTAAAAGAATTAAATATTTTTCTGTTCCTAAGACAACAATATAGACTTAAAAGCTAGAGTCGAATTAGTTCACTTAAAGTGAACCGAATCTAATTCTGAAAAAATATTTCGATTCTTCAATCTTTTTTATAGGTTATTGTGGGAGTCGATTTTGTATTTTATACGTCATATTTTTTTTACGTTTACCAAAAAATTATTCAAATTTCGAAAAATTAATTTTATATTTAAATAAATTTTTTACTAAAGTATTGAAAATCGACTCCCACCATAACCTAGAAAAAACGTTTACGAATTAAAATCTTTTTACAAAACTAAATTCGGTTCATTTTAAGGGAACGAGTTTGACTCTAGTTTTTAGGTCCAAAACAGTACAAAAATTCACCGTGCCCAATCCCCTTAAATAATTAAATTAGAAAAAAACAACATTTGCAGTAGGTATAAATATTTGAATTTACATGGTTTTCAATTTTTAAATTTTATTTATGTGTATTTATTAACTTGTTGCCGTTCAAAAATACATAATATGGTCAGCTCGAGTGAAATATTTGTGTAATTTTACTTTTTAAGTACTACTAGAATTATACCTAAAATATTATACTTTATTTATTGAAGTCCACCTAAATTGATCTGGAAATAAAATGTTTTAATCCAATTAATTCTCGTCATTTGAAATATTTTACACAGATAAAAGCACACTACTTTTTATGAAAACAACTCTCAAAGATTATAATAACTTGCAGTATTTAATTGACGAGCACATTTTTTTTAATAAAAATTACAAGTACCTCGACATATAAATGTATAGTTTTAGTTCTACGAGTAAATTTTTGAATAATCATGGTTGCTATAAATCTTAAAAATGCGTTTTTTAAATGAAAACATTATAATTTGCAATTTGTTAATTTCTGAATATTAAGGGGGTTGCATCGCAACGTATTTTGTATGCTGTTTAGACCATTAAGTGGTGGAAAGTAAAATTAAGCATTGGATATACTTCCGTACGTCCAATTTTTGTTTTGAATATATGTATAAATACAATAACAATTTGTCTAGGCTATTTAAGAAGCGGATTTTTAATTTTTAACTTTAAAATCATTTAAAATAAATTACACCTTTAAAATGAAAATGTATTAATATAATCGAATTATATTTTAACTAATTTTGGATTTATCAGATTTTATGTACCTAAATACTAAAAAGTCTAGGAAAGAAGTTTATGAATTTTACCATATTTTCAAAATAACACTCGGTCGTCAGGAAGTGTGTTTAATTTACGCCCGCTTTTTGTGATTTTTATAACTTCACAAATAATTTCTTCAAAAATATATTTTTACTTTTGCAACGTTATGGACTTGTGCATGCGCGCGTGTGTGAATAATTTATTTCTTAGATTTCGAAGATACAAAATTTTATTTTAAACCGAACTGCACTTAACACTTCACAGGCGGCGGGAGATAAAATTGTATTCTTCATGTTTTTAAGGCAAATATAAGAACAATACTGATCAAAAACGGTCGAAACTCAGAATAACAGTAATATAATAGTTGCGACATGTAGCAACATATAAACAAAGTGTCCGATTGTGGTGAATTGTATCACAGTGGAGGTTGATTTTGAGATAGTCCTCGTATTATCAGGGTACTCACTTGAGCGCCGACCATGCCTCTTCTGAGTCGCGGTAGATCGGTTTGCGACCAATTGCTCTTCGACCACGGCTCCACGGTGTTTAAGTCGGCGGAAAAATTGAAATACATCAACTTGTTGTGCACGAACTTGCGTATATTCCATGGCAAGTCATTATGCCTGCGGTAAATAAAAACAAAAAAATAGTTTTTATCTGTGTTTACACTGTCTTTGAGAGCATATTTATAATTTTGAAATATGCAACAGAAATCGCGTAAAAACGCTATGATAAAAATGCTTTCGTGACCAAGAAAAATAAAAACCAACAGAACACAATATAACCGAACCGTCGAACACATTTTCAATCAAATTATAAATTGACATAGTTGTAAATTGATCATTACAATGAAAACGTCATTTTTCTGCAGTCAATCAATTAATATCAGACGATATAAAAAGCTGTAAATTTTTTGATTATACATATTACCTATACAAGCTTACAAATGTAGATAATTTGATATAGAAATTTCATTTTATTATAATCTATATTGATATATTATACTGATTTAATTCAGATCTGATATTTTTATGTATTTTAGCTCAAAAAAATGTACGAAAATAAAAACTGATCTATATGAAATTAATGTAAAAAAAAAAAAAACTTTAGGATTTATAGATTTCCGTTTTTTAATTTAGATCTATAGGCCAAATAACAAAATATATTATGCCAAAAATACGGTTGCTGTAATTTTTCCTAAATTTAGTTGTTGTAACTTTTTAAATTTTTAACGCTCAAATCTATAACCCCTTAAAAAACTATGGGACGAAGTGGGTAGAACTACCAGAAACTGCGTATGAGTGTAAAGATCGAAGCACTGTTGAAGAAGTTATCGTGATTTCATAATGGTAAGAAAAAAATCACTTTTCATGTTCAAATCAATTTATCTATCGCTCTCCACTCACCATCTAAAAATTAAGCAAATACGAAGAAAAAACGTTAAAAATTACAGCAAACGTGTGTTTGACATAGTCGACATAAATGACTTCAAAATAATGATAAAAATTAGCTGTTGCATCTACATAACATTAAAATAGTAACAAGTTTCAAGAAATTTCGAAAATTTTTGAGCTAACTTTTTCTTTTTTTTTTTTAAATTTTGTTTGAAAAAAAATTATTTTCTAGAAAATTTTTTAAAAATGTAATACGAGTTCATCAAAATATCAATCCACATGCTACTAGAAAAATTCTCAAGTTGTTGGTTAAACTTTTTTTTTTAGTTGTTTTAAAGTCAAAAAATTTTCAAAAATTGGTCATACCTATTACCTACATATTTAGGAAAAAAAGTTCGTAAATCATCTACATTTGTTATTTTAGACCTAACATTTGAATGTATTATGTAAAACAAAAATGACTCTGTGCATCAAAACATTTCAAAAAAATCTGACCAGTTGTCAGCAGTTTCTGAAAGCCTATAAAAGAATCATTGATAAAATGGTGTTATTTTGAGTATAACAATGATATTCCGCACTGATTGGTATAATTGATACGTAAATTGTAATAATTTTCTACATCATATATATTTAAGTGGTTTGAAATTTGCGCACAATGTTTGTATTATTAGTATTCATAATACTGGGCTTAACTTTTGGAATATTTTGACTATTTGTAGGAAACTTTAAAAACATTCATATATATTCCGTGGTAATTGATATTTTCTGATGGGTTAGTATAAGTTGTAAAATAACTTTCTTGTAATGTCATAAATTAAGATAAAACAATAAATTTTAAACTGTTTTCAACATTTTCAAATTTAGCGTCTAATACAAGACTCTAATAATAAATTATTTTGTTACGGCTCAATTTTTATAGGTAAACTAAGCTCAATAAGAACCGTTATTTTCGTAAGCACCTTACAATTTTAATATATAATTTCTCATAAAAAAAAAAAAAAAAAAAATAGTGATCCATAGCATCATACTACCCAGAATTCTGCCGATTCTGGATTTTTTATTTTATTTACTTTATATTCCCATTTAAAATTATGCTAAGAAAATAAAGCAGGTACCTACTACTTACTTTTAAAATACAACTAGCTACCCAATTTGGGTCACCGATATGAACGTGACCAGTGTGTACCATTACATTTTTGAAGAATACTAACAATTTATCTATGCGGGAAACGAACTCGGTAAGTGCATTCGATTCTAATTCTGCAACTCATTCATTTAAAAGAATATGCATCACAAACCATACGATACAATTAATTTTAAAATATTCTAAAAACCAAAGTGGTACATTTAATTGGAATTAAGTCTGAACGAATTTAATCGTAGGGTTGATTGGTGGAGGTAAGCTCTTAAATGGAATATCTTGAAGATTAGTAGAATTAAAACAAAGAATAAAAAGAGGATGCGTTAGAAGCAAAACCTAAAGGTAGAGGGTGTATGAGAAAAATAATGACAATATCCGGTCACGGATATTGAGAGCGCCGACAACGACAAAAATTTTAAAATCACAAAATTAGGCTATTAATTGTCTTTTCGGCTGGAAGAAGCGATCTAATCTATGCGCTTCATACCACAAAAAACTAAGAATTTTATATTCTTATAAGAAACATTTTTTTTTTTTTTTATAATCATTCATATTTTGAAAGTTGTGATACAAAAACACACAAATTAAGACTTAAATCACACGGATATGCGAGTGTTGGTCCAATGGAATCAAAACCGATACCAATCTATGAATGATATTTCATGTAGTAAAGGTACTATAATATTATTGGTATTTGTTGTTCCCAGGACGTAATTGGTATACGTAGATAATCGAGACCACTTAGAATTGTTTTTTAAAAACATTGTATTATCTCTTCATTAAGATACTATAAATAATAAGTTTGAATAAAAACTTCCCAAACTTTGACCTACCTAAAGGAATTACTCTAAAGCGTAGTAATTTCTCACCTGACCCCAATATACTCCATTACTTTCTTACAATTTTTTATTCCTACGATTAAAAGCGATACAATTTTACTTTTAAAAAATTTGCCCTATTAAAAAAAAAAAAAATTAATTAGCTTTAACGCTTTAAATTAAAGGCTCTACAATACTTTTTCTGGCAATTGCAGGCCCTCGTGTACTTAAAACCGGCTTCACAGTTCATATTGATATTTCCTGTTTACTCCTCATAGAACGTTTACAAACCGCAGTTTGTAGTGTTTAAAAACAACTTTAAACAGTTTGCATTGAAATAAATATACCTAAACCGTTATAATTAATCTTTGGCTTAGAAACATAAAAAATAGTAAATATTATCATGCTCTATTTATAACTTTTAAAATGTTTAACCAATAGTACTTATACTGTATAATAATGTACTTAGGTATACTGTGAAATAATGTCTTATATCCCCGATAAGTAAATTATGTTGAATAAAGATGCAAATATATCCTTATATTATTTCAACATATTTTTGAAAATAATAATTAGGTACCAGTAAAATGTTTAAAAAAAAACCCCCAATAAATCAAATAAATTTGTATCGTACGAGATATTTGTTATTGTTTTGAAAAAATTTAATTTTTTTTATAATTAGTATCAAAATTATCCACAGCATTGAAGGGTTTGGTACTATTTTTTTTTTCATTTTTTACAATGACAAATTAATTCCTTTGTTAGTGTCATAATTGAGTTAGTTATAGGTACACTAATTATAGATACTTATTTTGTACGCTTTTAAAATCAATTGGTTCGACTTTTTTCTCAGTTTGTTGCTGCAAGTATAGATTTTTGTTTTACATAATAGTTCATAATAATTTCTAGTCATTAAAAATTAAATAGTTTTGGTAGTCATCAATTTTTTCAACCAAAAAAAAAAAATTACAAAATTTCAAAATACAAAAGTTCGAAATTGAAAAATTTATAATTAAAAAATTGACCAAAAACGTTAAAAATTACGGCTAACGTGTTTTTTGACAACATTTATTTTAATTATTTGGCCATAACTTCCAAAATAATATACGAAACTAACTGAATCTTTTCCTTATTAAAATACGTAAAATACAAAATTAAACCAAGTTTCAAATTATTTTGAAAAATGTTGAACTTTATAGAACATGGAAATTTTAATTTTTTTTATGGTTTTTGTCGGGTTAATGTAATATTATGCTGCAATTTTTTGTTGAAATGATTTCATTACACCGTGGTTAAAAGTTTTCCACGTTTTCCATTAAGATATCGTACAAACCGAAATTCTCGAAAAATTATCGTAACAAACTTTTGATTGTACGTGAGTACCTACTAAATACTACGAACGAGAGACGTAATCACGAGATTTTTTTTTTCCTATGATTATTTTTTGGCTTCAAGAAACGTTACAGTGTTTACGCGTGATACGAAAAGTGGCAGTCGATCAGCTCTAATTAGTATTATTTTACTTTTTCAATAATACTTTATATTTTTTTGACGCTAGGTATTTGATTGGTCTTCAAATCATTGATCAGAAACCAAAAAATTGAAATTTATAAAATTTTTACGACTGATTCGAAGTGTTTACCCATCATCGGGATGAATATATAGTTATATAAATATAGTTGCGACCAATTTCTAAAATGTTTTTACAGTCGTCAAAACTTTGAGATTTTGAAAATTTAAACATTTTCACGTTTTGCAGCATTACGGCTCATAATTTTCATTTCGTAAATCGTATTCAGTCACATTTTTGAGGCTGAGAAGGAATTAAATTTTAATATAATTCGATTGAGTTTCAACGACAGCATTGTAGTAGGTATGGTAAAATAATTTAAATCAACTAGAAGAGTTTAAAAGAATATTAAAAAATAAATAAATAAATAAAACGCGTGCGCACGACAAAGTAATTATTTAATGTTTGTTTTTATCGATAAATAATTGTCGACAATATAAAGTCTTGCAACTGGTAATTTATCATTACGATTTAAAATGTGTTTTCTAAATAAAAATTCTAACAGCGACAATACTTATAGTCTGTATCTGCGGCATTTAACGTATTTCTTCACAAGAGAAAAATTTTGTGTTCATGAACAGAACAACTTTACATCACTAAAAACAACGTTGCAATTTCTGCAGGTAAGTGATCACAAAATGAAGTATATCATGGTTACGCTTGCGCTTTTTATTTTAATCATTGGTCAACAACACGCGTCGTCGGTCGTTTTTCCAGTACATTTGGAGTTTACAAATTTAATAAAAAAAAGAGAGATATTTATCGACGAGAGAATAGTGTCAATGGATAGACTTCTCCTACAGGATGATGAACACAACGTAACAACGGACGAATTTATCACGCAATATCCGAACATAGTGTACACAGCATTGCAGTGTACTTACGCGGACGTTCTCGTCGAATTGTTACAAAAATTCTATGTAATTATTTTGCATGGAGTAAAATCATCCAAAAAATGTTTGAGACGAAACATGAAACAAATAGCAATCGAATGGCTAAAATACGCTTTTGACCGGTTCATTAACATCAAACAGTACATCACAAAAATTATGTTTACGTTTTTTTCTTACTTAGATTCGATCGCAGTGCTAAGGACCACCGAAGTTGGTTTACTGAGGTCGTTGTTAGCAACAAATCTCTTTCTAAACTACAGTAAAACGTTGGAACCGAGTATGGTGTTAGCCAATGAGACGAACAACGAAAACATTTTTGATATGCTAGAGATCGATAAACGTTTCAAGCTTTTTAATAAATCCGTTACACAAATAATCGGATTAATCAATAGTTTTAGGTTCAAAAAATGTGTCGTCATTGACCCCAATGAAGAAATGTTAAAAGTCGAAGAGCAATTGGCAAACGTTTCATTAAATCAGAAAAAATGGATATTAAAAACATTAGAACCCAACTTCCTTCAACTAAAGTCTCTGAACGATAACGTAATGATAAGTTATAATGGTTTTAAAGAATACATGTACGATGCAGAATATTTATTATTTAAAAACTGTTTGGAATACAATAATAATTTTATTGGGAAAGTAAACGTCAAATTAGGTAACAACACGTACTTCAACATGCAAACCAAGTACGAGGAGGTTAGCAAAACATACAACATAGAACATACACTCAAGTTTCAAAACATTTTATTCAATTTACTAGTGGATTTCTTTTTAAAACGAATTCACGACTCATTAACACGCGACTATTCTACAAACAAAGAACAGAACATAAATCTACTTATCGACTTTCAAAATTTGATTCAAATCACTATGCCTAAAAATTGTTTGACGAAAGAGTGCGCTAAAATCATCTCCGTTCGGACGCCACTAAAGGAGGCTATACAAAATTTTACCGAAATAAAATTGCAAAATCTCATGATCGTAATCAACAACATAACAACAAAGAATGAAGTAAAGTATCAGATTGATCAACAGGAAACGCATTTAGACGAACATTCGCTTCACGCTGTGGTTGAATACATTAGAAACAATGAACAGTATGAATCGTTTAGTCAAGTCATGAAGTTTCAAGCGCTTGATTTGTATTACAGGGACGATGACCACTATATTGTAAACGAATGTTATCAATGGAGTAAAAAAGAAATCAAAGAAGAAATTGAAAACGACTTTTTACAAATGATGATTGATTTTCGGTACCATTTGTTTTCGTTTCGTGAAATAATATTCTTACCTGATAATTATGACGCACTCATTGCTTCTTATACTTCTTATTCCTTGACTACTTTACCTTCAACTTCAAGTTCGTTACTAGGTATGAAACCTGATAGGTATAATGATCTTGGTGATTTAGGTCCAATATTTGGTCAGATTATGACCTATGTTGCACAATTATACCAATCGAAACTCAGTACAAACAAAGCTATCAAAGATATACTTTTACCTTTACTAATTTTTTTTCGACGTACAGATCGATTCTCTTGTAATTTTACCGCTGTTGATTTTCCCGCTTTGGACCATATAATAATCGTTACCATAACCAATATAGAAAATTACCTATTACAAAATTACTCGTCGCCCATTTACAACATTGATATATACAGGAAAATAGTAATAAAAGATGATTCGCCGTTATCGAGGAAAAGAAAAAAATATGATGATGTGAACGAAGAACTCAAATTTCCTTTAAAAGAAATTGACTCTGCTTCTCATTATATTGACTCTCTTTATCATGCAAACATGTACGAAACATTTATTTTAAATAGCGATAAGCATATAAAAATGGACTGGGATGGAACTCCGCTGTATGCTCATGAAGTACTGGAATACGTCACGAGACAAGTCATGGACATCAATGTTGTGGTGAATTTCCAATGGTTCACGATGAAATGGTTTGTGGCCAATATATTGTTGAAGATTCGCAAAACTTTAGAGCTCACCAATCAGCAGTCGCCAAATGAAGAATGTAGTGAAGTGAATGTTGGAGGTTTAAAGAATTTAAAAAACAAAATTAACAATTTCATGACTTTAAACTATCCGAGATCTATAAAAGTGTTGGTAAATGACACTGTTGAGGATATCAAACGTATAACGGATGTAAATTCCGAAGTTATTAAAATAAATATGATTGATAAAGTTTGCAAGTTGATTGATGAAAACATTAGGGATCTCAATGGACACCTAGATGAGTTCCCGTACTCGACTCTAGATAGTGTACTTAAAGCTTTACAAAAAGATATTGATAATTTCAGTATATTGTTGGACAAACTTTCAGAAAAAGACCTATATCGCCCATATTTTCAGCTGTCTCGGTGGTCACCAATTTCAGAAAAGATTATGAGTTTTGATAAAGATGTTACACCTATGGAAATAGATTGAAAAAAAGATAGTAAATTAATTATGTTTTAAAACTTCTAGTTGCACTAAATGTATATAATTAATTTTAATTCAAATGTTTATCTTACACTTGTGTTAATATAATTATGTAGCTGTGTAGCGAAGTTATATTGTTCTTTCTAAGTTCAAAAATGTATTTTAACAATTATACTTATCGCAACTCTATTGAAAATATTAAAATACTATACGTCATCATAATTGTTGTCTCTAAAATATTGAATAAAATGACAATTGTATTTCATGAGTACGTATTCCTTAAATTTAATAAATTATTCTGACATCAAGATTATAAAATATGTTCAACCATTAAATTCAAAATTGATTGTTTCAATTCATCATACAACGTAGTTAATTATATTCGTTGTTTAATTTTTATTTCTGTTTAATATTTGGCTGTTTAAAAAACACTTTTCTAGTGTTAAAGGTCGCAAAACAGTATGATTACTAGAATAGTTTAATTTTTAATTCATAATATTTGAGATATTTTTATTTTGTGTTTTTGTAGATACACACTGTCGTTGCCTGATGTTGTCACTGGACACTGATACTCGTATACCTTTTATTTAAAGAGGCATTGAGTTAAAAAAGAAACTTTGGATTTTAGTTTTATAACAATCGTGTTAAGGGTTTTGTCGCCTCCGGATTTTCTGTCGCAAAAACGGTTATATTTTTCGGATTTTTTATTCTGAAATTCTGAATTTTTTTATAGAGTACTGCTGCAGCCGTGAATAGTGGTAGTAGCAGTAGTAGCCGGTGTAGTAATGCTGTAGCCTGAACCATGTCAATAAATTTAATTATTTTACATATAGCTTCGTACTTCCATTGTTGTGATTTTTAAAGTAAGATAATACGCAACACTGATGAAATAATTTCAAATTAGTAATCTACAAAATTTTTTCACAATACGTATTTGCAAATAAATAAGTGTACGTGTTTATATGGATGTTTAAATTTGAATATTATACCGTCATTATTTAAATACTTGTACTATAATTAATTTTTTTAAATATGAATTTGATTTTTCGACATGTCCCCGTGAATTTATAACATTTACAATATCACAAACTAAACAACATTTTAAAAACAAAACAGTAAAAAATATAACAATGGTTATTTATTGAACTGCTGTCGGCTGAGGTCGTATTTGGATCTAAAGTGACGAAGGCCTTATAGCGACTGTAAAAAATTTATTCGCTTTGTGTACTCATAGTAAATTTAATTTGTTAAGACATATTAAAATAAGTCAACGTTTTAAATAACGTGTTTAGAGGGCAAATTAATATTTTTCAATATAAAAATTAAAAAACACACCAATAATATAAATTATCATAAATGTCATTTATAAACAATACTGGTTGAATGTATATTGGAACTGACACTCAGGTACGGCTAGCTGATAGTTTTAATTTTTAATTTTATTTTTTTTCTACCAAGCTTATGCCGTAGCTAATACCAATCTAAGTATGTACACGAGCAAAATATATATCGTGGAACGATTAAAAATTGCAACTTATATCTTCTTTAATTATTTATTTATTCACCGATCAGTAGATTGAACATATATTTACATTTCAAATATTTTAGACTTGTATCAGAATTTTTGTATTACAGAAAATACCCTGCAGCACGAACAATTAAAATATTATAGTGAAAAATACGACCGACCTTTCTACAAAATACAAAATATGACGTGTGACCTTTTCGTATACTATAAAATTCAGACGTATATTATGCAGTTCACATCCAAACAAAAATAAATTCCGCTACATTGTTTTCGGAATATTGACACCACTAAATTTTACACGATTTAATATGTCGAAAAGGTGATATGGATAATTATTAAATTTTATTTGAACGGTATAGGAATGTTTGAATTTGATATAGTGAGAGATTTATCGCAAGTCCCCTATTAAAGTAAAAAACTAAATAGTTTATGGCAAAATATTGAAAAAAAAAAAATAAATAAATCTCAAATTGGATTCGTAAGGACTAAACAAGCAAAATGCAAAATGTTTCAGTGCTTAATACGCTATATCTTTTTATGTAAAAATAAACCTATTTTGAAATATAAATTTTTCGTGACATTTGAAAATTACTTGAATCGTAACATACAGACCCATTATGCAATAAAGAAAGATCTCTAAAAATAAAATATATCTATGTTATAAATAAAACAATAATTTTGGTAAGTTCAATCAAAGTACACTCACTGTGCAAGTAATGTCAATGAGTCGCGGTTTCGGAATAACATGACAAAACTTGTTGGTTTTTAGTTCAACATTAGTAGATGTATTATAATCGATCGTCTAGTATGGGAGTACCTACGAGATATTTGACGGTTTTTAAAATTTGTTGATGCGAAGAAATTAAAATCGTAGGGAACTCTCTGTCGAATGGGACACGAATAAATTTTAAATCAAGACAAGGTGACACACTTTATCCATTATCTCGTGTAGCTTTGGAAATAATTTTGAGGAATGGCCTCACAGAACATATTATGTAGGTGTTGAATTGGGTAGGTTATACAAATATCTATTTGTTTGCTTATACATTAACGATTTAGTCCAACTTTAGCGGAAAATGAAGATGATATCATCGAGTGTACGTAAGAAGGTTATTAGAGAGAGTGAACGAGCAAGGATTGAAGTAAACGAGATAAAAACAAAATATAGAGTCCATAGAAGTGGTCCAACAGATGACGCTCACGCCCATCTAGAAATGGACCAATCAAAAACGCTTCGAATAAAATACTTAATTAAGAACTTTGAATTCAATTCAATTTAATTTAATTGATTGAACCTGATTGATAAAAAAAGCTAAATTTTTTTAGCTAAAAAAAAGCATTACATTTGAATTTATGTGTTTTGATAAATACGTTTTGAAGAACAAATATTACTTCTTTAAAACTATGTTTACAGTAATGAACAAATGGAAAATAATAATAATAACAAACGCGCGCACACACACACACACACACACACACACACACACAC
>CM029357.1:49614332-49658771 GCA_017140985.1 Hormaphis cornu
CACACACACACACACACACACACACACACACACACACACACACACACACACACACACACACACACACACAGTGTGAATTTTTCATAACTGGATAAATACGTATCGAGACTGACAAATTTTTTGTTAGTTATAACTTTGAATACTAGCTTTTCGCGTCAAGTTTTCATTGTGTTTGAACCGTTAAAGTGTTCAGGTACTTGGGCGAAAAGAGTATGTTGCGTGATTATAGAATTTGCAAAATGATTGTAATCATTTTGTTGTTTCTCGAATACACCTCGTGTATTTTTTTGTACGATGAACGTTTCATCGGCTTAATAGGCATCCGAGAGATATTTGTCAACGGGGAAACAGAGACATTAAAAACAATGTTTTCCTACGATCACGCAAGTCAATCAATAGAATCGTTCGTGTCTACGCATCCCCACATAGTGTACACAGCGTTGCAATGTAAGTACGCGGATATTATTGTCGATTTACTTCAAGCGTTCTACGAAGTTCATTTATACGGCATCTACACGCCCAAAAATTACAAACACCGTAAGGCTCAAAGCGCCACGCTCGAATGGCTAAAATCAACAACCGAATATTTTTTAAGCGTCAAACCTTTGATCGCGAAAACTATTTACACATTATTTTTTTATACCGACGCGGTTTCAGCGTTGAGAACGAGTGATCAGACCTTACTAAAATCGCTGTTAGAAATCAATCTGTTCATGTTTCATGTTGCTAAATACAAGCCGTACATTATATTTACCACAGTGAAAAATAAAAACAGACAATTTATGGCGAACGAGCAAAACCTAGACAAAATAGTTGTTCAGTATGAAAGTTTTAACCGATCGATCGTACAAATGATAGGTTTCCTGGAGCGATTCAGACTTAAAAAATGCATCGTTCGTGATCTTTACAAAAACAACGATAAAACCAATAGGCAGCTGGGCAGATTTTCTATACACTACGTCAGGAGTATCGATCGTTATTTTCGAATTACTTTAAATCAATGGAACGCATTGTTCGACAGCGGGAAATTGGAATACGACGGATTCACGAGCAAAATGTATGATCCGGATTACTTGTTGATGAACAATTTATTGAAATTCGACTATAACGTTCTGAAAAATGTGAAAATGATATATAAATTAAAAACTACTAGAATCGAAAAAGTATATAAATCGTCGAGATTGAAATCGAGCCTCGATAG
Source organism: Hormaphis cornu (assembly GCA_017140985.1). Taxonomy (NCBI): domain Eukaryota; kingdom Metazoa; phylum Arthropoda; class Insecta; order Hemiptera; family Hormaphididae; genus Hormaphis; species Hormaphis cornu. The sequence continues at coordinate 49,615,534 of CM029357.1, forward strand.
TGTACTAGATTTCCAAAACATCGTGTGTAATCTAGTAGCGAATATATTTTGCGAACAAATATTATCATACAATTCATTGACGAATAACAGTTCGTCTTTTAATGACGACGTGACCCGAAACGAAAAACTGTTAACGAATTTTGACACTTTCGTCAACGAAATACTGCCAAACGATTGTCTATTGAACGTGAGCGCAAAAAGAATCGCCGTTCGAGCGCATTTGAGTCGTTTAAGTAACGCTGCGGGCGATCGGCCGGACTGCGATAGCAAGGCGGAACAACAAAGTTTTATACAAATCGTTAGGGAAGTACGGTCGGAGATTCAAACGCGGTTTTCTTTCACAAATCACTGGCAACGGTTATCGGAAAATGATTCCGATCTGTCCGGCTTAGTAAGCTGTATAACGAACGGCGATGAATACAAACCGTTCCGCCAAGTGTTACGACTGTTGTCTTTCGAGTCACACACCAATCGCGATATGTACACGATTCGAGATCATAAAAACACATCGGTTCTGAATCCCGTTCATAAGCCGGACGAGATGTTTACGTACATGAACGAGTTGCGGCACGCTTTGTTCTCGTTTCAATCGTCCCTAAGCTTGTTGGAAAATAGTATGAAACTGAAAAGCGCTGCCCGTACGCCCGAGAGAGTCACTAAAACTGCAAATGATCTAAGTAGTACCCTCCTACTCGATACCGTGAAAGCAAACTACGAAGACACGTTTCACTACGCCGTAGAAGTTTACGATCGGACTTTTCGCGGCGAAAATCGAAACGTGCCAAACATATTGTTGCCATTGTTGATCAATTTCCGGAACGCCGATCGGTTCGTCGAACACGACGAGTCCTCTTCGAATTTAGCGCGCTTGCGTCACGTTTCGTATGTAACCGTCAACGCACTGGAACACGAGTTGCTCCGGAATTACGATTGGCCTCCCTACAACGTGCACATATCGTGTGTTACCCGCAAAAAAAACGATTTACGATTTTATGCTACGCGGTTCAAGTCTACGCGAACACATTCCTCGATAGCGACGTATTCGGAAAATTTGCGCGGCAAAGTTTTACACGAAGCGCTGTTTCGAGACGACGCTAAAGACGTTCAGTTTTACTGGAATGGTGTGAAAATGTTTGGCTTTGAAATATTGTCGGATGTGTCACGAGGGGTGATCGATAAGGAAGATCTGTTAAATTTTCAGTGGTTCTCCGTCAAATGGTTCGTAGCGAAAATATTGACAAAGATCGGATACGCGTTGGAACTGTTGGGATCACGACGAGACGCGGACAACCGATCAAATCACGTCAAAGCTGTTGATGAAAAAATCAACGAATTCTTAGATATCAAATTTCCAAAACCTATAAGGAAATTTTTGGATGATATGTTCGAAACAGTGGTCAGTATTATGAAAGTGATGTTGACGGGTACTCGTCCCGGTAACGTTGACAAAACCATCGGTTTCATAACTAAGAATTTGAAGACGTTGGGTGTTTATCATAAAAAAATATCTTACACAGAAGTACCGGAAATTTGTCGTTTATTAGAAGTCGATATAAGCGGGTTTAAAGAATTTTTGGAAGTACTAACTAAGAATCGTTTGGACGCTTTTGTTTTTGACAATTTGAGTCTGTCGCCAATAGAAGACATCAACGATGATTCTATATCGATATAACATTGTTTTACGTTGTTCTAGGTTTTGTTGAATTTTTAAAAAACATTGTATATCATTAGGGAACGGACTTTATTGTAATAAAAAAATCAAAATATGTACATAAATATGTACTTAATTTTATTAAAATATGTAAAAAAAAATAAAAATATGTATATCGAAAAAATGTATTAGTAGGTACTAAAAATTACAAAAAAAAAATATTTTATACATAAAAGTATTACAAACGATGTAGGTATATCGAAAAAATGTATTAGTAAATACTGAAAATTACAAAAAAAAATATTTTATAAATAAAAGTATTACAAACGATGTAGGTATATAAAACTACTATTCCGGAACAAAGCAGTGAAAAACAACATATTGTTGAAGGTTTGAAAATGAAAAATTTCTACGGTTTGGTCGGAGAATACTCTTGTATTGACTAAAAGACCGTTCTACGTCAACAGATGTGATAGGGGCGTAATTCATGTTCACTATATCAGAAGGAGTGAATTCAATGTCGAGAGATCCTTGTTGATTTTTACCAATTAAAATATCTCTGATGATTTAAATAGTTTGAAATCCAGAATTTTTTTCAATGATATTTGCAAATTTGTTTTTGACTATTTCTCCCATGTGTCCTTGACTTTTTTCTAATTTATCTGCAGATTTTTCTACAATGCTAATGCTTTCTATCAAAGACATGTTTTTAGTTTCCAATTGTTTAATTGTCTGAATCAAAAAACAAAAATTTGCAGAAATGTATGTCAAGTTGTTTTTTAAATTGATATCTTGCATCAGTGAATTGGCTTTTTCAATAGCTGCGGCCGATTCAGTATCGAAATTTGAAATAACATTTTTCGTTTTGTCAAAATGATCTGATGAATGAAACTGATTTATTGATACTGCCTTTTCACAGCATGAACAGAATAAGATTTCTCCATCACTTTTAAATGTCTCGTTAGGAAACTCTTTTAAATAAAAATTCGCTTTTGATTTCGATTTCACAACTTTTGGCATTTTAAAATTATAAACTAGACGTCGACTAGTACACGAAATTACGTTTTAAATGCGTAGAAACTACGAATGATACTAAAGACGATTGTCGAGTACCTACATACTCGACAGTGTAGATACCATTTCCTTATTTTATATTTATATCGTCAGGCATTAACAAGAGGTACTGAACAGTTCTAATCTATATAGTGGCATGCCACGTGCCGGAAATAAGTACGTAAATGCCATTTAGATAACGATAATATTTGGTGGAACCTATTAGAACTTTAAATTGAAACAAATATAATTTGGAATCTCGAAAAAATGCATAATATGCAAATGCTATTACCACCTATATTTGTACATAATAACAATTTTCTATATGATATTACTTCAATATAAATTTTTGATGAATTAAACATTTAAAATCAATTGTATTACTGGTGTTTGCGTTCGCTTATAATTTTTTACCAGTATTCTATAATATTCTAGTTAATATCCGCTGATCGCTGACAACATTTTTTTGTTTTTTTTAGCATTTTTATGACAATTTTGAATTTTAAATTTGTCTCAAGAGAATCATAATTATAAATCTTAAGGCTATAATCGCAGGATAAAATAACTAATATTCAGTATATTATTTTCAAATGTATACTTCAGGAATTATTACAACTCTCAACCAGTGTTTCAAAGTGTTTATATCAAAGAGTCAAATAGTTGTATATATATTTGTCCTTCGAATAAGTTTTTAAACACTATTAATTCATTCAGACATTAAATTGTACTAAATTGTTACCTACAAAGCTTCTTATGTACAAATAAAAAAAAAAAAAACAAAGATCACGAAATTAATTAAAGTAACATTATTATTCCGAGCTTGCCCAGTAAAATATTAATACTTGAATTATATTTTAAAGTTGTTTAACTGTCACACATTGCCGCAGGTAGTGCAATAAATTAGATTTTTAATTAACAACTGATACCTTTAAAGACAGTTGTTTGGTTTGAGGCAGCATATGTTATTAGGAATTATTTTTATAGTTATTAATCTTTTAGTTACGATTGGAAAATGTAAAAATTTCACAAGTTATTTAATTGAAATTTTTAAAATTTTCTTGCAAAAGTCAAAACGGATCTACAAAAAATTTTCAACAATCCTCCCAGTGTTTTGGATTTTTCTATTATTTTTTAGTTTAATTAGTTCTGGGTTTTGAGTATATGATTTGAACAGCAAAATTATGCGTGTACGTGGTTGAAAAGTCTTAAAAAACGACAGTCCCAATTTTTGTCTATATGTGTTTTCAACGTAATTCTATCGTTATCTACCATACATTGCTTTCAAATCTAATATAATAAGTCAAATATGGTATGCCTTCAAAATATGTACTCACCAAAAACAGTGACGGACTGCGAAAAAAAGCTAACTATCGGATCGTTGCTGTTTCTCTACTTTTCAAAAATAACTCGTTCCGACGGCTCGTACGAAAATTATGTACACCGATTAAGATTTTCACATTTCATTGGATTGGATCGTGATGAAACGCTGTAAACGATTCAAAAAAGTTCGAATCAAATTTACTCGTTGTAATTTTTGTGTAACTCGTTAAGGACTCTATAGGAAACAACGTATTTCGTTAAGAATTTCTTAAGGATTTAAAAAAAAATTTACATCGAATCAGTCACCCACCCTAAGCTGTAACCTACTCCAAAGCGACGTCGCCACTCCGTCCTGTCCGACCTCAAAATGGCCAACATTTTTAAATGTTATATTATTATGTTACACTATTAGTCATAATGTTTTTAGTCGTACAAATAGGAATAAATATTTTAAAAAGTAAACACGTGCCAATTTTATGAAATGTCGATGCCATTTTTTTAACAGCCGGTTGAATGTACATTGGGAATGAATAACAGGTGTGTCGTTAGTTTTGACTTGAAGCGTCGCGTCGAGCTATAATTGTGTAAGAACCGTTTTGGTGCGTATTAATCAAAATAAACAACGCCGCGATTATTACACCTATATTATATAAACATTCGCAAAATGATCGTTTTCTTGTTTTTGTTTGTTGATGTATTCGCCACGCGTACGTTTTTCAGCGACAAGCGATTATTGGATTTAATCGAGTCCAGAGCGATATTGGTCGACGGGAAGAAAGAGTCGATAAAAACGTTGTTCCAAAACGATCACGAAAATCCGTCGATAGAATCGTTCGTATCGACGTATCCCAACATAGTGTACACGGCGTTGCAATGTAAGTACGCGGACGCTATTGTCGATCTGCTGCAAGCGTTCTACGAAGTAACTCTGTACGGCGTGTTGACGCCCGAAACCGACAATGATCGCAAGGCGAAAAATCGCACGACCGAATGGCTAATATCGAGTACCGAGCACTTTTTAAGCGTCAAACCGCTAATACAGAAGACCATTTACTCTCTGTTTTTTTACACCGACACGGTTCCAGCGTTGAGAACGAGCGATCCGAGTTTTCTAAAAACGGTGTTGGAAATAAACATGTTCATGTACCACGTCGCTAAATTCAAACCGTACATGATATTCAGCAGAGTGGAATCGGTAAACACAACATTCGAGGAAGACACGGACGACTTTAACAGGATCATTTATCAGTACAGAAACTTCAACCGATCGATCATACAAATGGTCGGTTTCTTGGAGCGATTTAGATTCAAAAAATGCATCGTTTGCGATCTTTACAAAAACAATTCGAATGTCCATAGTCAATTGGGAAGGTTTTCCATACAGTACGCGAGGTCTGTCGGTAGCTATTTCCGATCTACACTAAACGAATTGAACGCGTTGATCGACCGCAGCGGGATGTTAGAACACGACGGATTCACTTACGGAATGTACGATCCGCCGTCTCTGCTGTTGGAAGGTTTATTCGAATTCGAATACGACCCCGTGAAAACGGCGCGAGTGACATTCAACAACAAAACGTTTGAAATCGGTAAAAAATACGCGTCGGTAGAAGCAAAACCGAATCTCGAGAACATACTGGAGTTTCAGAACCTCTTGTGCAGCATAGCGACGGATGTTTTTTGCCGAAAGATACACGATTCGTTGACGGGATCGTTGGACGACGAGACCGAAAATCGAAATCTGTTGAGAGACTTTGACACGTTCGTCAACCAAATACTGCCGAACAACTGTGCGTTAGACGTGTGCAACAAAAAGGTCGTTCTTCACGTGCACCTTCGTAAATTTGTCAGAGAGTACCGCGATCCGCACTTACGACGTATCATGGAGATCGTGGAAAAAATTAAAACGGACAGCGGATCCAATCTGTCCGTGGATCTAGATCCGTCTCGCTTGGTCGACTTTATCGTGAATCACAAAGAATCGCTACCGTTTCGCCAAGTGCTGAAACTGTTGTCCTACGAACCGCATCTGAATGACGACACGCACGCTGTTCGGGACGTTAAACAGACGACCGTGCGCTCGGCTCGCGACCAGGACGAGGTTTTGAAGTGCGCGGACGAGTTACGGTACACGTTGCTTTCGTTTCGGTCGTCGTTACTCGCGTTGGAAGACAAATATTACCGTTTAAACGTCGATGCTGCAGCGAATTCTCCCGTGAAAAATCTCTCCGTGTCTTCTTTCTTCGACGTCGTCAAAGCCGATTACGAGTACACGTTCCGCTACATCGTGGAGGTCCACGATCGCGTTCTCCGCGAACATCGAAAAATGCGATACACGTTGCTGCCACTGTTGATTCATTTCCAAGACACCGATCAGTTCGTCGATCGCGTTTACTCTTTGAAACTCGCGGACTGGCACCAGATATTGCTGGTCACCGTCAACGCGATAGAACACGAACTGCTGAAAACTTACGATTGGCCTGAGTACAACATACACGTGTACTATACCCGCGTGAAAAACGTCCGGCTCGTTTCGCCGTTTCGTACAGCTCGGTCCGGCACCGACGCGAATCCCGCGATAGAACGATACTCGGAAAATTTACACCGCCGAGTGTTGCTCAAATCGCTGTTTCGGGAGAGCGACAGAGATGTCGAGTTTTACTGGAACGGCGCGAGGACGTGCGGCTTCGACGTGTTGACGTGCGTGTTGCGAGGAGTTATCGATTACGCCGACCTGGTGAATTTCCAGCGGTTCTCCGTCAAATGGCTGTTGGCGAAAATACTGGAGAAGATCAGATCCGCATTGAAGTTTTTGAGCCTGCAACAACAGACGAGGCATTTCAACGCCGAGCACGTTGCCGACGTCCGCGACAGGGTGATCGATTTCAGGGATCTGAACATTCCGGACACCGTGAAAACGTTTCTGGATGACACGATCGCAGCGATCCTTGGCGCAATAAACGTCATGTCCGTGGGCCGTTACCCCGACGATTTCGACGAAACCGTCGAATACATAGACACGCTTTTGAAATGTTTGGGCGCTCATCGCAATAACGAGGTGTTCTACGCGAGGGCGAAAGACGTTAGCGGCGCTTTGAAAAGCGATATTGACGCCTTCGACGAGCTCTTAAAAGCGCTGTCGGAATGGAGTCTGGACACGCTGAAGAATATTCTGAGTTAGGTAATAATAATAGTTGCCCGTAGAAAATGTCATGGGCAAATAGCGTACTTTGTCTGTGCGGATTTTTCGGTTACTAAAACTATATCGGTTTTGAAGTTACGAAACCCGGATGCATGTTACCAAAACGTACGTTGTTTCGGCATCAGTATATAAATAAATTATTTTCATTGGTCCCCGTTCGAAATTGTGCACTATACCGCCAAAATTCTTCGTTTTTTCCGCTTCAGTCTTATCTCAGTACCTAATTTATTCATAAAATATTGAAAATGTCTGCAAATACGACGTATTCATTGCGTTAAAAAAAAAAAAAAAAAACAAATTAACAAAGATGTGAAATGAGTTAGGCAGTATAGTATATTATTTTATTAATGTACGTATTTTTTTAAATAAAAACATTGAAAAACAGCCGCAAAGTCACAAAACTTTGACTGAAATTTTAATACGATAGGTACGTTTTCGTTCATGGTGAAAAAAAACAAAAAATTTTGACTGTAAATGCACAATTTTGAATAGACCCATGAAAATCATTTATTTATATACTGCAGTGCCGAGACAATGTGCGTTTTGGTAATATGCGACCTGGATAGTATCAAGTATAAAAATCACTAATGTTAGACATCTAATATGTAAACAACATGTTTTGCCTGTACGATGATAAACTATAATGTGTAATATTAATTTTATTTAAATGAAACGTCATGTTAGTAAGTAGTATAAATAATACTAGTTTTTTTGATTTAGTAAATTCCTACAGTTTAGCTCTCAAAAATGCATCGTTAGTCCTAGTTTTGTCTTGACGATTTTACATTTTTTTTTCGATAAAATATAAGAGCAATATATCCTCCGTCTGTAAATATAAGATGTTCAAAATAAATAATATATTTTTTAGGTTCTGAATGCAGAAAAAATGTATTGTTTTTTCAATGATGTTTTTTTTGTCTGTAAACACTCTTTAGGGTAGAAGGAATGTTACGATTTTTAAAGTGAGTAATTTTTTCGACAGGCCTGTAGAATCGGGTGACATTTTGAGAATTAAAAATTAAGAAAGTTACAACAGTTTAAAAACAAAGCAAAAATTAAGAAAACGTTAGAAATTACAGATAAAATGATTTTCGACATAATCGATTAAGTTTTACGGACATAAATTCCAAAATTTACGATCGGAACACGATGTAATTTTTCAATAATACTAAAATAAGTATGATAGTAGGCTCATACCATTGATTGATTTTTGGAAACAATTTCGTAACTCACACGCATTTGTACTTTAAAAATTGAAAATTAGATATTATGTTATGTAAAACAAAGTTTTCTATTTGAAACAAAATGTTTCAAAAAAATCTGCCCAGTAGATTCTGAAAGCGTAAAAAAAAAGTATTGATAAAACGTTGTTATTTTGATTTTGTTGAATTTGGTTTTTACCAGGACGTACACTAGATATCTTAACTTGTTCAGAATTGTTTTTTCAAAGGCAATGATTTATCATAGCTTTCTGGTACTAAACATTACGTTTGAACCACAACTTCCAAAACGATGACCCATCCAAAGCGTAGGCGCTATTTTGTTAAAATAACCACGCGACCTAGAGTGTTACTTTTTTTTTTTTTGGTTTAACATTAGAAAATATTTTGAATAATGTTTTGAAGTATTAAATCTGAGTGTTAATTTATAAGTTTATTTTTAGGCACAACGAATAATTTTCTGAACATAATTGTTACTATAAGATTTAAAGTACTATAAGACGTATTTTATTGATTTTTTTTAAGATTGACCCTACTTGTTTTCCAATTATTTTTTTAAATATTATGTTCTATCTAAGAAAAAAAGTCAAAAACTTCATTAATGACTCGGAAAACTTGAAAATTACATGCATAACAAATACGGTTTGTAATGTTGAAACTAAATATTTTTTTTTTTTACAACTTTTGTACGATATTTAAGAACATTGAATTTTTGGGATATTTTGTCTAAATAATGTATAAAATGTTTCATAAAAGCTATTAACATTTGTGTTTTATTTAAATTTCGAAACTTAAATAATACCTAAACAACATATTATTTACCTCTGTTTGGTTGAGCAGTTTTGAAAAACGGTTGACCCAATTTTTTTTTATAAACGTGTGTTTACGTCGTCGTTGTTTTGTTTTGGTCATTGCAGTATATTGAATATTAATCAAATAATATCGAGTATAAAACGTTTGACCGAGTTGCGATGGGTATTAAAAAATATCGATAAATGGAACGCAAACGCGGTGGTTACCTACCTATACACTTTTTGAAATAATTTACCAAGTGTAAAATGTTCACACTAAATGAACAATGAAGGAAGAAGGTTTTGCGGGTCACAGAGCTAATAACGATTTTGGGGTTCTACATTTTTAAGTATAGATGTCCAAGAATACTTGTATTCCTCCAAAATTAAAACAAATTTCTAGGAGCCTTCCGGATTTCTTGCCCAAAAAGAGCTTAATATAAATAAAACGCGTGAATGCCAAACAATTAAAATATTAACTTTGATCTTACTTAAATTTCAGAAAAAAGCAGATTTTCTAATTTTTAAAAATAATTTATTCATAAAACTGGTAAAAAAAAAAAAAATTTTAAAAAATACAAATATAATGGTTGTAATTTAAGGTAATATAATTAATACATTATATTTATCATCAAAATGATTTAAAAAAAAAAAAAAAGTTATTTATTTCAAACACGAAAAAATTTCACTAAAAATAAAATAATGTTTTTTTGTCATACAAAATAATTAAATTTATATTGTGACATTATATAATAATAGACGACATGAATGTATACTGATCAAAATTTTTACAAAAAAATACAAACACTCAACTTTCAATTAGCAAAATATCAAAACCAATTTCGTTATTTCTAAATTGTACATAGCATAGTTACTAATTAAAACGTACAATTAAAGTATTATACCTAATTTAGAACGGTTCTAATTAAAGTTCATTAAAACTCAAAAAAAAAAAAAAAAAAAATGATATTTACATAAAAAATTAAAAATATCCAAAAAAATGAGAGTTAAACGTGTTATATATATTATATATAATAGTTGCTTTTGAACAAATACACGAAATTAACACGGTAATATCGTATATACCAACGAATTTTGCATTTGCTCTTTACAGCATTTAAATGTAAATAAGTTTCTATAATTTTCAATTATTTGATTAATCATTTAATTTGGTAGATATCCAAGCAAACCACCACAACAAGAAAAGAATAATATTTGTCAATTTTATGTCATAATATTCAAAAATTAATGTACTTCGAACAAAGGTGGTAATATCTCGACGTTTTTTATTAATGTATGAGAATTGCTACTTTTTAGTGAGTCTTAAATTTTTTTACGTAGTGAATGCCAACAAAAAGATGCATAAGTCATCATTGATTTGGCCACGTTTTTGAGTCAGCATAAAATGATACAACACAACAAAAGTTGAATTTATATCAAATTAATTTGTTCCATTAATCATATATTATAGATATCTCATTACTATTTTTGTTTTTATTTTAGATTCTGAGCGAAGCGAAAAAGCGATTGATTTTACAAAGATGTATATTTTTTTTTTTTTTTTTTTTTTCGTGTCTGTTGCACGTCAGCTACACGCTCCTAGGGAATTGCTCTGATCTTCAATAACAGTACCTCTTTCCGATAGAGAATTTTAAAATCTTGGTGCATTATTGATTGTGTTTTATCGAAATTTTCAATACCAAAAAAGTTTTTCAGGAAAAACAAAAATTAAGAAAAAATTTAAAAAAGTACGGAAAACGCATTTTTGACAAAATCAAATTTGTTAATTGGTCATAACTCCCAAAATATAATAATTATAAAGAATTGATATTTTCACACGATGTTAATATTAGTAATGTACAGGTGTGAGGCAAATTTCAAAACATTTCACAAATTTTTGAGCTAAATATAGAACTTTGAAATTTTCAAAATTTTCTAATTTTATTGTCATTTAATTTAAATTAAAAATTAAACTTTCCAGAAAATTTTTGAAAATTTAATACAATGTTAACAACATATATAACTGTTCGTAACTAAAAATTTTAAAAATCGTTAGTCACAATTTTTTTTTACAGTCGTTTTAATTCTGAAAATTGGCCGAAATTTGTCATTTTGTGTTTTTTTTTTTTTGAAAAAAAATTGTAACTTACACAATTTTATTATTTAAGAATTAAAAATCTAATATTTTACGTAAAACAAAAATTGCTATAAGTATTCGAAAATTTCAAAGAAATCGGCCTAGTTGTTTTCAAGAGCGTACAAGAAAAGTGTCAATAAAATGGTGCGTCACACTATAACATTATATATTGTTCGTTGAATGGCCGCGCTGGTTCGAACCCCACTCCAAAAAAAAGTTTTTTGCATTTTTTTTCAAGTATTTTTTATTTTAAAATCTTGTAATTAACATTTAACTCACATTCCATTGTCCTATCAAGCTGAAATTTTGCATACAGCTTTGTTTAGGATGACAACACGTTATGGAAAAGTCAGTAAAGGGAGACCCCTAGGGACTAGGATTAGGTTTTTTTTTATTTTTGTGACCACTTTTTCTTGTAGAAAAAATGCTCCAATTTCAACGTACATTACCTCAAAAGATCGATGGTTGATCCGAGATGGTACTTTATTTGAAACGTTGATTATTTTTTGGTTCTGAGGAAAAAACGAAAACGATCAAATTCCCAAAAGTGCTCCGTTTGACTTAAAATTTATATGTATAATTAAAAAGGGTTTAACAAGTTAACTGCTTAGTTTTCAAATTATTTTGATCATTTTTAAGGGAGTAATCGACCTTGGGGGAACAAATAATTACGGGAAACTTGTTTTTTCCACATCGATTTAGATTTTTTTGATCATAGCATCCAAATTAAAGATTGGACCAAGCTGAAACTTTTACACAATAATAAAATAGGAAAGATACAGATTTGACAAGAGTATTTATTGTTAAATTTGTTTTTGCCACGACGTATACTAGACAACTGAGCCTGCTCAGAATCGTATTTTCGAAGGCAATGATTTATCATTGCTTTCAGACAACTTCTAAACTAGTGACCCACCCAAAGCGTAGTCGCTACCCCGTCCAACTACCTACGCAACCTAGACTGATCCCGGCGATTCCTTTTTAATACGTAGGTAGACTCTTTAAAACTGAGTGTTATTACAATCGTGAAAAAAAAAAAAAATTTGATTTCCAAAAAACGGCTATCTTCGGAAAAATTTGACTAGCATTGTGATCATATGTAAATGCACGAGTTTTTGTCGTCGTTATAAGCGTTCCACCGTGTTTTCGAGTGTTTTGGTTCACAGGATTTAAATTCGCAATCCAAACTAACGATAAATTTTTTTGTTTATGTCTTTTACCGCATAGGTCACGTAGGTAACGACTAAGAAAATAAGACACGTCTAAATGTGATAATGGAATTCTTAATATTTTTTGGGTTTGAATCATTCCAAAACCGTTCTCAAAATGAAAAAAAATGCAAGAGTTATTTTCAACTTTAAATTCTCCAAAATTACATTTAAAAAAAAAAAAAACGCACGTACTACACTAAATCTGTAAAATAGACACATCTACAAATGTGTGTTCAAGAGACTATTGAAATATCTGGGGAGAGAAAATTTTGAATGAAACATTAAATACGTAGAGTACGGTTGTAATTGCATTTTTAGAAAGCTCTACAACATGTCTTACGATGAAGTTGACTTTTTATTGGTATGACAAATCTCGATTTTTTTTTTAAACGTAATTAACTTTTTGTGGAATTTCATTCTTAAATTAATGTATTTTGTTATTAATTCTAAGATGGTACCACGGATGTCATAACAAGTATTTAAGATGATCAAATTTTATTAGAATTGTTCGAATTCAAACGCACACGTGAAATCTATTAAAATTACATTTGATTTATTTTCGAGACGCATAATATTAAACTTGTCACGACACAAGTTTAAAACTGATAGACAACTGCATAAATGAATCGTTTTGGCAAAAATGTTATTTTTAGACATTAAAATAGATAATTCAATGTTCTTAGAACGGTTTGAAATTTTTTGATAAACGTATATGATGTTTGTAGGTTTTACAGAAACCATTTTCATAGGTCTTTAGCGGATTCTGTAAAATAACGAATTATCTGGAAAGATATTATCTTTTAAAATTTTAAAATTTTACCAATTCAAATATTATGTGAATGTTTTCGATTATTTTGGTCATTATTGTGGAAGTCATCATCAAAACTCTAAAACAATTATGTTGAAAAACACGTTTTTTTTTAAATTTTGCTTTGATTTTTACTGTAACTTTTTAATTTTATTGACGCCTAAGTCTATGACCCCTCAAAATCCCATCTGTGTCCTATCATCAAGGGTACTGGCGTTAAAAACCAGAGCATTATTGAAGAAGTTATCGTTATTACATAGTGGTAAAAAATAAAAAACACCCATCATGTGAATACCAATTACCAATACATTCTTCGTTACCCTCAAAGTTTAAAACACCACTTCATTATTACAGTAGGTCGACAAGATCACCTCTGACGACAGTATCTAGCGGATACTGTAATGACACCTTAATTTGTGCTCCGAGATGTGTAACACGTCCGATCGTCGTTTTCCCGTACAAAAATTTTAAGTGTTTTTTATTTCATAAATAATAATTATAACAAAAATAATAATAATAAAGTAATAATAATAATTAATTAAAATAATTTTATATCAGCTATCTAATAAAATCCTGGATGTTCCAAACTGTCGCTTGATTTTTGTCCGAGTCGAATTAGGAGTAAAATTATTACTGGCTGTGGCACGCACAAAATTCACGTGTAAGATAATTTCATGTGAACGCATTTACAAATTACCTGCACGCAGTGTATAGTACAACCGACAATACGGCTGCAAATGTTAGTCTGATATACGCTATATCTGATACGACTTTAAAAGGAAATATGAATTTAAAGTTTTACTATAACTGTTACGTTGAATACCACATAAAGTTGGGATTTCGGCTTTAAATTTTATTTTATTTGAATAATTGTTTTTACTTCGATTATTTTCTGAGTTTTGTGCCGAAAACGACGAAAATGACCAAATCGCCGAATCCGGCGTCAGAGCGGCTATAAGTACCTATTAAATTATCGATGTAAAAAGTCATTCCATTTCGTTTTCAAACTTTCATGTTCTAAATTAGTTTAATACGTTATAAAAGAATTAAAACGTTTTTTCTAAGTGTAGTGTTCTATTTTTTTTTCACATATTATGTAAATAGGAGTAATTCGCGATAGCTTTTTTATTTTCACCCAGGACTTATTATATTATATAACTCGCTCAGAATCGTTTTTTTCGAATGCAACGATTTATTGTTGCTTTTAGATATCAAATAATACGGATAAACGCAACTTTGGAACCAATGACCCATCCATAGCGTATTTGCTACTGCACCTTTACCATGGTACCGTTCTCTTTTACCATATTTTTTAAAATTTTTCCATATTACAAAGTTGCGTCTAACGTGAGAGTTCAATAGTTCCGTGCTCTACGTGGGTTAAGTTAAATGGATCCTTTAAACGAGTGTTACGTTCATAAGTTAGTGTTGCCAAGTTTATCGTTTTAATCCTTTACAAAGTCACTCAATCATTGCGAACAACGTAAAACTGATAAATTAATGTAGTTTAAATACACAAAGATTGTTTTCCTTACCTACACGTCAGTTTTGGTAGTCGTGCCGTTAATTTTAAGCGTCATAACTTATGGAGAAATAATGAGGAATAGAAACCGTGGCTCTTGCCTAAATGTTTGATTGTGGTCCGTCCAATGTGCAATGCGTTTTGACATTGAACGCCAAAGTTCTGAACTTCAAAAAACTAATTAACCAAACCAAACATCAAATGTTGAAAACTCGTGTCGATATTGTATGGTTTTAATCTATACCTACTGCAGATTAAAATATTCTGTTCTGGAAAACTTCATTCGATTTGCGTGTTGAACACGCGTTTAGCGTGTTGTTAATCGCATTTGTTTAATATTTGATTCATAGTTTTTAATTTATCAATTTATTTAAAAAAGATTTTTCTTGTTTTGTTTGGATTTTATAATGATGCTTTATTTTTTTCTCAGAACGACATTTAGAGTGGTTATGAAATAAAACTGTAATTTTCACGTAATCTGTACCGAACGATTAGTACAATGTAAATGTAGATAGTAATTTGTTTACAAATTACTTCATTTTTGAATAGTTCCGTTATTTTCAAACGTATTTTTTTGTTGAAACTCCTATAAAAGAATTCAAATCAATCGTAGTTCTTACACGTTATTAGAATGGGTAACGAAAAAACGCGATAAGAGTTTTAATAATTTTCTTAAATTGCTTACATAAATATAGAACTTCAGAATTTCAATTTGTTAACTTAACTCACGCGAAACCGTCGTAATACGTTTACGTGTCAATATTCACAAGCGTAATCTTTTCTACACCGTTAATCATTATTTGATATTCTTTTTTATTGGAAAATATAAGTTAACGATCGTTTTTTACGATCAGTTTTAAAACGGAAAGTTTTAACTACTAAAAAAGGGAAGATTTTGTTCAGATTTTTATAGCAGTGGACTGCTTACAAGAATTACGATTCTGAGCTAGCTCAATATAAGTCCAATACTTAACAAGTTTTATTTGTTTAAATTTTATATGTATTTGAAAATGAAAAATATTATTTAAAAATTGTATGACGTTCTAACGTCAATCATTGCGAAAAATGTGTGAAAAAGTTAATTACTTTGAATAATTTTGCCATTATTATTGCCAAAAACTATGACGATCTATAATATAATAGAAACTTTATTTTGAAACTTGTGCAAAAGTTTTCGAGAAGTAAATATAAAAAATCCATGGTATTTCCATGCTCTCAAAATCTACATAATTATGAACACTATAAAATTAATCTAATATATTCATTTGCAAAACTATAAAGATGATTTTTTTTATTTTTTTTTTGCGTCGTTAAATCTTCATCTTTGCCAATTACGCGGGAACATTTCAATTGATTTGAACAACTTTTAGATATGCTCGGGCCAAAACACGTTGTGAAAAAAAAAGAAATAAAATTTCGATGCAATAATACGTCATAAACCAAAATTTCGCCAAACATTTTTCAACATATTTTAATTGCATTAATATAAAATCTATTTTTTAGATCGTATTAAGACTCTTAACAGAAAAGAAAGGCAATAGTCTGCAGATTATACGATTATTGCAAAAAAATACACATTTTAAAAAATTAGAGGTCTGCGGTATTTTCTTAAAAAATGTTCCCAATTAGTTTCCATTTTCAAAAATAAACTTTAGGTGAGTAATACCGTCAAGTGTATTGATCGTTGTAAAACCGAACACGTTTCACGCACCGCTCGTAATCAAAGAAACACAATCGCCTTCAAAATGCGAACTTTTTTGTCCTCTTCGACATTTCGATCAGTGAATTTTTTTTTTTCAATTTTAATTTTGCTGATGACGCCTTCTTGTTCTTTGCTCAACTACTGCGACGAGTGATATCCGTGCTGCATGATAATACTGGAGTCGTATGCCGCGGTGGCTGTTTTCTTTTTATCGAAGACAAAGACGTGCACCTTATCTCGCTATTAAAAAGTTCCTCGGGTGATTGATTGAGCAAAGGGATACTACAAGACGTGTTCTTTGTGAATTATTATTATTATTATTATTATTATGCAAACGAGAATTCGAAGGTCTGGGGCGTGGCAAAAAAAAAAAAAAAAAAAAAAATAACAAAAAACAACCGTTTCCCTCGGCAAAAACACAATAATGATCCGACTGTTTTCGTTGTAAAATACAATCGTATTGTCAAAGGCTCCGGGATTAGTCGACACTTTGTTTTCGGCTATACAAGACCGAGTGCAATTCAGGCGCGACGTTATTTCTTTTTCTGTTTTCTCACCGATATAATACTTAGATTCACAATATTGAAAATGGAGCACGATCGGGAAAAACCTCGCAAAGGCCTTGACGAGTTAAAATGAGATGAAGTTGAATTTAACAATTTTTTTCTATTAGGTACCGATTTTAAATGTAACGCGTAAATTATTGTACTTGAATCGTTTCAATAACATTATCTGTTCATTATTATAGTGTCCTTGGTCGGACAAACTTCTAAGCACTAAAAAAAAAAAAAACTATCTTCAGATGTACCGTATGAAGTAAAATCGGAGAAAATCTATTTTCCTAAATAGTGTAGAAAAAAAATATTGAAAAATCAAAATCATTGAAATAGTTCTCGCACGGGATAAAAAAAAAAAAACGAATAGTTTTTATGCAAAAAGAGCAAGACGGAATATCATCGAGAAATGAAACACGTAGATTTTTATTTCTTTGTAACTAGATTTTACTTATGATTTGCTTACTGGAACTGCAGTGGAAATCTCTAGGGACATCATTCGTTGGAGAAACATATAGACTTTGTGTATTTTTGCATTTCTGCTCTTACATTTTGACATTTCTGTTCATAACACGTGAACGGACGTTTAAGCGAGTACTAGAAAAATTACGAAGACGGCAGATTACATCAAGCCCGAAATATATTACTAAAATAGACAAAAACGTGACACATAAAATATGAATGCGAAAAAACAAAACATATACTATTGTAAAAAACTCGGATAAGAAAAATTGAGAATTGAGCTGGAATGCACTTAAGTTAAAGTCAAGTTGAAAGGTTTATTATATTTTAAATGTTTAACTAATCTAGTTAAGTTACTTAAATGTAATCTAATTAATTAACTAGCTCGTAGTTTCAGTATGGCATTTTTTAAGCTATATTATAACTGTTTAATCGATTATTTTTTTATATACCTACATCTGTATGTACAGACTTAACATTATTCTATATAATATTTGGGCGGTTAACTTTAAATTTCCATTACTTATCTCCAAAAACTGTCGTTAGTAACTGAATAGCTTGATTAGATAAAAAAGATGACAAAAAGACAAATTTGTGTCATGTAAATTCTACATGAAAGCGGATAAGGTTAAATTTTCTATAGAATAATAAAATTTAACTATATTTCTAATCAGTTAATAGTTGAACAGTTTCAAAAGTTCCACTTTAAACTTAACGAGAAAAAAAATTCGTTATGATCTTTGTTATATTGACTGAAGATGCTTTTGATAAAGCTTAGGTTGATTTTAATTTTATTTTTTTTTATTAACTCGCCCAAACTTTCTGATTGATTATAAATTATAAAAAATTATAAAGTTTATTATAATTTATAATAATATCTATTGGGTGCACTTTAAGAACAAAACTATTTAAATCTTCTTTCCTACAAACATACACACACAACCGTGTTTTTATAATCTTTGAGGTTATCTTAGGTTTTATAGAAGTGGGAAAAAAAAAATGCCTTCCAAATTTAGATGCCTCAGAATCAGTCAAAATTGTTTATATTACGTTTTTATATTGCAGTTATTATATAATATGACTTGGAAAAATCACGTTGATCGTAAAAGTATAAGGAATGTTTGGTAAAAACGCGGCACATAAATAATTCAAAACCTTGCGAGATGACGCTTTTTGTGTACAGGAACTTTCTAAACGATTCTCAAAAACAAACTTAGAGAAATATTTAATGAGGCAGTAAAGAACAAAAAACAATTTTTAACACTTAATCTTCGTCGTTTTATCGCGTAATTGTTGATTTACGGTGAAAACATGTTCATTTTACTTCGTAAGTACTTACCATTTATTTACCTACCGCAACGTAAATAATCAAATGCTTCCGGCTATTTTACGTTTTCACGAGTTTTTTAACAATTCTACTATTATTAATAATATCGCTGCGTTTTAACGACGTACCCATGCCGTTTGAAAGAAACACAAGAAACACACAGTGTCACCCCTTCTAATCTTCTAATTTGGTACCCTAAATATCCTAGTATTTTTTAATTTTTTTGTTAGGTATTTATTAAGTGGCAAAGTTTGTAATTTCCACACTCGATAGTTTTGTGTTGATAGGCAGCATTCTTACTGAAACCTGGACCAGAAACAAAACGGTACCTAATTTCCCAGTTCTTACAGTAATATTATCAAAACCACACACCTACCAAGACAATTTAAAGAAACCAAAATAGTAACATTAAAGAAACCAGGTGAAAACGGTAGCATTCCCGCCCACTTCCGACCAGTCGCACTTTTAAGCTGTAGTTTCAAAATGTTTGAGCGTATAATACATAATAGAATACAGCCACTTATTGACAAAGTCCTACCAATAGAACAAACCGGATTCCACGAGGCCCACTCGTTCTGTGATCTAGTCCTAAACCTAACATCCTTTATCGAAGCAAGATAACAAAAAAAATGCTTGAAAACAGGCACTGTCCTCATAGACATATCTTTTGACGCTGTGTGGAGGATTACTCTTAAAACTCAACAGAGTAGTATGGTGCAAAAAGACAATAGACCTTATGAACAACATATGACAAACAGGCGGATGATGTTTCACTCAGATAGAAAAGAAAACAGATGGAGGAAATTGAACAATGGCCTGCCCCAAGGTTTTGTACTGACCACTTTACTTTTCAATCTATACGTCAATGAAACGCCAAAGATTAAATCAAACAAATTCCAGTAGGCTGACGAAACAGCCCTGAGCATGTCAGGATAAATATATATATATATATATTGAATTGTGAGAAAACACTTGAAGAGGACCTAGAGACCTTAAAACTGTACTTTTAAAAAACGGAGGCTCAAACCAAATCCGCAGAAAACCGAGTCTATAATCTTCCATCTAAATAACAGACAAGCATCCACAACGATGAATATCACGTTCGATGGGGAAATTGTACAGCACAACCCTACTCCAAGTTATTTTGGTATTACTCTCGACCGATATTTAACATACAAGTGACCCTAGTAAAGAAAAGTTAGTACAAAAATAGAACATAAGGAATAACCTATTAATGAAGCTGACGGGGACTGGATGGGGAGCTGGAGAAAAAACGCTTATAACAGCAGCACTTTCATTAGTTTACTCAGCTGCAGAATACTGCGCACCGGTGTGAGCTCAAAGCACACATGCCAGGAAAAAGACGCACAGCTAAATACAACCATGCGCATAATAAGTGGCACACTTAAGCCCACACCTACCCCATGGCTACCAATACTATCAAATATTCCACCCCCTTCATTAAGACATGCGAAGAATTTCTGAAAAATGAGTGGAATAAATGCAAAAACAACCAATAATTATCAATAAACTCTGTCCTATTAAACCTCCCAATAACTCGCCTCAAGTCAAGAATTCCATTTTGGATAGTTGTTAAGCAATCACAGTTCAAAAATATGACGACCATAAAAAAATTGCATTCCTTATTAAAAAGGGGGACCGCAGCAAATAAAAAATCTAATACGGATGCCAAGAACTCTGGTCCCAGGTTTCAAACTTCCCAGAGAGAATGGGAAATTTCAAATAGATTCCGCATAGACCAGGAAAGATGTGCTGCAGCCCTAAAAAAATGGAAAATTAAAAACTCGGAAAAATGCGCGCGCGGCGCTAAAAAACAAACGATGAAACACATAATCGACAAGTGCGAGTTATATATGCATTTGAAGGCACCCTGAATGATTTACATAACCTCACCAAAGACGCAGTTAAATGGCTTAAAGAACTTACGATCCAATTACGACAGTACAATGCAAAAATTTACCGACTGGACTTACTGTATAAAATCGT
The DNA here is from genome assembly GCA_017140985.1 of Hormaphis cornu. Lineage (NCBI taxonomy): Eukaryota > Metazoa > Arthropoda > Insecta > Hemiptera > Hormaphididae > Hormaphis > Hormaphis cornu. The sequence goes on from CM029357.1 coordinate 49,636,501, forward strand.
TTTTATTATTTTTTACCCACTGTTAGTTTTTATCCAATCAAAATTTTCATTGTTAAATGTAGCGAAACCATACGAATATATATACGTACAAAGAAAATAAATAAATTTTATTTTTCTGTTAAAACGCGTCACTTTCGGGCGAAAATAGTGTAATCCAACTTCTACAACTTTGTTAAGCCTAATCTTTCCGAGAGTAAAACACTGGAGGCACACGTTATCGAAGCGTCACAATACAATCCGATACAATTCATCGCGTCACTCGGAAACTCTAAACTATTAATTCGTTTTTCGCGACCACGATTATTATCAGCTATTCCTCGCAATACTTCTGCCGTGCTGAACACGACGTAAATAATAGTAATAATAATAATAATAACGCGGTTGTTCGAATTCGGAGGCGCGTGGTGGTAATACCTAATTTATATCGGACTCGCAAACCGGCAGAGAGTCTGTAAGCCGCAGCGATGTACCTACCCATCTGATAATGGGTCAAAGAAAACGTTGCCAAACTTGTATTGAAGTTTCAAAACCTTTTTTTGAAAAACTAAATTTTGTATGACACAAAAATTAAAAAAAAAAAAAAATGAAAGTTTTCGAAAATTTTAAAATTCTATATTTCACTCAACAATTATTATTTTTGATATCACTTGAAACTTGAACCGATCCTGTATCTTACCTGTATTAATATTTTTTATTAGTTTCGGCTAGTTCGAATAGTTATTTTAAGGAAGTTATGGCAAAAACCTAAGTAGAATGTTTCAAAAAACACGTTAGCAGTAATTTTTAACGTTTTTTTTTTAAATTTTTGCCTAATTTTCATATTGTAACCTTATCGATTTTAAATTTTCAAATTTGAGACCCCACAAAGCTCGACTTGAGTCCGTAGACCTAAATTATTGAATTTAAAAATCCGAGCGTTGTAAAAACAATTTGTTTTTCACTAGGTATCTAAAACATTGTAAAATACCAAAATGAATAACACGATTGTATGATACGGTAAAACAGTGGTAGTTACTACTATCCCGATTCGCTCGAACAATTAATTATCTTTCGATAAGAAACGTTGATTGCAGACGACAGAGTGGTGGTATGTGGGGTGTTTATGAACCCTAAGAATCGTTTACGAAGCACACAATGCCGATTTCAACAAACATGTTGAGTAGCCTTAACATTACCCTTTAGGAACGGCCGGCTTTTAGCAGCCTTAAATATAATATTTTATGTGCTAGTTTCCGCCGTAGTTGCTTCAGAGGCGACGAAACGCGGCGGAGAAAAGTTTCGCATGATTTACGGTCTGCCGTCTGGAAACCAGCAGGGCACGCAAAAGGTGCGCGAACTAATCGCGGTGTTCGGTCGTACGCGATTCGGTTTCGCGTTGAGATTGACACGTTTTCTTTCCCCCTTCTCTTCAAAGGATCCATGATAAAATTTATAGAAAAGTGAAAAATATTTTAACAAAAATATGAAGACCAGCTTCAAAAAAAAAAAAAAAAAAAAGAAAAGCGCTAAAAAGGATAAAATAATTAAATGAAAGAAAAAAACAAATTTAATGACATTTTTTGGATATTTTGTACCGTCCAACATATTATAAACAAATACATATAATCAAACATAAAATATATTGCGACTCACGAAATTAGAGCGCGGCTGGTTGATAAGTATTTGATTAATTTTTGTGAATACGATAATCACCGATGTAACTGAAAGTTGTATTCATCTTTATATATATATATATATATATATCTTTATATCACATTTTTAAAGTCAGTGCCTCTACTGATAGGTGTATGGACTCCGGTGGTAGATTGTGTAAAGCTTATTTTTAAATTTTACCTGCTTTTTGAGTTAAACACCAAAAACCAAAAAAAAAAAAAAAAAATTGGGAATTACGGAAAATTTTACGGCGAAAAGTTTGCAATTTTAAGATTTTTTATGAACTTATACTACGTATAAAAGGAATACTTTGAATTTCAAAATCAGTACTTCTAATGAATGTTCTACTAACTCCAGTGGTATTTTGGTTGGTTTTTTTTTTTTGAAACATTGTTTATTTTCTGAGTAAAACCCAAAAAACAAAAACAAAAAATTAAGATTTTTACTGCGAAATATTTGAAGATTTCCAGTTTAAATGACGTTTCTGGATAGAAGAAGTGCTCCAATCGTTACATTAAATACTACATAAAAGTTGAGATTTTGGCTTCGAATTTGATTTTATTTGAAAAATGTTTTGATATTTCAATTCTTTTTTGAGTAATAAACCAAAAACGACGAATAATTTGTGAAATCGCCAAATCCGGCGTCGGAACGGTTATAACTATTAATATATATATATAACAACTTTATTAAGCGGACTGCCCACCATGCGGGTTGCCAAACGACACAGTATACAATTTCAATATTAGAATACATAGGCTTGCTAAAAATTATAAAGTTATAGTAAAAAAAGAAAGAATACAAATTAAGTATTGAATAATAAGTTAAATAAAATTAATGACGGTTTACGAATATAAGTGGTAGTTTATAATATTGAGTGTATCCCTTAGAATACACAAACATATTTTTACTAGATCAGAGATGTTTAGTCCATGGGTTCTGAAAAAATTTATAGTTATAAAAAATCATTTTATGTCGTTTTCAAACTATTATGTACTATATTAATTTAATACGTTAAAAACGATTGAAAACATTTATACAAGGTATTTTTTAATATTATACTTATTTTCTAAGCACATTATTTGTTAAATATTGTTTTACCAGGACGTATACTAGACAAATGAGCTTGCTCATAATCGTTTTTTTCTAGGCAATGATAGCTTATTAACGTAAATAATACGTTTGAACCACAACTCTCTAACCAAAGCGTAGTCGCTACTCCGTCAAACTACCCACGTTTGACCCAGCTTTTAAAATTTTAATTGGTGGACAGCACAGTCTCTAAAAAAAAAAAATTTAAAAAATTGTTTTCTTTTCCATTTAGTTATTTTATACTTTTTAGAACTTTTTTTGTATTTGAAGTCGATTTTATTTTGTTTGTTAAAGTTTTATTTTATTTCATAATTTTTAGTGAAAGTGACGTTTCACACTCATAACGATGTCATATCATAAATTACTCAAAACATAGTAATTGTTTTTTTTTTATCGTAACAGCAGTAAGCTCTATTGTTGTAGCAGGTAAAAACGACGTTATCGCGATTTTTCTAAATTATATTTTTTTTGATTTTCAAAAAACACTATAACCTTTGATGTATGTGACCTATCAAAAAAAAAAAAAAAAATCAATAATCAAAATCGGTTCATAATTAATAGCGTAGTATTTGCGTAACAAGCACAGGAAAAAAAACATACGGTCGAATAGAGAACCTCTTCGATTAAATATTAACCTAATTTTAAATATTGTTTTGATTTAGGTCCACATCAATCTTTGACTCAATGGTGAACAAATACGTCCAGCGTATGACCTATCCCAAACTCTGGAGTTTCATCAAACAGTTATCTTTCACTCATTAAAATTGGTCACTCAGCCACCAAAACGTTCATTTCACATTTCAATCGCTTATTTTACATCTTATAGATCGGCAATGGTTTGAGGTTTGTTTACTTAACGTGCGAATCAATGCGCCCCGTAAAAAAAAATAATCAAAAGTGTTTTCAAACATTTTTGCTGCAAAAATTAGACGAGTGATCGATGAATTCGCCATTTTCAATAAATGTTGAACGACAAACTGCCTTCTAAAACTCTGGATGCGGTCATGTGCTGGCTGTGATTTTTCAAAATCAAACAATAGTTGTTTTTAAACAAATCATTTTTCACAATCCCTAACAAGTATAATATACGACTTTCGATTGAATATCGTCCAAAACGTTAACCCTCGGCACAACTTCAGTCTAATCCACGCGTCCTAGTGTGATTCCAGCTATTTGGTCCCATTTTTGATACAGCGTGTATATTAACAACGATAATTTTTTTGGGTGACCAGAATGGATTTTTCTCTCTTGGATTGGAAAAATATAGATTATATCAATTAGATAAGTAAATACTATATATGTTTTGGAAACGCAAGATTTATTTAAACTTTTTCATTTTGTCTTCTTTCTATAACCGTTAAATGTTTGAAAGGAAAACAACTTTTTCCAGTCGTTTAGGTAGTTTATCCATAATACGTATTTGTAAGAAACTAAGGCCGTGTAGACCTAGGAAAACTTGTGAAAAATGATACTGTTGTTTATAATGGCAGGTCGTTAAGCACAAACATTTGTCTTGAAATAAAATACGATATACACAAAGAAAAAGGTGATTCGAACCGACGAAATTGTATTTTGTTTTTGTAATGAAATAAAATTAGTATTACTTATCGTTTTATACCAGATTACCAAACAACAATCATGACAAATCATATGAAATAATAGTAATTATGATAACTTCCTACTACTGCTACCATATCACCTTTACTGTATATACAGTACCTATTCAAATCAAAATTAAGAACAAAACTTCAAAATTTTAATAAATTAACAAAAATATAACTTTTTTTTTCAAACCTCAGCCGATAAAAAATTAATAGCTTACGTCGAAAAACAAATTGGAAGCTTTAAAGTAAGAAACTCTAAGCAAATCATCGTTTTTGATTTAACATGATCAATGAATTCACTATAAAAATGATTTATAATAAAAATATACCGATAGTTGAGCAATAAGATGGCTTTTTTCGGAAATAATATAATGTAGGTACACAGAATAACATTTTTAATTACAGTTTCTCACCATTAAAATAAGTATTTTTTTTTATGAATTTATTAATTCAATGACATAATTAATAATATTATCAATTAATGAATATACTATTCCGATTATTTTTTGGTTTTACAGATACTACTCCAAATTAACCTAACATAATGTTTTTTCGCAATTCCGACAAAAAACACTCGTGTTACGCTATCAATAAAATTCAAGTTTTTTAGTTTTTTCGTAACACTTTGAAGAAGTTTAAAACAAATACAGGCTTTTCTCGTAACATGAATAATTCTGCAGCAGGCATGTCAAACACGCGGCTCATTTTTTTGTGGCCCTCGGCTACCAATATTAATGGAAAAAAAAAATATTTATTCATTTTTAATAATACTATTTGTGTTACGACTGGCCAGAATGTCAGAATGGTTTATTTATTTATTTATTTATTTATTTATTTATTTCATCATAAAAGATGATTACGTTTGTAAGGCAAATAGTACAGATAATAATAAAGACAAAAAACAAATACAATATAAAATAGTACAAAGAGAAATTATCTTAATAATTAATGATTAAAAAAAATGTAAATAGTGTTAAATAATGTTACAATACAAGTTTGCTAAAAAAGTATGTGTATATGATATTATGAATTAAAAGTGTTACAACATATAGACCATAATAATGTTGAAGAATCATGATAAAAATCAAAATTTTTTATATTATTACATAATTTCAACATTCGATTTACCGGTGAGTTTCTACTATAGTTCTCAGTATGAATGGATATATAAAACATTGGATAAGAACGGAGAGATACTTGAGGAACGTTTATCGGTATTAGATTTAGAATTTCTGGACAATTAATTTTATTATTTAGTAGATTATAAATCCATATAACATCTAGACAATTTCTTCTACATAAAAGAGGATGCATTTTTAGATTTTCAAGTAAATTTTTATGATTAATTTCATTATTTTTAATTTTATAAGAGATAAAATTTAAAAAACGATTTTGAATGGACTCAATCTTATTTATATCACTTTGTACATATGGTGACCAAATAATAGAACCATATTCCAAGATAGACCGTACTAGTGCAATATATAAGGTTTTCAAACATGTGATATTTTGAAATTCACTGCAATTACGTTTTAAAAACCCTAATGTTTTAGATGCTTTATTACAAATATATGTAATATGTTTTGAGAATGATAAATCGCTAGATAGGAAAATACCTAGGTCTTTTACATGATTTACTGCAATGAGATTGCAACCATTAATTACATATTGGTTATAAATAAAAAATTTAGATCTTGTAAATGTTATTTGTAAGCATTTGTTTACGTTTATCTCTAATTTATTTTTTGTTAACCATTCATAAAATTTATCTAATTCAGATTGTAATTTATTATAGTCACTTAGCGATTGAATTTGGGCATATATCTTTAAGTCATCGGCAAATAATAAATATTTACAATGTTTAAATACGTTACAAAGATCATTAATGAAGATTATAAATAGAAGAGGAGATAAATGCCCACCTTGTGGAACTCCAGATGTTGCATGAATTATAGAAGACGACGATTTTCCTATTTTAACTATTTGTTTTCTATCAATAAGGTACGAGGAAAACCAGTTTAACATTGGGTTTCCTACTCCTAAGGCTTTTAATTTATTAATCAATATTGAATGATTAACACTATCAAAAGCTTTTTTTTAAATCAGTGTATATTGCATCTACACGACCACCTTTAGACACTATAGTTATTAAGTCAGTGTAATAAATTAATAAATTTGTAACTGTGGATTTGAAAGGTCTAAATCCATTGTATGTCTTAATCCATTATATAAATACCATGTATTTGGTATACATTATTATACTGTCTTATCTCCTGATAAACTATTATCGAATAGGGATTATTGATGGTTTATATATATTTATATCATCTAAATACGTTATAGATTAATGATTTATATCGTCAGTTTACGACACGCGTGCCTCTTCCACTGTTAACATCTACTCTAGTCGTTCGATAACCACCGTGTGTTTGAGTTAAAATTTTGTTACGTGTATTCTACTGTAAATTCAATTGTTAAAAATGTCTATCAAAACCAAGTGGTAGTAATAAACGAAAAATTACCGATGAACATCGTCAGTTTCAAGAAAATTGGGAATTACAATATTTTTGCTATGAAATCAATAATAAAATACTTTGCTTAATATGTAAAAGTGTTATTAGTGTTCCAAAGTTGTACAACATTAAGCGACATTATGAATAACTTAAGTCAAAATACGACCAGTATGAAGGGTTAGTGAATTGTAAATAACGTACAACGGAATTTTTTTTTGAAATGCAAGCCCTGGTTGTAATATTGCTATATTTGTGAACACATAAAGAATAAAATTGAAAAATTTGTACAAAACATTTATTTTTTCGCTAAAATTTTATGTGCTGCCTGCGTAGTAAACTATTCAATATATTTGGCCCATTTGATACTTTGAGTTTGACATGCCTGCTCTACAGGGAGTTAAACACATTTAAACTTTTTTAACGGCTATTTACGGACACGAATAAAAAATTTAAAAATCAAAAAATTAAAGACAAATGCTATAAAAGGTCAGCATAAAATGCGTGTCGTTTTAATTAAGTCTCATTTTTCATTGATCAACTCAGATGGTTATGAAATTTCATTTGACCTTTAGAAATTTTGTGTCAGAAGATCGTTTTTTTTTTTACAATAACTCCTCTAAAAACTATCAGGTTACTACTAAAAACTTTCCTGGTTATTCGATACGAATAAAGTACACACGGAACGACAAAACATCAAACAAATTTGACCACCCAATCTATTTTTGGGCAAATTGTTCAATTTTTCGTAAAATTTTGGTGAGATCAATCAAAATGTTAATAAGTAAAAATCAAAATTTGTTTATGTTTACGATAATCTATTAAAATGATTGAATCACAAATACGAGTAAGCGAAAACTGTGTTACAGAATTTTACACAATTTTTAGGTAGATTTTTCTACAGAAAAAAGTTACTTATATTTTATTTGATTTAATGACGGGACTTCCGGACAATTTTTTGTATTTTTGCTGATCATGAACCCACATCCCAAAAATAGCCCAAATTGAAAATTCTATATATATGTACTGTATTTGTATGTATGTATGAATATTTTTTGTGGCAACGATTTCTGAAAAATGGTTAAGCCGATTTGATAACTGTTTTTGGCAAAATAAAACCGTATAATAAAGTGCGTTGTTTACGTCTTATTTTCAAATAGAGTATTATTTTTTGAGATAACTAAGTTGGAACCGTTTGTGTTTTGTGGCAAGAAATCCTACATTCATTTGTAGGCCACGCGCGTTTTTTTTTTTTTTTTACATCGTACTTCACAAAATAAACATTATTAGTGCTATACACAAAGCGTGTTGTACAACACACAATATTAATCCCCGAATCGGGTACATGTTTATGCCTAAAGTAGGTACGATTATTTAAAATAATTATAGAATTTTGTTGATTCGTTTGGGCTCAGGTATATTTTTAATCAGAACGTTGATCCGTGCAACCTGTGATTTAATTTAATGAACACTCTGACAAACGGTACACGCGTGCATAACTCGCTTACCCATCGATCAGTGGAACTTCTTTTAGGATCCTCCGAACGACCTCCAACGTGTCTCCGTTGTGAGGAGAGAATCCTCCGGAAGTCTCGGACGAGCTGGGCGAGGCAATCCAAATGAGCAGGACCACGACTCCGATGATCACCAGTACGATTCCAGCGCAAGGTCGCACTTGTACCTCGTACACGGCTGTGAAAATGAAATAGAAAAAGAAAATATTTTTAAAAAATAGATGGCGTAGGTAGGTTGACAGAGTAGCGACTACGCTTTGGGTGGGTCAATAGTATAAAGGTTGTAGTTCAAATGCATCATTTAATATCTGAGAGCAATGATAAATTTTTTCCTTAAAAAAAAAAAAAAAAAAACGATTCTGAGTGAGCTCAGTTGTCTAGTATACGTTCTAGTCAAAACCAAATTTAACGATAAAAATGGTTAAATAATTCCGAAAAACGTATCCACGAATTACGAATATTAATTTAAATAACGTGTGAAAATCTCAAACTATTTGGACCATTATTTGCGGACCTTATCATTATTTACAACACTGCGTAATTTCATTGTTATAACAAAATTGCACCGTTTTTCAAATTTTTTTGTACGCGTTCAAAATTTTTATGGCGGATTTTTTTGAAATTTCTTCTTTTAAATAGCAAATTTTGTTTTACGTAACATACTTTAATTTCAATTCTTTAATAACAAATGTGTGTCAGTTACAAATTTTTTTCTAAAAATAAGTCAATAGTATGACCAGTTTTCGACCATTTTCCAACTTTAAACAAATAAAAAGAAATTGTGCCAATGGACATTCAAATATTTTTAGTAGCACATCTATATACATGTTGTTAACTTTGTGTTAAAGTTTCAAGACTTTTTATTAAAAGTTTCATTTTTTTTTGAATAAAAACCTTAAAGAAAATTGAAATTTTCAAAAATTTTGATATTAAAAATCACGTGAAACTTAGAGCAAACCTGTATTTTACTTATACCAATATTTTGTCCAATTTTCCACTAGTTTTGATTATTATTTTGGAAGTTATGTACACAAAACTAAATAGATTATGTCGAAAATCACTTTTGCTGTAATTTTTAACGTTTCTGGTTTGACCTACTTTTTTATTGTTGCTTTTTCAATTTTGAACTTTCAAATTTGAGACTTTTCAAAGTACAATTAGAGTGCAAAGACATTTTATTAGAGGTGTTGATTGTAAAAATAGAAACATTCCTTATAATTGCCCTTAAAAGTGTTTACAGAGAAAACAAATATATAAATATACATATGGTGACTAGTGAATTACTTATGAGAATACTTGTGATTCAGCTCGGTTGTATGCTATTTTACTCAAGATATAGTAATTGTCTACTGAGCTCCTTCGGATTTTTTTTTTTTTAAGACAATGATTTATCACACGTATTATATATTAAGATTATTTCAATGCAACTTTTATACAAGTCATCTACTCAAAGCTTTAACCTGTACCAAAGTGTGTGTTATCGTGGGAACTTCTTGCATAAACTTTCCACCAGATCTAGAATCTATACTTTCAGTTTTTTTTTTTCAAGTGTTAGCATATGATAGAAAAATTAATTTTTCTTGAAAAATGTATTTTACTTTTATTACTCTGTGCCATGGTTTGTTCAAAATTATATTTTATTAAAGAACCATGCTGTTTTTAATATTCTTTGTTATGCGTTAGTATATAATATTATTGTAAAAAAATATTATAAAACGTGTTCTTTTGTAATTTTTTGACAAGATACTGAGATGATAAGATGCTGTCAAAGAAGGAAACACTTACTTTTTCAAAAAAATTATTTTTAAAAAGAAACGGACACTTGAAAACAGGAGTTATATTTCATGAATGTAAAAGATAATCGAAATCTTTTTAAAAAAAAATAAAAACACTGTAACTTAAAAATGAACAGTTGTACTCTAAAAGAAAAAGAAAAAGTAAAACTTTCATAAATATTATTACAGCAAATATAAAATATATAATGCTCGTTTTCATATAGAACAAATATATTTTGATTTCTGGTTGAAAAAAAAAGTGTATTAACTTTTAAGTAAAATATTACATAATTTTTTTATAATATTGTATTACCATCTAGATGGATGTTTAAATCGGTGCAAACAATACTACAAGATAACGCAACTCAAAAATGGGATTAATCGGGTATAACTTTTTTAGACTTAAAAAATTTTCAAAAAACAGGTGGTATAATGCACTAAGAATATAAGTTGGGCAATCGCAAACCGGGTACGAGTGTTAAGATCGGAGCACAAAAAAACATCAATAGATTTTATATTATTATTTATTAAATCAGTAGGCTTCTCGCCCCGCTCTGAATTTGAAAACGAGTATGCTCACACAGGTGATACATTATTGCGCAAAATGTTTAAACCGAAAAAACTAGAAAAAGCAATTCAGTAATATTAGATGAAACAAATGTTTAAAAAAAAAAAACCCCCGTAATGGGGTTTAACGTTTCTCCGCGAGATTTCCTTTTACCGTTATAGAGAAATGTTGTCGAAATTGCTGTTTTTATGTTTCAAAAGTAACCAAAACTGACACAAATATAGAAGTGTTGGCGCTATAAACACGAAATGTCGGCGCTATTTGTAAAAATAATGAATTATTAATAATGTGGTACTATTTTGTTATTCATTTTATTCTTCTTGTGTGCCCGACAAATTTCTTTTGCTTCCCGAGAGAACTGATTATTTCAATATTTTACCATAACAGCTATAGTTGTCACTATCAGTCTGAGGTCGAAAAAGCCTTTAAATAATTCAAACTGGTCGCTGAACTTTGCATCATTTTTTTTTCTGCGTGACATATGTAAATTAATAGTGCGTTATATAAACACTGGTACGAATAATCGTAATAAATCATAAAATATATCCAAAAAATATGATATGCGCAGTGTGAAATTCAACCTCGTAATACGTTTTGCAGTTTGGAGATTTATCTCAACGGAATGGATAACAGGATACTGTACAACTGAACCGTAAATGTTTAAACTTCAATTAAATATTATATTTGAATAATTTTATTATTGTATCATAACTCTATCTGTATTAACATCATTTTCAATACTGTCAGAATAATTATTTTATCCCGTAAAACAATATAAATAATAGGAAATTATTAGTAATATTTTACAGTTTTATTTGTTTCGAAAGCACCTGCAGTTATTGACTGCTCACTGTGCATTCGTGATTTACATTGTTAAAAATAAATTATATTTGATAACAAATCTATCTACCTATCAAACGTTTTATATTTTAAACATTTGGGCGCGAATTGTTGTTAAAATTTCTGAACATTTTATTTTATCAGACAATAAAAAACTGAAAAATTAATGAATATAGAACTCTTATGAAGTAAAAATTCAAACAAATTTAACATTTACACAATTTGTGAACATATATATTTATCGATGATACATGTTTTTAAAATAAACTACCTATCCGTATTGTATTAATTTCTTATATTGAACTTATTAAAAAATAATTAGATACTATACTATACAAGTTGAAAAAGTTAGATTTGAAAAGGTTTAAAACTTATTTTCAAAACAGAAAGTTTGGAAGCCTTTGGAAAACGGAATTTAAAATTTTATGGAATTATACTTGACACACTGGATTTTAACTAAAACATTTACAGCCAAAATATTGCAAAAAAAAAAAAGCTACACAAAGTTTGTTAAAGGCCTTAAGAGTTTTTTTTCTTTGCGGGGAATAGTTTCAATTAATTTATTCGTGAAAAAACAATTCATTTAAAAAACTATTAGCTTTCCATTTGGTAACGGTCCCTGAAAATTAAATAAACACACTAACGTCAATAGATATATGATTTAGTAGTTCCTGTTAAAAGTTTTATTGTCTGCTTAATAAACTACTAACTAGCGTTCAGTACATTTGTCTCCTTCATAGTTTATTTATAATTGCTTTTTATTACCTACATTATGTGTTCTTTGTTTATCAATGTTCATATCTTGTATTATTTTTTTATTTTTGTTAATTTGTTATTTTGTATTATTTTTTTATTTTTTGTTTCATGTGACTTGCAGATGATGACCAACGATCAATACATGTCGCCATATTTATTATTCAATTACTTTTGGCATTATAGTTTTTTAAAAAGTATATATTGTAAAAAAGGGTAGGGGATGAGGTAGAGGTATTCACGGTGAGACACGGGGCACAGTGGAACAGTCTAATTTAAATGAATAGTTTAGATTATTGTCACTAGATGTCGATACTAATATTTTCTTAAAGGGTTCAAAAATATAAAAATTGTATACATCAGTCATTATTATTATTTTTTTACTACTGCTTTGTTTGATTTTGACTGAAAAAAAAAAACCATAATTTTTTTTAAAGAATTTTAAATTTTCATACTTTCCTTAGATATGTAATATAACTAAATACATTTCAATCTTAATATCGTTTTTTATAGAATTATTTGAGTGTAATAGACCTACTTTTTATTTATATCACAGAAAAATGAAAAGTTTGTAAACAATTTAAGTACTTAAGGCTACACTGAGACAGGGCACAGTGAGACAAATCTTTCATATGCCCCGACAAACATTTTTAGATTTATTACTAATGAAGATTATGAAAGTTTTTCTCTACTGGGATTTTAGTAGGTATTGAAAAACTTATTTTTTTTTTCATTTAAAAATTATAGGAAATACATGGGTAGTGTAACTTGAATGTTTTTTTAGTAAGTCTACATTAAAATTTGTACTATTTTTTTAAATTTGAGTGAAATATCGTTCTCAATACAAAAAAAAATCATCGATAGTTGCATTCATTTTTTTAGTTATTCCGATGATTTTATAAAATGTGGAAATTCATGGATCAGTGTGGACGAGTAGTGAGACATTTTGTCTTTTTTTTTTTTTTTTAGAAAAAATGGCTTTTAATAAAATCAAATAGCTAAGTATAAGAAATATGAATTAGTTTTTAAACACTAAACAATATGTTCTTAAGTTAATTTTTTCGTGTTTCATTAAAATACCTCTAAAAATGAATGAACTTTAGGTGTCTCGCCGTCTACTCACCCTTCTCCTATTACACTTTTATACTAGGTATATATATATATATATATATTATTATTATTATTATTATTATTGTTGTACGTGTCGTCGGTTCTCAACGTTGAAATTCACCGTTCGGACGGACAAACGCAGAAGCGTTCATATTAATCTTAAAACGTTCTCACTTCTCTGACGTTCCCTGTCTGACGCCACCGAACTTTCCGGTGAATCATCGTACTCCGCGTTCCTGTGCACTTGCCCGTTGCATAATCCTTCACGTCTGACATTACCGGAAGTCGACGGTCTGGATTGCGACGTTTGATGCCCGTCGGGATATCCAGTCTGCAAAAAACAGTCGTGGAAATTGTTTATAATAATTATAAAATATGTAAAAAAAAAAAAAAAGAATCACTCTTGGTCGCGCGGGTCACTGTTTCGGAAGGTTTATACAGGAGTTTTATATTAAATCTGTGACCAATTAAAAAATTTCTTACGAAAATAGCGATTCCGAGTGAGCTCAGTGGCTGAACAATAGAGGAATAGAGTGTATAGGAGAAATAAAGAAATTAGTCACAAAGTTAGGTTTAGTACATTAATTTAAATAACGCGTGAAAATTACAGACCATTGAACCATTATTTTATGTTATTACGTTTTTAGTATCAATTGCACGACAGCGCTCGTATAATCAAAATATCACACAGTTTTTCAATACTTTTTTTGTACGTGTTCGTAATCTATTAGGCAGATTTTTTTGAAATTGTTTAATTCAGATAGAAAATTTTGCTTTACATATAGCATACGTTTTAATTTTCAAATCTGAATTAAAAAATTTGTGTGCCCGATGGTTTTATTCTCCAAAAATAGTCAATGATATGACCAAATTTTCCTACTTTAAACAACTCAAAAATTGGAGCATTATTCAAGAAGTTATCGTGATTAAAAAGTGGTAAAAAGAAAAAAAAAACACACATCATGTGAAAACCAGTACATTTTTCGTTTCACTTAAAATCTAGAAAAATTGTGATAATACCTCGCGCGTCAAATAAACTGCTGACAGAAACGATTGTTCGACGCTACTCCCGGAACTAACTTTCCCATTAACATAATTGTTCCCGAACAATGATTCTCAAACGTTTTTTGTCCAAAATAATAATATTTTCAAAATTAACGATCCCGTGATAGCGATCAGGTAAAAAAAGTTGATACGCTGATGAAAATTTTGCACGTTTTGAATAGATGTTTATAAATAGCTGCTAAAAGTAATTTCAAACCGATCAATACTTAAGAAATCAAGTTCCACATAGCCAATTCGTTTGTAGTTTAGCTACCTAATGCTTTTAAATAATAGAAAAATGCCCATTTTTTTTGTTATTGTAATTTTTTGGGGGGGAAATCAAGTTATTTGGGAGAATAAGTATCTTAAGGAAAATCGAATTTATTAGGATCAGCTTTTTTTAGCCAATACTTTCGTTTAGAAATAATTTTTTTCGAAATTGTCTCCAAACCGGCTGAAATTTATAAAAATTGTGAATTAGTTTTACGCTACTAGAAAATATGCCCGACTATATAAATGAAATATCTGTATTGGACCGAAAAACCTGCTGCTGCAGTCTATACGTAGCCGTCGCGAACATATGAAAGTTTTTGGAAACAAAAAAAAGTAATTGCATTAAGAATTACTTCCACTTTGGAAAAATTACTAGATTTGCATTTTAATTAATGACAAGACCGTTTACTAAAAACCACAGTTCTTGGCTGAAAACTGGTACCGCCACTTTTCTATCGGTAAAATTAGTTTTATGCAAATCAAAATAAATTACGTACTTACCTGTAAGCAAGTTAAAGACCCCGTGTTTTTTCAGTGAATTGGACCTTACAGCCCGGAAGAAATTTGCCTACTTCAAATATTATTTGAAGATGATTTTAAAGTGTCTTTTTTTTTTTTTTGCCTGGTTTATTGGTCTAAACAAAGGAAATATTGAGGAAAGTATCCAACGCAATATAAAAATAATTTTTTTTTAAATTTTTTGAAAATCACAAATCAGTTATTTCAATATTCTTTGTTGATGATTTATACAAGCAGTCTGTTTTAATCAATATGGAATCATAGTAATTACAAAGATGTCCACATGTACTCGCACCAAACATTAATGTATAGACTATGGAACATGATATAAATTATTAGTTAAACTGTATAAGTGAATATTTTAAAATTTTTTTTTTATTTAAAATGGCATAAAACACTTGGCACCGAATTACAACTGTTTAATAATAATTTATAACACTATAATTTTGAAATGTGTTTGTTTAATATTTTACGTATAAGTGCGTTTATCAAGAATGTCGTCAAAACTTCTCTTTTATGTCTCTCATGCATTTTAGTAGAGAGAAGTAATTTTCAGTTTTGTTCGTTGCTTAATAAAATCATCGAGATGAAAATATGGTCATTATATCAATAATATTATGATTTCTTTAATTTTTTTTTTTTCTAATTAATAATTATTAAAATATTATTTGATGACAAACGTAAAAACGTTTTGCGAAAAACGACGTTGCGTTTATTTTTTCAATTATATTTTTCATTCTCAGTAATTCTTATAATTGAAATTCAACCCACTTTCCAGCTTCTTATAGACTTGAAATTTGGCTCTCAGATTTGTTGTAAAACAACAATACAATATAGCAAAGACAAAATCAAAATCAAGGGACCCAACATAAGAAACTTTAAAGGGCTAAGTTCTCTTATAGAAAAACCGACTTTTCGTTGTCCTATCGAGCTGAGATTTGAAACATAACTTTGTTGTTTAAGATAACAAAACAAGACAAATTCAAAATCAAAGTTAGGTGGCACTTAGGAAATAAGACACTTTTTTTAAAATCACCAACTTGAAGTTGTCCTATCGAATTGAAGTTTTGCCAACCCAAATTAGTAGGTTTAACTTCTTTGTTTTAATCGAAATCCTATAGCTCATTTTTCAGTCTTTGTATTTATTGTGATTTTTACACAAATTTAGAAAACATACTAATTTAATGTTGACATGTAATTGTAATATAATTTATGTTGAAAAGTGTTAAAATCAAACAGTTGGTGCTTATCATTTTCTAACAAATTGAATATCTTAGAGAATTACTTTTTTTGCGCGGTACTTTGTTTTGTAAACACATGTTATTTCCATATTTATATCCCAGATCTATAAAAAGTCCTAATAGGTAATATAGGTTCATTAATAGTAGTGATATTTTTTGATAAATTTGATTTTTTCTCAAATAGGCAAGTTCATTGTTTAGCCACTGATAGCTCCTTTATTAGTATTCACATTACACTAATTTGTTAAGAACATTTAATTTTGTTTAAAAGTGTCGTAAATTTATTTTATTTTTTTTCAAGTACGTATAAGATTACTGAACTTGCTTAGAATCGGTTTTTTGAAGGCAACTATTTATCATAGTTTTTAGGTATAAATAATTATATACGTAAACACCACAATTTCCAAACCAGTGACCCACCCAAAATGTAGTCGCTACTCCAACAAACTTCTCACCCAACCTAGAAATTTCCGGCTTTCTTAAAATTTACCCTTTGTTTTTCTTTACTTTTTTTTCTTCCTTTCTTTGTTTTCTTCCATTATTTCTTTAATTTTCTTCCTTTATTTTTTAACAATCGCTTTGAAAATTGACCCACAATTAGAACACATTCATAAACCATTATTTTTGAAAGTCACGATTTTTATGTTACCTTACAAATTTTATACGAAACACCCTTCATAACAGAGACCCACCCATTGCAGTTGTCTACTCCATTCGTGGGGCATTTAATTTTTTTTTTTTTTGCAATTAATTCTCGTTTCATAGACTCGAAATGAAACAAAAATTCTAATTTGTTTTTAATTTTACGTTTTAAAAACAAACGTTATGAATCATCCGTGTTTATTTTCAGTAACGTAGGTTTTAAACTGATTTTCGTTTAGTTACTACGTATAAATATTTTGTTTCGAGTTGATTAAAAATATCTTTTTATTTTGAAATATCGCTCGTTAAATTTACGACGGCTCCGTGCGTGTAGTGGATTTATTTAAATTATTTTTGTTCGACAAAGGTCGTGAGCGAATTTTATTACTTTTGTGCCTTGTAAACCAAGCGTGAAAATCAACCGATAAATCAATTGTATAACAATGGAAAATGATCCTACGCCTTTGGTACACAATTGCATATTTTACAATTTTGAAAAACCGCTTTTGGTGAAAATTATTCGAGTGGTGATTAATCAGAAAACTTTACATCGGGTTACTTTTTAGATAAAACTTCTTTATAAAAAATAAATAAATAAATACACAATAATAACCTATAATATTTAGTTATAATTTATAAAACTCGTGATTGCCGGGGTTTGCAGATAATAAATTTCCATATACTAAATAATGTTGTTATAATTATTCCTATTTTTTCGGATCAAAAGCAAAATATTATACAGTTATTGTGTAATTTGAAACACATTTTGTGAAAATTCAAAACACTTTTTAAATCACATTACGAGAAGTTTGACGCGAACCTCGATATAAACCTCGTATAAGTATGATTGCGCACGAAAACAAATCACGATTTCTTTGTTGGAGTTTAAATAATAAGGCTATTTACTGTCACGATCCATTGTTGTTGGACGTGTATTAATCGGCAACAACTATGAAAACACCTGTTACTGGTTGAGAATCGTATTCATTTTGATCATTTTTAAGTCTACGTTGTCGCAAAAAAAAAAAAAAATATGTTTCTTTTAGAAGGCGCAACTCGTGGTTATTGCGCTATAAAATTACATTTAAACAAACCGCGATATGAAAAATTATTAAATTAGAAAACCGGGTAAAAAATATGTTATTTTTGCCAACGTTTTAAATAATAATTGTCAACGTGCCAAAAACCTGAGACTGTGAATAATATTGACTGCAGTCTTTATAGTTAATGAATGAGTTTATTTAGACAAAAATAAAACAAATAACTGTAGCATTCGTTACCACGCAATTTTAAACACGCCTACTTGAGTTAGATAGATAAATAAATAATTTGATGTACAGTTTTTAAACTCTGAGTGGAGGGAGGAATATTTTTTTACTTTTTCTTCCCCTTGTTTGCCAATTCTCTTCCTTTCTATTGTCTTTCTCCCAATTATTTAGAGTCAAACACCCTTGTCCATAATCTCCACTTGTCTGGATCGTCTATAACACTTACGCACACACCAGAACCTTCATATCCTTCAAACTTTTATTTTTTTGATCTTCTACTCTAATTACTTTCAACGTTTATTAATATTTAAATAATATTTTACTAATATTTTAATGATTGGTCTAATTGTTTTCGCTTCCTTTCTCCTTATTACCATCATCAAACATGAATACATCATCTCAGTCTATTCTACCGAAGCTTTATTTATATATTCGTTCATTAAATTGTACCTCCTATCATCACTCAAGAATCTCTTTTCCAAAACCATCATACTTCTATATTTTCTTGTCCAACCGGCTAATCCAAAGATCCATACAATATCACCACACTTCTGATCGAAGAACGTAATGAATTTCCAATAATTTGTTTTTTCACTGATCACTTTTTCAGGTATAATAGAATTGCTTCAACCTCTACATATTATAATTGTTCTTTAAAAGATAAGCAATCGATACATGTTAGTGTACTTTAAGTGAAAGTTTTGTTAAACCTATGATCATTTTTTAAGATATAGTTCAAAAACAAAAAAAGGAAAAACCATCCGAACAATTTAAAATTTTTTAATGATTTTCGGATGAGTAAATCTAGTATATATAAACGAAATTAAATTAATATTGATGATTTTTGTGCAATTTAACGAATATATTGTTATTACAGGAATTGTTTCGTAAAACCTCTTTAATTTTAATTTTTGCGTCTTAAACTTTTAATACTATCTAAATGCAACAAAATTTAAATTGTGCCTACTCAATCATCGTTTATGGACGTTTTTGCATCGTTATTGTTTTGTTTTTTTCATATTGGGTTATGAACATAACTTCTCTAAAAATTTTTTTTAAATTTTATACTTTATCATTATAATACGCATAAATTTTTTTTTTTCTAATTAAGAGTTGTTGAGACATGAAATATTTAGTTAATCTTTGACAAATTGCACATACTTAATGCTTTAAAAAAATTTGATAATTTGAATTATATTTTTTTATTAATGTTTGTTCATCCCGTTATCATTTCAATTTTCGTCCATTATTTGTTATTATTGTTTGCAGTTTTTTGTTATGTGTATTTGTTATTGTTACTCTACCAATAATTACTTGAACTAAATAAAATGCGCAGTAGTTATTGAATTATACATACAAATATAAGAAGTGAAAACGTCATAAAAGGTCTTACAAATTCAAGCCGAGAATAAAACATAAACATTTTTTTTTTTTTTTTTTTTTTTTTATTAAATTTTTCTCAATTGCATACATAGAAATTAAATACATTACATACATAAAGTTTAAATACTTACATAAATTCCATATCTAGAAAAATAGCTAATGCCTTTTTATTATATCTAGATTAAAATTTATAAAACGTGTTGCGCTATATAGAGCATTTTCCGTTCCTAGCCACCGCTAGCTTTCGTTACCTAACCAGGTCTGAAGCCAAACTGATTTTTAGATAAAAGTTTAAAATTTTCTAAATACTGAATAAGTCTAATTTTTATGATTTTTTCGAATATTTTGGAGAAATTGCTTAACATAGAAATCGGTCGTTAGTTATTTGTACAAGATTTATCACCATTTTTGAAAATAGGTTTAATCACTGCTAATTAATAATTTATTTTAACATATTGAAATTAAACACAATCGTATTTTATCTTCAATTCATTGCTTACAAATTTAATATTTAGGGATCAAATAACTACTCAGGAAATTATAATCTACTCCAAAGCGAATAAACACTAAATATAATTAGGAATAACCGATAGCCATGACGTGATTTTTTTTTTCACTATCGTGTTTCTGATCAATATAAATTTAATGGCCTATAAATACTAAATCTTTATTTTTAATCCGTAAAAATATTCCAAGAGACACGATGTAAAAACGTATAAAATGGTAAAAATAATCAACACCATAATATCTCTCTCTCTCTCTCTCTCTCTCTCTTTGTTTTATTGTTAAATTAACTTTTTTGTTTTCTGGGAAAAAAATTATTTTTCTAAGAAATAACGCATTGTTTTTGAAAATCGTAAAATCTACGATCCTGTTTTATTATTAATCGGATGAAAATTGTGTTAAATTTTCTTTTTACTACTATTTAGTAAAAACCGTTTTGGTAGAACAAAGTTTTTTGCGTAAATTTTGACTTTTCTCGTATTTGTTGTTCGACCACGACGGTTTAGGTATATATCGTATACTGACAAGAGAAACTTTTGTCGAACGTTTTACCGGAAACGGCAATTTATTCGGTCGAGTACGGTCGCGCACAAAATACCACAAATAATATTTTTATGGTACAAAACCAAAAGTAATTTAGCACGGGCGCCAGGAGAAAAGTTTTTGAAAAAATCATCCGAGCCAAAATCGAGTTCACGTCATAAATCACGTACAGACAAAGCGTGATACGGGATGGTCGATTGTTTTTTTTCCTCCAACAACCGCGCTGTGTGACTTCCTAATACGCGTGCAATAGTTAACGGGCAGTGAAATAATAATATATAAGGTCTATTTGAATACGATCAAAAAGTTTCTGCAATTTCATTTTACAAAAAAAAAAAAAAAAAAAAAATTGAATGTGTATTGTGTTTGACGCATTATGATGACGTTTAAACCTTGTCCATTTCAATAACGTGTAAAAACATTAACGAATTTGAATATTCTTTTGAAAAATTATACCTACAAACACGTAACGACAATTAGTAAAATCTGTATTTAAATTTTGCTAATCAATAGATATTCAAAACTTTGAACGCCACGTAAAAATGTAAAATGTTATTTGAATCGTTTGTAAGTTTCAAGACCCTAAACTCAAAACTATAGGTTGTATGATACAATAAAATTACAGGAAAACAGATTGAATTCCATAAACGAAATTTCACGATTCTATAAAGATTTGTAAATTGTTCAAAAATTTTCAAATGTAAATTCGATTAATGTATATTCCAAAGTTCGAATTACCTTTTTTCTTTTTTTTTATCAAACGTAAATATATGTGTTATAGCTGTACTTCTAATGACCAAAAATCTGTACACAGAAAAAGTAATAAAAACATCATAGTAAAATTGTTCAATTCTTTGCTACACTCGGAATCTAAAACAATCATGACACTATTGTATACAAACAATACCCGGTGAAGAAACCTACCGTCAAAATATAAAAAAATACAAATATTTCTTTTTTAAGGAGACAATAAGTAACTTTTTGGCACAGTTAATTGAGAAAAAAAATTAAAAGTTCGTACCGATTGTAAGTTTACGTCGTACAATAAATTGTTATACTAATACAGACTGCAGATTACGTGTCTTTATCAGGAACAACAATTATTATAAGTTATTGTTTAAATTTGAATGTATAACTATTTAAAAACTTCCTACTTTAATATTAAAACATTTAAAGTTCTAAAACGCTTTAACGAAAACCTAACCAAAACACTGTTATAAACCACCAAGTAAAACAGAATTTGACAAAATAAACTATCGTTTATGCGAACTTAGAATATAAAAAGCCTGTTTCGGAGTTTAAAATCTTAAAATCCCTGGAACCGAAAATGTACACAGAAAAATTAGTAGCCATAATCTTGACAAAAGAAGTTGTATAAAAAAAAAAAAACAAATTTCCTCACGACCCATTTGTTCGTGTATTATGACTCCATCTC
>CM029357.1:49658781-49674597 GCA_017140985.1 Hormaphis cornu
CCCGTCACAACAAGTCGAAAAACCTTTATTGTTATTATAAAAATTATAATTTCGCAAACAATATTCGCTGTAACGAAAATATACAGACGGTCAAATCGCCGAAAACTCATCTCGTATGATTTCGCGCGTTTCTTTTTCGGTTCAGTTCATTTTTTTGCGCGCAACGCGTCACGTGTCGCGACCGTGCGTCGGTATTATTATTATTATAAACCGAAAAAAAAAAGTTTCGCTGTAACGCGCCTGAACGCGAGAAACAGACTGCATGGATTGTTCCGGAGTTGAAAAAGCACATAGTAAAAAATATTTGGTTTTAACCTTTTATACTGTGTGCAGCCTACCTTTATTGGATCCAACAAAAGTAAATTTTGTTTGCTATGAATTCGATTCGTTCTGGTTTGATAATATTTTCGGACTATGTTCTGGGCATAATATCAATACATTTTGCAATACACGTAACAAATGCCTCTTTCCGTTTACCAGTAGCAGTTTGATAGAAAAAAATAATTCGGCAACTCGGATTTCATAGCTGTATAATTTATATTAAATTATTATAACTCTCCTAAATCAATTATTGTAATTTAATCACAAGTCCACTAACGAAAAATATACACTGTGCATGATTAAAAAATTTCTTACGTTACTCTGAGTTGAAAACAATAAATAGGAGTAAAGTTACAAGCTGAAAGTTATTTTAGATTGTGAGCGCAGTGAGGAGTGCCATACTATTATAATGATATTTATTTTGTTTTTTTTTTGTGAACACTTAAATAACTGAAACACGTTTAATGTACCTAACTATTACCTAAACGTAGGTTTTTTTTTTAGTTTCAAGTTTTATAAGTAAACAACGAAATATATTTGTAAAATAAACCACACAAAAATAATGATATAAATGTACAGAAAAAAATGATAAACACCAATCGTTTGATAGGTCTTCAACACGTTCAAACATAAATTAAGTGTTCTTCAATTATTGTGTTTAGATCTTGACTAATGCTAAAACTGATAAATTAGCAATAAGATGTGGTCTGAAACAAAGAATTTATATACCTACCAATTTGGGTGGGTGTTTTAAAAGTATAATACATTTATTTTTTCTGTGGAGGACGTTTTATAGATTACTGAACTCGCTCGAAATAATTTTTTTCAAAGCCAACGATTTCTATCATTGCTTTCAGATATTGAACAAAACGTTTAAGCCATAACCTATTCCAAAATAACGACCCAATAAACGTAGTCGTCATTCTAACTAACTACTTATCACTCAATCTGCAGACATTTCTGGCTCATTGAAAATTTATACCAATCTTTAATTTTTTACCTTTGTTTCCTTCTTTTTTAGATTTTGAGTGATAGCGAATATTGTATTGTTTTTACAATGTTTTTTTTCTCTACAAACAACATTAAGGGTATAAGGAACGCTCCTATATTTAGTAACAGTACCTCTAATGAATGGTCTTCGGACACTTATTGTGCTATAAAGAGTTTACAACTTAAAAGATTAAAATTGAAAACGTTACAATAAAAAAACTTAGTGAATTTTTGACATAATCAATTTGGTTTTTTGATCATATCATCCAAAACAATATATGGGATTAGCTGAAACTTTTATTAAATATTAAAATAGGTGAAATACAGGTTTGGTTTAAGTTTCAAGTGATTTGGAAAAATTTGAAGCTAAGTACAGAACTTTAAAATTTTCGAAAATTTCCATTTTCTTTGTGGTTCTTGTTCAAAACAAATTTAATTTTCAACAAAAAATTTATAGTGAAATTCTTTTAATTAAAGTCGTTTAAAGTTGGAAAATGGTCGAAAATTGGTCCGTCCAGTAGATTCTGAAAGCGTATAAAAAAAGTATTGAAAAACGGTGTATTTTGGTAAGAACAAAGAAGTTACGCACTATTGTGCGATTGATAGTAAAATTGTTTAAGCTCAAAACTGCACAATTATAAGGGTCCAAATGGTTTGAAATTTTCACACGTTATTTAAATTAATGTTCTTTATACGTGGATACGTTTTTTTGAATTTTCCGACCATTTTTATTGTTAAATTTGCTTTCTACCAGGACGTATACTAGACAACTGAGCTCGCTCAGAATTGTATTCTCGAAGGCAATAATTTATCGTTGCTTTTTGATATTAAATAATGCGTTCGAACCACAAAATCTAAACTAGAGTGACCCACCCAAAGCGTAGTCACTACTCTGTCAAACAACCCACGCGACCTGGAGTGATATCGGCTTTTTTTTTAAATGTTCATTTACGGTTTATACACTTTTATTCCGAATATTTTTGCCGTCACCGAGTGTTCGGCGGCATTAAGAAGAGGACCCGACTATATATTATATAATAATAAAATACTAAATAGCACGATCACGTGCTTTAAAATCGTTGGCGGTTTCAGTCACGTCGTTAGCGAGCCGGCGGGTCCAGGCCGAGCTATATCGATTGGCGTTTCAGGGCGGATTTGCTAACACGCCCGTTTCGTTAACAAACCCGATGTTTTCTGTTCGCGCTGATTTTAAATTCTGCGTGCTACGAAGAATATATTTGTTTCCGAGCGAAAAATAAGAAAAAAAAAAAAAAACGTTAAAATTTACGGCTAACGTGTTTTTGACAATATCGATTTGGATTAATGGCTATAACTTCCAAAAAAAATGATTGAAATGAGTTAATATTTTCACATAATATGAAAGCAAGTAAGGCCTGGTACAAGTTTCAAGAGACCTCGAAAAATGTCAAGCTAAGTATAAAATTTTGAAATTTTAATAAATATCTATTTTTTTTTTTTTTTTTTTATAAAAAATTAAAAATAATCTCCCAGAAAAAGTTTTGAGAAACAAGGATGCCAACATATAAATCCTAATGCTACTGGAAAATTATAAATCTTTAGACACTTTCAAAATAATGATCGGAATGAGCTAAAACTTTCGCGTAACATTAATATACATACCTACGTAGTATACAGTTCAGATATGAGTCTTAAGAGAATAAATAGAGTAAGTACTTCTGAGCTTATTACAGATATGTGACATTTTCAAAATTTTTAATTTTTTTTGTAATTTATGTTCGACAAAAAACCTTCTCAGAATAAATTTGAAAATTTAATACACCGTTTCCAACACATAAATGTAAATTTTTTAAAAAAAAAAAAAAGAAAATTTCGAAAACCCATAGTCACCATTTTATTTTTTTTAGTCGTTTAAAGTTGGAAAAATTTCAAAAATTGGTCATAACTGAGAACTTTTTTTAGAAAAAGTTTGCAACTCGTATATTTTTTATTTTAAGTTTAAAATTAGTTGTATTACGCAATACAAAACATACATCTGCACTGAGAAATTAAAAAAAAATCCGTCCAGTATATAGTTCCCGAAAGCGTACAAAGAATCATTGATAAAACAGTGTTATTTTGATTATAACAACATGAAATAATACACTCAATTGATACTTAAATCGTGATTAATCTTAAAATAATCGTTCAAAGGTTTTAAAATGTTCACACTTTGTTTATATTAATATTCTTTATTTGTGGGTAACATTTTTAGAATTTTGGAACCATTTCCAGGAAAATTCTAAAAATATAGTACATATTCAACTACTTCGCGGTATTTGATATTTTTTTATGGATATTTTAGTGTTAGTTTTATAAAATAATTTTCTCACAATGACGAAACGAAATCCCTCAATCAATTTTGATTATTTCAAACTGTTTTCAGCTTTTTCAATTAGAGCGCCTAACAGAAGATTCTAAAATACTAAATTCTATTATGATATGGCTGAATTTTCATATGTAAGCCAAGCCCACTCAGAATTTTATTTTCCTATAGTACAATTATAGCGTACGACTTCTAATTAAACTTGCGAAAACAGTGACCCACGTGACCCATAGTGGTTTCTGGTTCTTTTTTTACCTAATTTCAATTTTCCTGAGGCTGGACTCCGTGAATTAATATAGTAATCGGACAGTCGGTATGAGCTGAATGACGGTCCTCAAAATAATTTGAATACCTAAGTAAATATGTAATGCGAGTCATATAAAATAATACCTTTAATTATATGCAACGACCACGTTGACCGCAAATATCAATTAGAGCGGTCCGAATTTCAAAGGTAACGACAAAAATAAAAATAACACAAAAAAATAATAATAGTTCTCAAAAAAATTATTCACTTGATAATTTATAGTAGTCAAAAAAAGGTATTTTGTGTAAAAAAATTGTTTTTGTAGTAGTTGATGGCACCAAACAGTGTAAATATTATATATATAATAATAATTTGTTAAGTTCACCATACATGTTGAATCACGCGTTTCAAACTATTTAAAAAAAATATAAATTATTGGATAGTATCAAAGTAGCTTCACAAGTACTGCATTTGTTTGTTTTATGTTCTGAGCCAACTGAGCATAACTATAAAAAACTTATCGTACGGAAATTGTGATGCTTATAAGTTATAACTATTCGAGTTTATACAAAAAAGATTCTTAAAAATGGTTTAATGAACACATTTATTATAAGTCACATAAAATATAACTTGCTCGGCGTTTAAACGGCCACGGTAGCTGTACTGGACAAGTTAACATAAATCATTCATTTTTCGGTTCTTTTTAAGAACAAATCGTAGTTTTTCGATAATTTTTTAAAGTTTTGACGGTCGTTACGTACATTCAACATAAGAATATTACGTACATATAGTTGAACAGTACAAAGCGATTTGTAAAACGTTCGGTTAATATAAAAGTCAAAAGTATAACTTTTGACGTTTTGAAAGACGTATATGCGGGTGCATGGTGATGGTCAAAGCCGCGTGAACTGCACGTGGATTTAAAATGACAAACGCCGATGGTTTATACGATAATTAATGAGGATTCGTTTCGCCCGTTTCGGGGCGCAAACGGTTTACCACACTCGGACACGAGGGAGAGTGAGAGGTGAAAAGATCTTTTTTTTTTATGTGTTCCACTCAAATGGCGACTTAAATATTTTGGCCGCATTACCATATGGTTTAAAATCGACCATTTATTGTACGACTGCCCATTGTTTTTTTTAAAGTGCTCGTTCACGTTGAGGAACAATTTTCAAAATTATTTTGGTTTGCGCGTTCACGTGTTCAATAAAATGTAATATTTTGCTTAAGAAAACATAATTTTTGTTTAATATCCAGCAGATTCGGTTAGTACTGTTTTTTTTTATGCAAATTTTGATAAGGAAACTTTTTTTTCAAAAATCGGTTGGAATACAGCAATCTCAAGTGCTTGAACATCAAATTTCTGTCGTTGGTTTATATATTTTTTTTTTTTACGAACAAAAATAACTGTTATAAGATTTTGATCCTCCACACATAACATAATGTTTTACACTAGCCAGTTAAGCGTGGAAAAAAGTTTTGTTTAAGTTTACGGTCGGTAAAATGTGTTATTTTTAACAATTTATGAGATTATTCGTCGTACTGTTTGAAATAAAATAATTGTTTACATGTAATGAATACGTTTAATAATAAAAACATGTTTTTATTTTTATTTAGTTTTAATAACATACCGAGTACCTATCGTATTATCCTTCCTTTCCTGTTGTCAATATTTCCAATCAAAAATGATCGATTTTCGAACAATTTCTATAATAGATTCCCATAAAACTATTTGTTCTAAGATTAGAAAGAAAACACATTTGAAATCGCTATAACAAGTCATTTAATATAAAAAATATCAAACAATCTTTTTTTTTTCTGATTCACCGCCAAAAATTATAACTAAATTGTTTACACTTTACGTCCGTTGTTTTGTCACCTAACTCTATGTGTGTGTACCAAATTTCAAACTGTTTCATCCAGTCGATTCAGAGAAAATTTAAAATCACTATGACAACCAGATCGACACGAGAGTGATCTCATAACTGTTCTATATTTTATTCGTATTCTGTTCCAGAGAAATATAAGAGAAATATCAGAGTACGGAGCCTTAAAAACATAGTTGTACAACTACACAATTTGAGTAAGTACTAGAAAATAATTCCATACCTATTTTAAAATAACTTATTTTTTTTTTTTTAATGTTTTACATGGAAATTTGAAACAATTTAAAACCATACGATAATGCTTAGTGTCAAAATGTTTGATGAAAAATACGCATTTGTAGCGTTTATATAAAAGTGCATAATAACGTTCGTAAATATTCTGTTTTCAATGTGTAACTTCTATATTTTATGCGCCGAAAATCAATCATTACTATGATCACGGTGTAAATGAACTTGACAAACAATTAGTCCGATCAATAAGGTTTCAAAAGAAGTTTGAATATCTTATAAAGTTAAATATAATTATCTCGATGATACGTTTTTTAAAACCTATTTATCGAATTACCACGAAAAATGTAAATATCAATGAGATATTCGTATTAGGTATAATTATTATTTAATTCAAACACTTAATTAACAACAGTATACTAAAGTTTTTTCCGGACAAAATATTCCAAATACTTGACTCGAAATCCTAGCCGAGTTTGGAGTTATTATTATTGTACCGCGGCACTGAGCGTTTGCCAAAAACATTACCGAAAGGATATTTTGTGGACGCGTGCGGACTACGTTCACAGAGCGCACAACCCGCATTCATAATTCATCGACTTTTATTTCACCGACGGAAAAATGAACGAAAACAAAAAAAACTTTTGTTTTATTCACCGGCCTATCGCGGTAATGGATGTTTTCCTCTTCTAAACAAGTATTTATGATGTCGCACTCACGAGGCAAATAGTTTGGAGAAAAAAAAACGAAAATTTCTCATGTGTGAAAATAACCAAAATATTGTGTTCTACTTGTATTATTATATTATACATTTATCTCCGGCTGTCTGAATTCAATTTCAATTTTATTAATTCATCTTTACACCGTCTTCGAGGTATAATAATATAACTAAATACCTTGTTACATAACGCAAATCGAGTGTTTGATAATTATTGAACCATTTAAGCGGAATCATTTTTTTTTTTTTAATAATAATTTAATAATATTTGTAGGAAAGATATTTTTAAAGTATTTTCTAGTGTATCTTGAAATAAATTAGCGGATGATTCTATATTAAGTTTAATTAATAAGAAATATTTTTTTATACAGATACTTCATGATTCAAAAATTATAACTAATGAGACTTATTTACTTACTAATTCTAAGGGTCTATAATTTCAAGTTATAATTCTAACGCTTTTCTTTTTGTTTCTTCGACGTAGGAATATTTAACTACGTTTTTGATTGGTTTTCAAAAAAAAAAAAAAAAAAAAACACCATTTATATAAGCTTCTTGTAAAAGTTGTTTTGTATTAGGAATTACGGTAATTATAATTTTAAATTTGTTCTACTTTATGACCAAAATACTTGTAGAATAAACAATAGTTAATATTAAATTAAAAGCCGAAGTTTTCATTTTTATCAACGCTGATCATCAAAAATGTATACAGTGGTGTTATTTTTTAATTCCAAGTTATAATAGTTGATATTACTTTAAAAGATTACAAACTGCAACAAAATAAAAAACAAAAAATATCTAAGCATAAATAACTTTATTCGTTAAAGCAACAGCATAACTGCAGAGTTTTAATTGAACGCTGAAAATAATTTCGTTTGCAAATACTTAAAATATATAAACAAAACAATACCTTGCACAGGGCCTGATTAAGAAGTAAGTCGCCAGTAGGCTAGGGTTGATTTGGCGCCCTTACAAAGGATCAGGAGAGGGGGTAGAAGGTTTTGTGGCACCCCCAATTTAACATTAGCCGAATCAGGCCCTGACCTTGCATCATACATTTTTAGGTATTTACTATTTAGTAAATTATATTTAAATTTAAAAATAAACATAATATGTAGTTGAGAAAAACGATGTAAATCATATACTTAAACAATATAAGGTTTGTATCAATATCCTAACATGTTATATTATATTTCATCTTTCCGTGTGTATGTCACTGGACTCCTCCTAAACGGTTGGACTGATTTTTATGAAATTTTGTGTGTGTGTGAATAAGTTGATTTGAGAATGGTTTAGATTTACAATTTTTTACCGAAATTCTATCCCCAAGAGTTGTCTCCAACCGAAATGTTGTCAATAATTCAATATCTTTTTGTATGAGTTTGGTTGTTTTTTGATGGGTTTTTTTAGTATTAGTTTAAAAAAAAAAAAATTTCTGATGACTGTGAAATAATGTTTACAGTTTTAAACTGTTTTTAACCATAGTGTCATATAATAAACTCTGATAATCAATTCTGTTTTACGGTAACATTTTTTTTAGGTAAACTAGAGCTCACTAAGAATCGTTACTTGTTTATATTTTTTATATATTCACTATAAATATAGTGTACAACTTCTAATCAAACCATCCAATTCCATCTTTTTTTCTCATGTTTAACGCGTCTAATTATTTCGTCCTATTCTATTATTTTTGGTAATATTTTTTCCAAAAATAATTTGAATAAACAAGAAACTAAATTTGAACGGATCAATATTAATACGCCTTAAACATTTCGAAAACTGTTTATCGTTTCATATTTAAACGTGCAATTTCAAAATTTCCAACTGAGTTTGCTCGGAATCGTCTTTAATTTTGTAAACAATCCCGTAAAGCTTTAAAGTTTATTATATAGGTACCTAATATTATTAATTTGCACCTTCCGAACCAGTGACCTACGTAGAGCTGTAACCTATTTCACCACACGGTAGACCTTTGAACTTTACCTTTGATATCTGGCCGTACCTACTATCGTGATCATTGTATGACATAAACCATAACAAAATGAAAATAATCTCGACAAATTATTCAAGTGTATGATATGTGGAACAAAATGAAACTCTGTAATTTTTTAATTATAATATTGTTCGTAAGTTAAATACTTTGATATAAACCTGCAACGCACTGATGCGAATTCACGAATATAGTTGAATTGTTGAGTGTCGATTTGACATTTATTACAGAAATAAACATTCGATAAAATACAGCGTGTTATGGATAGAGGTTAAATAACGTATTTTAGGAGTATTTTGTTTTTATTGAATGCGTTTTTTAAATAGGTTATTAATATCATAGTAACGTGCTGTTATTACTTAAAGAAAATAAATGATGATGAAAAGTCTCTATCGCAGTGGTTGTAAACAATTACAAGTACCAAATTTTTAGGCCTACATTAACTATAACTATACTTGATTGCGTCAATGAGAAGCTTTCCAGCCCTATTTATCTTTTTGTGACTTTTTTTCCCGATAAATATATGTTTTCGACAGTAAAAAAATTTAATTCTATCACTTAGTTCACTTTTTTTATAGTAAAAGTTCCAATTGAAATAAAGTACGTATACCATCATTTTCAAAACGTAATATTTACCTACTCTGAAAACATTACTTTGATTATACATCGTTTCGCGTATTATAATTATAAACAAAAATATTGATTTTCGTACACGCTGAAATCGGACGCGTTTAGTTCCATATAACGATTCTTCCGGCTTCTTTTTTTATATGTAATGTGTTATATCATAATCCTGTTATTGTACACACAACGGCCGATGTTTCGGGTTGAATTAATGGAACGTGTAACAAATTCTACTGTCAATGTCTATCTCAAACTATTTCCTTCTAAATGTTTCTCGATTATATTACGGTATATTAATATTTGTTTCACCATACATTAAAGTTTAAAACCCGTTTTTCTAAATCTTTTTTACACAACCTGTACTTATCAATTGTTACCTATTGCCTTTGTATTTCACACAAAATCGTCGAATTTATGCTAGAGAACATGACTAAGTGACCTCGACAAACACCGAGGTTGAATATTTTTTTGACCGCGGGATCAAAAGTAATAGTTTAAAACACTTATAGCGAACGAGTAAAAATCACACAAACACTGATTTCGTTTCACAATAGGTATATATATATATACATATGACATGAAAATCCAGTGGTTAATCGGAGGTATTTTCTACATTGAACATACCTGCCGACGAACGACACTTCGTAACTGTTTCGAGGATTCGCAGATGATGATGCACGGTCGCAGTGCTGTTCGGAGATCACTGTCTATGACTATAACATGTTATATTATCACGGCAAGTGTCGACAAAAGGTCGGACTCCTGATGTCAAAACCACTCTAAAACGCTGCGCCAGCCACAGAATCGTAACTAGATTTACAAGCCATCCAGTAAATGCGGTCTTTGTCGGTAGGTACCAACTTAATTTTTTTTATTAACTAAAATTATTACGAGACGTCAGACAATGTCAAAGGATATTCTATCCTTGAGTACAATGCCGTGTATATAGTGTGCGTGTAGCGGCGCGTCTAGAGCGAAGGTTGAAGGGTTCGACCGACCCCAGTCGGTACCTGTTTCGGAATCGGATTATCCTATAACGCCCCCGGCGTTCCGGACACTCGTGAAAACCCGAGGAAAACCTAAAATGTACTATATTCAAACCTTTAAGATTTGATAAAAAAAAAATGAAATTTAAAAAAAAAAATCTATCGTCTATTGGGTAACGTCGTATAAAAGTAAAATTTCAAATTTGTTTGTCTAGACTACTCGTTGTTCATTTGAATTTATGGCGTACCTGACAATTTCCGGTGAATCAAATTTTTTCTAGGTGGCCCTTTTATAAATTAAACATAGCGTTTATGAATCGTTTTCACTGTGATAATTATTTTAAAATCCTGGACAAGCCATTAAGTGCATTATTTATAGTGCTTGGAAAGTTTCTTTTAAAAATAAATTATAGTTCACCGTCGTTTTGTTAAAAAGGAACAAGACGCTTTCCTCGTTTTTAACAAAGGAACATTTTATGTTTCTCAGGAAAAAAACTCTACATGGTTTTGTGATATATTTTAATAGACACAAAAAGCACCAACCCTAAATAGTCTCTGATATTCCAAACATATTACGATGGGCTTAACAGAGGACAGACACTTATTAAGATAGATTTTAACGAATGTATGAAAAATATTTACTGAAATTTGCAATGTTTGTATGGGTTATCATTGGTAATTTGCATAATATGTGTCACTTTTTTTCTAATACTTGATACATGTTAATTCACATTATATAAAAATAAAATTATACGTGTATATAATATTATATAAGAAAAATTCAAAATAAAATTCTATCTAAAAATATTCAACTAATAATTTAAAGGGTAAAGTGATTTACTTTTACAATAAATTACAATATGTATCTTGATCTATGCCACTGTCTTTGTGACTAACAATGATACCAAATGACGACCAGAAATAATAGTAGACAAAAATTGATAAATTTATAAGCTTATAAGTTATAAGCTTATAAATTTATCAATTTTTATTAGTTATAAGTTATAACTAAAAACGTAAAAAAAGGAACAAAAAATCACTCACGCTCCTCCAAAAAATGAACGATATTCTATTTCCATTTCTTCTAAACACTGATTATTTAAGATATTCATTCGCAAGTGTAAACTTTAACGTGCGATTTCGCATTTTTTACATCTCAGAATAAATCTTTTTCAATTGTTGGTATAAAATGTTTTTCGAGTCAATAAAAAACTTAACCTACACATCAACAATGAACATCAACTTATAAACTATTTTAATTTGCTCTTTGAAATTTACAATATCGTTTCTACTTTATGGAACAAAAGGAATCTAATCTCTACAAATAGTAAAGACCAATGCAGTAAATAGGCTCGTGTAAAAAATTAATTTGATTTTTTTTTTCGGAAGATTTTTTTTTGACACAATGTTGAAATCGTTTATTGACAATTGAATAAAATGTATTAAGCGTTTTTGACGATCAATAGCTATTGCGCTCTCGCCTCCTTGTTACCAATAAAATATAGCACATTTTTTACTTTTTTTTAAATATATATACCTCCGTTGACCGCTTAGTAATGGTTCCGTCAATTTGTACAAAACAACTCGTAACAGATATACAGATCTACCCGAACATTTGTTTTAAAAGAAATGTTTGTCCGAATCATTTATATCAAATCTGTATTTTTCTTGTTACGTATTTGTTTATCGTTGTTATACCAATTATTCTTAATACTGGTAAATGTATGAGCTTAATTAAAGATTTTAACGAGATTTCGTCGGGCAAACAAAGAGACCGAAGTTAATTTAATGTTTAAGTCAAACATTTTCCATCAATTGTTTAAGTAACTGTAAGAGTCAGCGTTTCCCCAAATATGTAAAATCGATTTATCTAACTCATAAATTCATAATTAATAAATTTACAATACACGATAAATAATAATTTATCTCAACATTAATATTACTAGAAATCATTCAAATACGTTTTCGCGTAAACAATCATCGTGAAACAAGCTCAATGAGCCAAACACTCAACAAGTTCTAAATTTTTAAGTTATAAACTTGACTTGAAGTGTTTTCAAATTTTCATGACGTATTAAATGTATTCATTCCGATAACGTGCGAAAGGTTTTAAGAGCGAATTCCGGTAACGTTGGTATCTTAGTTTTCTTCATTGGCGTCTGAAAATTAAAGTCATTTGGATTATTTTTAAAACGTTTGTCGTTTTCGGATCGTAATCCAAAAAGTCGTTTGATCGAAAAATTAAGTATCTACAATCTAGGACCAAATACCGATCTCCCTTGTAGTACCTATATGACGTTTTAAAATTGAACCACTCCTTCAAAGCAAAAAATGTTCACAGGAAAAAAATACTACAGCGAGAAATCAATACGTCATTTCGTCGATTATTAATCATATATTAGCATAATATTAATTTTGTGTTGAGTAAATTCTACAGAGTAAAAACTTTTCATGAAAAAGCTATTTTTTTTTAGTGACAGATAAACTATACAGAATAAATTAATCTAGGTGAAACGATTATTTGAGATAGCTTTTTTTTTTTTGTGAAGATTAGTGAATATACAATCAGAGTGACTACGGATAGTAATTTTTAATTGGTATTTTAATGTATTAAAATAATAGAATTATACGTCTTAGCTTATTGTAAAATCGTATACGTTTAAGTTTAGTGTAAAATAATTAATTCAAAAATTGTATTGAACTCTGATAAAACGATACGATTACCATATAAAATGGGGATAAAATTAAATAGAAAACATAAATTAAAATATGGCATAACTTTTAACCCTAATAAATGTAAAAAAATTTAACTATAGAAAATTGACCAACGATAATATATCAAGCAATATATCGTGTAGTTTGTACATGCAAAAGTCACAGATTTCTAACTACAAAACTTAGACTAGAGGAAAAGAATTTAAAATGCAAAATTTCGATTTTTAAACTGTAGTAACTGACTTAAATATAAATGAAAATTTTTAAATTATTTTTTTGGGTCATCCTATAGTATTAATTATAAGTAAACTCAACCAAATGATTTAAGCAAAAAAAAAAAAAAAAGTATGGAATACTCCCCCTTAAACGACATGAAAAATCACACGCTTTTGAACGATAACATTTATTGTTTTACGAGAATTTACCGTGCACAAACTGATGTGTCTAGACATTGTTTTGAAGTGAAACGTGTCACACAAAATGTAATATTGATAGATGTATACTGATAGAGACCATTATGGTTCGTGCATAATTTAATAAAGGTAAATTTGAGGAAACGGGTTTAAAACCTCTCGTCGTCCCACTCGCGTTCGGTGTTGGCGTAAGAGTATCCTTTTTCGGTTTTCCTCGAACTCTTTGTTTGAATGATATAATTTTAAACAAGGCGGACCGACCAAATGGTTTTACTGTTGCACGCGGTTCACAATCTCATTTATATCGGTTTTTAGATTCGTGTAACAATACTAATAACTTTACAAAAACTTTTGAAAATCTCATTTTTGTTGTGTAGATATTTAAAAACAAACAAAGTAGAGGTATGTAGCTATTTGAAAAAAGATAATTTGGACACAACGCTAAAAACAGTTATATGGTTGTAATAACGGCAGCGACGTTGATATAGTGGAGTTCAATCGAAATCGGTGAACAGCCAGTTTCAGAAGACTGCAATTATTTTGTTCACATGAGTATAACCTACATCAATATATTTTTAATGTTTTCGTTACTTTTATCTTTGGTGACGTTATGTGTGTATTTAATTAACTTTTTATAGGTTTTATTTTTTTGAAAATACACACGGTGCAACAAATTAAATATACATATTAATAATAAAAACAAAAAAAATTGTGTTTGCTTGATCTAAATATACCAAATAATAAAATGATTATCAAACGATTTAGAGTTTCACAATATTTTTAAACATACTTTGGCCGACGGTCAGTCGGGTACTTTTGGTACGCATAACTTTCCATACAAATGTGATTTTTTTTTTATTTAAACGTTTCTCGTTTTCTCGTTTAATTATTGTCATTCTGAATAATGAAATTTTACTCACACCCCAATAGTCGATCGGTTCGGTTATGATACGTGTGCATATTCATTTAAAAACTGACAGTACTGTTATGTAAATAAAATATAACCCCAATATAAAGTGAAACACGCACAATTCGACAGAATCACTGTTCATTAACAGTTAACAAAAAAAAAAAAAAAAAACAATGGCCCGTGGAATTTAATTCCGTTGAATAAATTATTTAAATTTACATTGAAAGAACCAATCGAACCAACCGACACAAAACAAATAGATATATTTTTTCAATCGTTTCCGCACGATGTTGCTAAACTAACAGAAAACGTGCAATTCAATTAATTAAGAAATTATATTTAGAATACGGACGATTTAATATGTATGTTTAAAAATGTAATAATTAAAACAATATAATATTTTTGTTGCTTGGTCGACCGACAACACAATTCATCATTATGTTATTTGAGAAATATTTTAGATTTGATTTTTTTTTTTGTACAAACAGTTGACTATGTTTTATTATTTTTTATATATCACCCGTCTCGATGTAAAATATGTTAGGTTAATATTTTTGTTTTTCTGTCAAATGTATTGTTATTATCGACCATATTATGTTTTTAAAGTAGTAGTTTTAAAATGCGTACAACAAATAAATTCATTTAAAATCCATCAGTGTTTATAAATTAAATAATTTTGGGTGTTAAAGGAAAAATATGAATAGAAAAAATGTTTACTTCTCATGTTAACCATGCCAAAGTTATAAAGTACAAATGTATCACATTTAAAACATCTTAAAGATCATCACATATTTTCAAATATCCGCGATTTATCGTCAGGTAATTCAAAAAGAAAGTTTATCCAAACAAAATACTAAAACGGACGAAAGTTTCAAAATGCAGATAATTGAAATTAATAAAGGCATAAGTATTGGATTTTGTTTTTTCAAAACGATTCATTGAACAAACATTGGTAATTATAAGGATAATGAAATATTTTAATTATAAGACTCACTTTTTGAACAAAATATTCAGGTTTAATTTCCGTATCTGCGTAAAAGTTTGTATGATTTGATATAAAATTGTATTTCAAATGTTTAGTGATGTTTTTAAAAGTCATTCGCAGTGCTTAAGTAAAGTCCATAAAAATACTTAATTTTTAGCAGTGCCAGGAGCAAAAAAAAAAAGGAATTGTTAAGAATTATTTATCGTCCGCCCCGGTCGGAATCCAAAAATCTCGAAATGGAACGTCAGTTTGGAACGCGTAAAAAAATAATAATTGCACAATATATCGGACTCGTGCACGTTTCTATACATCTGCAGCAATGGAACGCTTTTTGACGAAATTCTTTCCTTGACAAGTCCGTTTTTATTTGACACTCGTTTAATCTTGATTTTCTTCGATTTTGCAATTACAACCGCTTTTTTCCCATATTTTTGACAATATTCTACGGGTATTCCC
>CM029357.1:49674607-49686038 GCA_017140985.1 Hormaphis cornu
GAGAGTCAGGATAATAATATAATATGGAAACTTCACTTCAGAATAGGACACAGCGTTGGGTGCAGCAATGGTTATGAAGTTGTATGTTTACAGCCTAAAATAATTGTAAACAATGGATTACCCTCAGAAATATTATGATTCTTTATAAGCTTAGTGTCTCGAATTTTTGACGATTTGTACGTTTTTAAGTTCCATATAGGTAGAAAGTTAAAAAAATAAATGGAAATTTTTAGAAATATTTAAGAAGTTTTAACTTTGTTCATTCTTATAGTTTATAAAAATTTCAATTGGTGTAAATAATTGGGAATATTATTGCAAATTAAAAAGTGATAACAATGAATATACAATAAAAAAAAAAAATAAATAATAGCAATCGTTAAAATCAAACATTCTTAGGGCATGAAGATAAATATGTTTTAAAGATTATTTAATTACACATAATCTGTAAAACTATGAAAACTTTACAGTTCTACATTTACCCCCAAAATGATTGAGAATGTTTGAAGTTGACGTTTAAACTTTTTTTACAATTATTTGTAAAGTTTGCAAAAAATTTGAACAAATTTTCAAAGAGGTAAAAACAAGTATTACAATAAACGAAAAACGTAACGTTTATTAATCAAAATAGAGTGACACATTTTTTAAAATTATTCGACCACTTAAACAAGTTTTTTTAAATCTTATGAGAGTTTTATATAAAAATGAAAGATATTATGGCACAATATATTCAACATTTACCTTGATTTAATTCAACATTTTTATGACCCATTAATTAATTACTTACAAATACTGTTCAAATTTTATTTTATGTTATTTTTCACTCGACGTGTTAAAATTTTAAATCATTTGGAGCACTAATGAAAATTTAAACGATTATAATTTTTTATTATACTCAAAGAATAATTAAAGTTTCAAATAACACTTCCACTAAAGTGCCATGTAGGGCCGGTTGATTATTTTTTGAGATCAAAACGATTCTACGACCAGAAAATTTGATGTCAAAATATAAAAACGTTCAATTGAAGAAAATTGGATACTATAAGCATTATTGTAACTGAATTAATTTACGTTGAAGTCGTACTATCGCAATTATCGCTTCATGACAATGCAATTCATTTCAACACAAGGAAATTATAACTCCGTTAAATTAATGTTCGATTGTCAGACTCAAAATTAATATCGTACTTGTGAACAAAATATTCGTTAGCTATTAGAAAAAACAATAAATCTAGGAAATATTGTCTTTGAGTTTTTTGGTATTATTGGAAATTTCTTCGTTTGTTTTTTTTTTCTTTTTGGGTATTTTTTCATATTATATTTTACTACTCACTAAAAAAAAAAAAAAACATTTTAATTCAGCCACACTATGACTCAGAACAAAAAACCTGGGAAATGTTGAACACATTACGCGATTAGACCGATTTTGATTCAACAAACGGATTTTAATTGACCATTTTTTTTTTTTTTTGTTCTATTGAAATTCACCCGGAAGTAGAATAATTATTTTATACTACACATTTTTGTTTTTTTATTATTTCTTTGTAAAATATTATTATTACTATTATTTATTACGAAAATTCCCGAACATTCAATTTACGTTTCTGATAAACTTAAAAACTTGATACTTGAAAGAAACAATTTCATGATAACCCGAAAATAGAATTTGATGATCTTGAAACTTTTTTCAGAGTTACACAACTATTCATATGGTGGGTAAATCTGTTTTAGGCTTACGTTCTACATCAATGAAGAACACAGTTTCCTTTAATCCCTTTTGTGTAAAAACTCACTCACGGCGCAACATCACTTCCTCGACGATGATCAGCCAGGCAAGATATCTGTACGCACGTGCATAAGAGTGAATATAAGTTACACTTTTCTGAACAAAGTAAAAAAAAATTCCCGATAAAACTGTCGATTTGTTGTTGTCTCCGTGGTGAAAACGTCCAATATGAATATTCCAAGAACACAGTTAGTAAGTAAGTAGGTATAAAAATCGATTTTTGTCCCGTTGTCTTCCAACTTCAATTGAACAAAATAAGTGAATACTTTTTTTTACTTCATAACATCATTGTGGGAAAAGTAAATGAAATAAAACAAAAATAACCGGAATCACTTTACGTCACGTGGGTAGTTTGACGGAGTAGCGACTACGTTTTGGGTGGATCACTAGTTTAGAAGTTGTGGTTTAAACGCGTTATTTAAAAAAAATTGCTCTGAAAGCAATGATAAATTGTCGCCTAAAATACGATTCTGAGCGAGCTCAGTTGTCTAGTATACGTCCTGGTAAAATTAAAATTTTACAATAAAAATGATCCGAAAAATGTTTGAAGAATATAAATTTAAATGTCGTGTGAAAATGTCAAACCGTGTGGACTATTATCGAAGGAGTGAATACGGTTTTAATATCAATTATACAATAGTGCGTAACTTCATTGTTATAATCAAATTACACAATTTTTTAATATTTTTTTTGTACGCTTTCAGAAATTATTGGAGGGATATTTTTGAAATTTTTTTATTAATTAGTAAGAAAATTTCGTTTTACATAACATATATAAATTTCAATTCCTATATAACAAATTTATATATAAAAAAAAAAAACGACTAAAAAAAAAAAAAAAATTGTGACTATGGACTTTCAAAATATTTTTATTAGCATATGTTACATGTTTACACATGTTATAATTCTTGTGTTAAAGTTTCAAAACTTTTCATCGGAAATTAAATTTTTTATCCAACAAAAACGACAAAAAAAATGGAGTTTTATACTGAGTTCAAAAATTTTCAAAATCACTTGAAACATAAACCAAACCTGTATTTCATTTATTTCAGTATTGTAAAACAATTTCAGCTAGTTCCGTCTATTATTTTGGATGTTATGGCCAAAAAAACTAAACCTATTATGTCAAAAAACACATCAGCCGTTATTTTTAAAGTTTTTCCTCAAATTTCACTTAGTTTTTCGACTGTTTATTTTTCAATTTTGAACTTTAAAATTTGACTCTCCTTAAAGTACATTTAAAGTCCAAAGACCTTTCATTAGAGGTTCTGACATTAAAAATCGGAGTACTCATTTTATCTTTAAGGTTGTTCACAGAGAAAAAAAAAACATTATTTTTAAAAACAATACGTTCTTCGCTCGGAATCTAAAAAGAACTTTATCAGAGTTGTTGTCGGCAAATAAAAATAGTTATGGATTATTATTGAAATCCATCGAATAATTTTATTTGTATATACGAAGAACAAAAAATTTCACTTTTTCAGGTGTAAAAATAGTAAGTAGGTACCACGAGCTCCTTCATCACAGCGTGAGAACATGCGTTTATATGATATTTAAAACTATTAACGATTGTAATTTATTTCAAATTTCATTTAATTTGTATTTAAAACATGTTTAATGTTATATATCTATCAAGTCACATGTAAGTACAGGGTTATTAACATTTAAGAAGTTTTTTTTTAAATAACTGTTGTTTTTATTTGTAGTACTTAATTTCAAACTCATAATCATAACCATAGTCATGGTCTACTTTCTAATTTCTAAATAGTAATTTATATTTTGTATTGCTAAAATACAGAGTTTATATTCAGTGAAGATACATATAAAATAACAAAACGTTAGAAATTTACAAACTCTTATTTTTTATATTAATATTTTTTCTATTTAAATATACATAAAATAATACTTTTTTATATGTACTTGACACCAACAAATTCAGATGAACTCTAAGTACTAAAATAAGAATTGTACAAAATTAGCAGAACGATAAAATGCATTATTATTATGAGAAAACTGCAATATTATGACGTGATTGTTTTAATAAACAACGTAAAATCGTTCTTTTTTTCTTTATTGTTTTAAACATTTTTTTGGTATTAAGACAAAGGAAAACAAATCTTTGGAACCATGGTAAAAAGGTTTGTATGCCAAACAAATGCACATAAACTGTGTTTTTTTTTTTACAAATAGCGTAATGGTGTATTCTCTAAGTTTTTGTTCTCTTTCGGTTGATAAAATAATGAAACAGACCCCCTACTTTTCAGAACAATATTCATTGACTCCAAAAACGATTCTGAATTTTATTTTAAACACATATTTTTATAATTTTTTGGATACCTACATAACAGAAACTTAATATTGCATAGCAAGTCAAGTACAATCATTGTATATATGTATATTAAACATTTTATGGAGATAATAGTTATAATTTAGATTATTATATTCTTATACTAAAAAAGAAATTCGCAATACCCATAACGACCCGTTAAATCTTAGTAGTTTACAGGCCAAGCTACGTTCCACATAAATGAATACTCGACTTTCAATATAAATTATATTTTGTGTACATATAATTAACAACTTCGAGTTATAGTTTATCCCCGAGTAACGACCAATACAAATTAATTGTAAATCAACATTGTCGAAACCCGGAAATAAACACGCCTCGAAATAAGTTTTCGAGTGTCTGTTTGTTAGATGATGAAAAATGTAAAAACAAAAAATTAATTTTAAAACAACATTTTATTTAAAAATGGAACAATACGATCTAATATAAGTTTAAATCGGGCGTATATATAGTTTGATTGTTTTTAAAAAGAATATTTGAAATGGTAGAGATAGTCTTGAGCAACACCGTGTTCTAGGTTGAACGTCGAAAAAAAGGTCATTTATATTGTCTTGAAATGATTTGTCTGTACAGGAGTGTTACCTAAAAATTTAAGCATGTTGCCTTAACTAAGCGTAATTTTTAAATTTATTAGTACTCAAAAAGCGCTAGGTAGTATGCACTTATGTTTTTTCTATGTCCAGACTAATTAGCACCAAGCCTTTGCTTTCAATAGTTTATTTCTAAAATATCCACTCTGATCTTTTGTAAATAGTTAAAATAGTACTTCTGCGTTTACGAAAACAATTTTTTTGGGAACACAGGTTTTTTTCCCGAGCAAAATACTAATAACGAATAGCAAATAGCAAACTCATGATCAATCAACAGCAATTTTCTAAATAATTGGAATCAAATTCTTTTTAAAACGTTTTCAATATTTACAAATTTTTATCTGTTTCATAAGGGAAACACTATAATATTTTTTTGAATACTAATTATATTTTTTTTTTCTTTTTAGAACTTCTTAAGGCTCCTGGATACCCAATGATTCTATGATGTTAATATATAGGCGACATATTATACGTAATTTTTGTTTTTTTTTTTTGTTAAGAAGCAATAAAATATGCTAGTATACCCTGAAAACTTCAGATCGAACTAAAAATAACCAATTCTCTATCCATGTCCACTATTTTGTTATCTTGGAGTATAATAATGTAGATCACAAATACAAAATTGTACAACAAATACTGTTCACGACTTTCGTCATAACTTCGTCGTAAATAAACCAATTTTCAATCTAAAAACAGATTTAAAATCACCATTAAACTTACAAGGAAATGAAATTTTCAGATGTTTGAAATTGAACACTATAGGCTTAAATTTTTTTGTTATTAAAATTGTAAATGTTTAAATGATTTTTGTGGTTGAATTTTCCTGCGTGCAAACAAAAA
The DNA here is from genome assembly GCA_017140985.1 of Hormaphis cornu. Taxonomy (NCBI): domain Eukaryota; kingdom Metazoa; phylum Arthropoda; class Insecta; order Hemiptera; family Hormaphididae; genus Hormaphis; species Hormaphis cornu. The sequence continues at coordinate 49,680,168 of CM029357.1, forward strand.
AAAAAAATAAAATAAAATAAAAGAAACAAAAAGAAGCCATTTACCAGATAATTCAGTGGCAAACAGAAATATGTTTTTAGAATAGAAATCGTACCGATTGTGTCAAAGGAATGATGAAAACCGTAAGCCGTGTTTTTGACTCTAAATTCAGCGGGTACCCAGGGGCCATAAAAAGCATATTTTATTGAAAAAGTTTTTTTTTACTTTAATATATATATATTTTTTTTTTACCAGTGTGATGGTAATAATAGTAATAATACGATCTGATCGGTCCGTTCGAGGTGGAGAGGCTGTTAAACGAGTTTAGATTTCCGAGCACATTAATGCGACACGCGAAGAGAAATATTCGTTACCTACGCCCGAGCGGTTTTTGCGGCTCTTTCGAGGGTATCGATAATAATAATATGTGATCGCATTGCCGTGACCCACAAAGTAAACGATATCCCTGTTTATTTATTTATTTATTTTTTTTTTTTTTATCATCATAATATATTTTGTCGTTATCGGATTTTCGTCTTCGTTTTCCTATCGACTGTACACGCGTATACAGGTGTTTAAACAATCAATCTTCGAGTTTGGGGTTTTTACTTGGGCAGTCTTACAAACGAATAGTGGGATTTTATAGGATTTCGTGATTTATATTTTTTTTTTTTCGCTATGATCTTTAACCCCACATACATAGAATTATTAGCACACAGTTTTTTTTTTTTTTGTTTTTAGATTCCGAGCGCGGCGAAGAACGTATTGTTTTCACAATGATTGTTTTTTTTTTCCTGCGAACACTTTTTCGGGTAGAAGGAATGCTCCGATTATCAATACCTTTTCGATCTATGGATTTCGGTAATATTTTAGTGACATTTTTTTTTTTTTTTTGAAACGTTGCTAGCTCTTTGAGTTATACCCCAAAAAACCGAAAAAAGTTGAGAATTTTGCGGCAAAACGTTGCACAAAAAGTGCTATCAGATCTTTGAGATGAGATTTTGGTTTTAAATTATACTTTGATTGGACTTTGAAACTTTTTTTTCATAAATCTATTTATTTTTTCCGTGAACACTTTGTTGGTCCAATCAAAAAATGTCATAGTGCAATAAATTGGAAAGTACCTTATATAGCATAATATAGTATACGTAGTATTGCATAAAAAAAAAAAAGAAAGGGAGTAAGTTTGAGGTCGGTTGTTTGGTGTAGTGATAACCTAAAATAGTCGTATTTTTTGTAGTATAAGTAGTTTAGTAAAACTTATATTTTTTGTTAAATACGGTTTTTAACAGGACGTACACTGGGATAACTGAGATCGCCCAGAATCGTTTTTTCGAAGACAAAAATCAATCATTGTTGTCAGTCGTTAATTAATAATGCGTTTAAACCATAACTTTCGAACCATAATGACCCACCCAAATCATGGTGGGTATACTTCGTAAAACTACCCCCACGACCTAGAGTGATTTCAGCTTTTTTTTTTTTAGGTTTAAAGGCGCGTGGCGAGTCGATAAATTTGTAGTTTTGCCATAAAAAAAAGGAATTTATGGTCTCAGTTTTCCGGTCTTCTTATGAGTTATCATTTCCGATTAATCAAGTGTTTCAAATTTTTCTATGATTTTCAAAGCCGTCAAAAGTATTCATTCCCGCTTTCCAAATTTTTTAGTGCTGCGTATGATGTTATTGCGATCAGATGCTCCTTCTGCCGCGAACTGTATTCACAAGAAAAGAGAAAAATGAAAAAAAAAACAATACTGTAATAAATATAGATTCGCTTATAATTATTTAAAACTGTGTACTTGTGCAACGTTACCCGGTAGCAAACACGTGACACAATTGTGTGTAACAAAATGACAATGTATAATTTAAAAAAAAAAGTGTTTTCAGCACACAGTCAATTTAGTTTTTCGGCCTTAATATCCACAATAATTATTTGACTAAGCTTAAATTTTTACACAATATTAAAATTTGTATAATACAGGTCTGGTACAAATTTCAAAACATTTCGAAAATGTATGAGTTAAGTCTAGAACTTAGAAATGTTTAAAAATGTCCATCTAATTTTGTAATTTTTTTTAAAATTTATTTTTTCAAAATAGTTTTGAAACTTCAATGTAAGGTTAAGAACACTCAAATGCATATGTTACTAAAAATCTCGAAAATCTGTTGTCAAATTTTTTTTTTTTTAATTGTTCAAATTTAGAAAACTATCGAAAATATATCAACCCGGTGACTTATATTTGGAAAAAAAATTTATAACTTATACAGCTTTTTTATTTAAGACAAGAAAATTAAATGTTTTATGTAAAAAAAGTATTTTTTTTCACTCAGCAATTTCTGAATGCGTGGAAAGAAGTATTGATAAATCAGTGTTATTTTTATTGTAACAATAAAATTACGCTCGATTTTGCAGTAAATACTTAAAAAAAATCGAAAAGAAAAAACATCACTGTAATAACGATACATTCTAGTTCATTCGGAATCTAAAACTGTGTACGTCTTGTGCAACGTTATCCGGTAGCAAACACGCGACTCAATTGTGTGTGACAAAACTGCAATGTATAATTTAAAAAAAAAAACAGCATTTTCAGCTCACATTATGGCTAGTCTAGAGCAAACGGTTCGCGGGGAAACGACGCGCATACATTTTAATACCGTGTTTGAACCATTTGCACAAGAGTTTATGAATATTCCTATTTTAAATTGATAGCGCAGCCTAATGAATATTGTATGTGTTTAGCATTTATGTATGCACGCGTACAACCTACTTACGATTACATAATGAGAGCAAAAATACTACTGTAAATCATAGAAAAAAAATTATGTCCAGTTTATTTTTAAATTTTTAGTCTCATACAGAAAATCGTCTATTTGTTTTGATTTGGTTTTCATTTTGACGCAAAAACGAAAATATTTCACGATTAAACATCGATTAGTTATCAAGAAACTGAACGAAATTTCTCTCTCCGTCTCAAAGAACTATAGTAATTATACAGAACGACGACACCGATCATGGTCGTCCCTAAAAGAATACGCTTTTAGTTAAATTTTGTATTTTTTTTTTTTTTTATGTACAATGCAATTGAGCATTAAAAATGATATTTTTCACCTAAACTTTCATATTGCCAATGTGAGTGTTTTAAATCCTAAAATACGTACGTATGATTTTTAAAATAAAATAAGCAATATGTTATCATTCGTTTTGTATTGTGCATTACATGTTATTATTATCTACCCACAAGATACGCGAAATGTATTTTTGTCGCGAAAGAATGTAAATAATATACCTATTGAAATACGTAGTTTATGGAGACAAAAAAAAAAACGTTTTTAACAAGTTTACATTGTATCGTTCACTGCGGGTAAAAATACTGCTGGTTTTTTTTTTTTATGTAATTAAATTCAACACACATTATTATAAATGTTACAAAAAAATATTTGTTTTTACCGCAAACCAAACACTTGGAAAGTTGCACTTGAAAAAAATTGTTTTAATTGTTGAATCGTACGTGTATTGCCCTGTTATTAAAATGATACTGAAGTTATTGTACTATTTTAATAGATAAGGCAATATTTAATGTTCGAGTATGAAATTGCAAAATTTAACATGGTAAAATGAGCTTTTTGTAAATCAATCCCGCAAAAATTTGATCGGAAGTGCCATATTATTTTGTCAGTGGTTTAGTCTTTACAAGAAGAGTAAAAAAGTAAATAAAAAAGTACGATCTTATTAATTTTTTCTGTAAGTACTCTTGAACTATGATTTTTTTTTTCACCAACATATTTAAGTTAATTTCTCAAAATTTGTATTTGTAATTTTTTTGTAATCAAAGTTTTAAAAACAAAAATCACTAGATTTGTAAAAAATTAAACCTGAACAGAATTCAGAAAAAATGGTGTTCACTTCAAATCGGGTCGCAGAGTCGAATTCGGTTGGATTTCAGTGGTCATATTTTCGTCTGGCTTATTGGTCTAAACCGTGGCTTGACCAAACCAAAAATTTTGTTTTTTTATTTGACACGATTACACGTAGAACGAGCGTTGAGTTTGCTGATAAAAAGTGGCACCGGACGGACGGATACAATATGATGCAGTGTACACAATTCAGACATTTTTGACAAAACATGATTAAGTGTCGCAGTCTACAGAAATAACCCTTTAAAAACGACCAATTTTCCCAGCAACAATTCGTGGGTGACATCAGATTTTTAGTTTTGAAACTCTCAACTTGTAATAAGGTTTCAACAAAGTCCACTTATACATCTTTAAAGTTCAAACAGTTAAAAAAATATGTAATTTAAAAATAAATTGTTTTTGAAATTTAAAGTAAAGCAGGAAACTTTTTTTTCTTGTGTATATAATTATTAAATTGAGAGTTATTTTTGGATTATGGAGTGGGAGAAAACATTAATAAATATAAAAAAAATATTAAATAGTAAGTAGTAGTATTGATAATTGCTCCTAGTAGGAATATTCAATAATTTTGGGATACTATCCATTTTTATATAATGAATAAACCAAAAACATCGGAATGTATTTTTCAGGTAAAAATAGTGAAAAAAAATAATTGCGATAAGTTATGTTAATTTAATTAAATTGTCTTTAGTTAAAATAGTTTTATAAGTGAACAACGAAAACAACTAACACTAGATAAGTAAGAAGTTAAGACAGAAAATGATGTAAGGTTAAAAAATAATTTTTTTTTTTGCTTAAATATTCACAAGTCATAAAACGTCTGATCTATAGTATTTTAAACTTACTTTTAGTTAGAAAAGTAATCTAAAAAGTCAAGAGTTAATTTTGGTTGTTAGTTCCCTTTGAGAACGGAAAAAAAAATTAGAAATAAACCAATTATTAACTTTACAACGATGATAATTAACTACAAAAGTTGACATAATGCAATAAAATGTTTAACTCAACATGGTAATAAATTAAAAACAAAAATAATTAACATGCTAAGTTAAAAAGTTAAAAAATAATAATCTTTTTAACTATCCACCTTCGGCCTTCGGCTACAACTGATCTGAAATGTACGTAATAAAATGCTATGTTGGGCAAGTTTGTAAAAAAAATAAACTGCAATATATTATTAAAAATAAATAGCCACAAGTACTCAAGTATAGGTAATTTAGTGCAATATCATAGTCGATTCCATTATATTGCTTTAAGTTAAAAGTTTAAAGTTAACAACGAAAACAAATTAACTAGATGAAATATAATAGAGAATATGAACTTAACTCAGTTAAAAAAGTTCAATTATTACTTTTTTTGCCAAAAAAATCATAAAAAAACCTAATCTATAGTATTATTTCAACTTATGCAGTTAGGAAAAAAAAAAATCAAAATAACAAAAGGTCAATGAACTAGTTTTGGTTGTTACTTCCGCTCGATAAGTAAAGAAAAAATTAACTTAACTTTGCAACAATATGATAATACAAGGTATAAGAAGTCAAATTGATGCGATACAATTTTTAACTGAATAAGTTAAAAACAAAAATATTATTCACTAGTTATGGTAAAAAGTTAAAAAATTATTAACTTTCTAGCTTAACTTTAAATGTTTAACTTGTTATTGCTCATCTACGATAAAATTACCGTTAGAAAGCTCGTGGGGGGGGGGGGTGCCCTCCCCTTGTAAATACGATACTGCGTGGGGTGGAGGTAGACGCCGATTTTATAGCGGTACCGAAACAGTCATAAGGGTAAGTGGCGGTAAGTGGCGTCGTTGGGTGGTCGTGACCACTGTTACCGCTGGTGGTTTTAAGGGACGTCGGCGGCGCGGGTTGCGTGTATAAGTATGCCGTATATATTACATCGTCCGAACCGCGTGTGTTATTGGCATTTCGCTTATTGTGATCGTTTACGAAAGCGGGTCGTCCGGCGGCTACCCCT
>CM029357.1:49686048-49715444 GCA_017140985.1 Hormaphis cornu
CCTCCATCCCTTCAACCAATCACCAACCCCCGAACCGGATACGATCCCTTCTGCCCCCGTGACGGACGGGGTCGATCCCGACTTAAGGGGACCGCAAACGAATCACCCAGTGGCGTAATACCTAATGGGGAGAGCAAAACTGTGACCAACATTTTTATCAAAATCGATATTTTTGTGTTTTCTTTGATATTTGGTCACACTCTACGTATTTTTATTTTTTTCTTTAGAATAGCTTTAAGTCCTATTGAGATAGCACCAAGTTACTACCACGGTCTTGTTTATAAGAAAGTGACCGTTGTGTATATAATAATATTGCTTTCCTGTAAAATGTTGTCTAGAGTAGTTACTGTGTTTTGACATTAGGCAGCCGAAGAGCTTTTTTGCAACCCTGCAAGACGTCATTTTATTGTGGTGGCGAAACTACGATTAAGACCCATCAGACATAATATTATGTACTATAGAAGTCTTTAAATCTTCGAAAATTCAGTAAAAAAATCTCCAACTTTTTTACAATAAAAATTGAAAAGTTCATTTTTATGTTGAATACAAGAATTAAAAATGACAATTTTATGTTTGATCAGTAAACTAAACGGGTTTTTTTTATAAATCCTACGCAATAATATTATCTTTGGTGATGATTCCAAATATTATCGGGTCAGAATGTAATGATAAACAACTGCAACGAGTTGAGTTTTTAAACAAAAACATACCATCTGAAATCGATACGATAGTGAAAATTACAAAAACTATTCATCCAGTTGTTTTACGGTTTTGGCCGTAGATTCTATAGTTAGAAGTTACTGCCGAAATTGACTAGGAATTATTGTTCTTCGTTCTCAAAAAAAAGAAATATAAAAATCATTATGCCATTTAAAATAATTAAGCATTAAAAATAATTATATATCATTAAAAAAATACGTCGTGTCACCTTGAAAAAATATGATTATTGTTGTACAAAAAAAATGATTTTAACGAAAATATGTCGATGCTTAATAAAGCCTTGGAAAATAATCAAATAACTTAGAAATGAGTACGTCAAGTTATTGCCTCTGCTCAAATTTCGATCCAGTTACGCCCCTGGAATCAATCGTAAATGGTTTTATAGAGGCAATATTTATAAACTTTTTTATGTGTTCCACGTAAACATTTTGTCATAGTTTATTGCACGTGGAGACATCACGTTTTGACAGGGTTTTGTTGTTCTTTTAACAGATATAACATTCACGTTAAAAGGATCGAAAACGTAGGTATTTTTATTGTTTTCGGACTAACATGGTGAGAGAACCTTTTTTATTTTTATTTTAACTTACATTTTAAGGTTTGATTTCATACATTTAGTTTACTAACCTATAAGGTAACACTATTTTGCGTACAAACTCGATTTGTTCCATAAGAATATAAACTGTATATCACGGGTTTTCTAACTACATGAAAACATAATTTAGGGGTTTTTATTTTAAAATATAAAAATTGACTCTCTAAAATTCTAACTGGCCGAGAAACAAACGAATTCATAAATGTCCTAAAACCAGAAATTTCGGCGAGTTTTTTTTCCGAAACGTTTAATAAATAATTACGTTTGCATCACAAAACCACAGAACGCGAGACAGTTCGTTAATTTTGTGAAAATGTATTTAGTTATAAAATGTAGGTCAAATATTTTGAATAGTAATCATTCCGTTATTTATTAGTATTATTTAATGCATTTTAAAGAAAAAACATTAGGTATAGTCACTCTGGATTTTACAATGTAAATATGGTTTCAAGAATCCCATAACAATTATCGTTTTCCGGTTTTCATTCTGAAAATTGTTCTGATCTCGTCATTAATTCTTAAATGTTGGATAATTATTGCAAATTAATATTTTCAAAAAAATTAATAAAAATAATTGAAAAATTGATCAGTTAAGTTTAAAAATTCTTTGATGTTCGATCAGTTTTACTTGGCCATAATATTTTGGAAACTTATTAATTGGAAATATCATTTTGCTGCTGAATCACTGTTTAGGATCTTGCCTTTAATTTCATTTATCAGTAATGGCACAAAACGATTTTACCCAAGAAACCACAATCATAAAAATACAGTATGGAATTTTTTTTAAAAATTAAATTAACCGGCACCACTTAGAACGCATATACCATATTAAACAAATTATTAAGTGCTACCGATGTTCTAATACATGCAATTTCTTGAAAAACCGTGAATTTATAACCATTTTGAGAACAAAATTTGGAAAAGTTTAACGTAAATTTCATCAGAAAATCTAGATAAACCGAGATCCTTAAATACTAAATTATTCATTGTTTAACTAGGCGAAAAATAATGTAAAATACAGCATCACGCTCTCTTACAGTATTGTATATACTACATTTCAATAATTACTATCAATTCGAGACTTTCCGACAATTTATGATGGAGCTCGAAACAAATAAGTTTACGGTTAAACAATAATAAACAATGCGCAAAATGAACTAAAAAAAAAAATACTCTTTTACACAAAAAAGTTTTAAAAAATTTGTTTGTACGTCATTTTAATTTTCACGTCGTTTGTTTCTGGTTATTATATTTTACGAGCTAAAGTGTATTCTGCGTACAATAATTGAATAGATGTTTACGCGTATAAAAGGGGCGTGTGAAATTTCTTTGAAAAGACGTGTGTAAAGACGCTTATGTGCACCGTAAATAATCACAACACGGAAAATAATAGTTTTTTGGCACACATACAGATTGTGAGAGATAAATAGAGAGATAATATAAAAAGTAAAAGAAAAAATTAAAAAACCACAGATTATGTTTTTTTTTTTTATTTAAGTATGCATCAGAAACTAGATTTGGCAATTACTCCTTCAAACATTATTCGGATTTAAAGAAATTATCACATATTTTTGGAATACATTTCATTTAATAATCATTAAAACTTCAAAAGATTTAAACAGTTTTGAAGCCTCTTATAAAAAAAAAAAACTTTAATTTCTTATAAGTTTTTTTTTTTTTTACAAAACACGTAGATTGTATAACTAAGACTAAAAACTCTTACACTAGCTTCAAAATTAGTTTTTCTATGCACCTATTGTTTTTATAATAAATTAATATTTTTTTTTACGGTTTTAATGTAGTATTTTCAAGGTTAAACATTAACAAAATAAAAAATTAAATTATAGTTCATGTTAATATCTACTTTTTAATTTTAATTTTAATTTTTATTTGAACCGTTTATTTAAGAATTTCTTTTTCACGTTTGGATACTGGGCACTAGAAAAATGTATATTGTCTTTTTCTCAATTTTTTCTTTTTTGCACCAAAATAAAATAAACTAAAAGCAAGATTTAAGGTGATTTGTTTATTGCCTTAACTGATGTACTCAACATTTCGTATTGACTTGGTTACACAAACTTTGTTAACTTTATCGACATAAGTTAAAAGTAATCATTAACTTTCCCAGCCTTGAACGATATAATATTTTTCGATTTTTCGTTCCTATTTCTTCACTAAAGCATTCACGATGCATATTTATTTAAAGTTTTTATGAAAACTTCTAGCTCAATATTTTTAAAATTTCAGACAATTTCCAGCATGACAACTGTTTTTTAACAACTATATAACTATAGTAGAATTTTCTTTCCAGTGAAGCAAACAGAAAAACATAGGTTACGTGCATGAACAATAATTATACTTAGCGTTAATGTTTTTTGCTTATATACTCGATGACTTTGGCGTCTGCGGATTTCGGCAGCGGTTGGAAAATCAAATTGTTAGCCGGGGCGTTTTTATATGCATGATTACTATTATTTGCCGACCAAAATAGGTTTTCAAAGAAAAAAAAATGGACCAAAATCCAAGTTAGAAAAACACTAACAAAAGGAAATGGGATAATTATTAATTGTTCTGCGTGAGTAAATGTGATTAGGTCATTGTTTTAAGTTTTAAACTGCCTTCAGCTGTAATGTCGTAGCGTTCAACTGTAGCTACAACATTAAGAAAGAAAACAAAACAAAAATTTGACCAACAATGATTGAACGATCGTTAAACAAAATGGAGTATAACAAATTCAAAAGCCTAAAATGTGCCAAATCAAAAAATAAGCTATGTATTAAAAAAAATCTTTTAGTTTTAGTCTAAGTTTTTTTTAAAATGTTTAACAAATGTGTTGCGAACACATCATTTAAACTGCCAAACAGAACCATTGGTCTTAAACATGAGCTGTGTATACTTAAAACCAAAAGACGGAATCATTAAAAACGAGAATATTGTAAGGAGCGTAGGAATTATTATTCAGAGCCCACGCTTTTTTTTACTATGCAGTGTACTAACCACCCCAAAAAAATGAAATGTCACGCAATTTAATTCACACGGGTCACGTGTAAAAAATTCGACGTGAAAGGTGAACAAAAACCAGAAACGCTTTTAAGAAAATACGAATTCGAATAAAAGAGAAGATATATCGTGTTTTAATGCAAATACATTGCACCGTGGACAATTAAATAGAAAACCGCGGTTGTGAATAGTGATTAAAATAATTGTTTCGTTTGAAATAACGCCATCAACGCTTTAAACTTAATATTTAACATTTATACCTTCAGCAGTATCTGCATTTTTAAGAAAATCAAGTATTAGCCTGAAAATAAAAACAAAAAATTTATCCGTGCGGCGCTCGCCTAAAATTTTATTATAATTGACATTTCACTGTAAACGCTGTAACTTATTGACCAAATCTATGCCATTTTCACGTAGGAAAGTTTTATATTTAATATCGATATTCTTTTTCAGCTCCATATACAACGTTGAATTAACAAGGTGCATTTTTTATTTTTTTTAAATAAGCATTTCGTATTTACTCGGTTCGTGGTATTAACATAAAAATTTATAAATATTATATGGTTTACTGCTGTAGTATCATTGATACGATCCCTATATACAAGATTCACACCTTCAGCAAAAAAACATAAAAAATAATATTCTTAAATATATACAAACAACTTTTCGAAAAAAATAGATTCCTCGCGCTTAAATGAACGTTTAAACGATTTTGACGTTGAACTCGTAAAAGATAAACAACTGGCTAGTAATGATTATGACACAAATTAAAATTATACAGTGGGCATCGAAAAATCACTAGAATTTAAAAAAATTAGCTGTTTTACTCTCAGGGTAAAAAAAATGTTTTCGTTGCTCTACTTAAGGTGAACAAAATGATTTAAACAAGACACGGTATGACATAAGTGAAACACGAAATATTGAACTTAAAACAAAACCGTCATTTTATGCTAAAATTTATTTATATTAAAACCAGAGTTGAAACAAATCCATATAAGAAACTGATATGTTACGTTTGACTAAAGTAGCTATTTTGTGTCAAAAAAATCAATTCTTAGACAAAAGTTACGTCAACTCGTTATTCAATGAACGCTTAATATATAACATGGAGTTTTAATAATTAACAGTAACAATGTACGCGTCACAAGCAGCAAACCTTTAATTATTCTTCAAAAATATGATGATTCAACGTTAAATTGTATTTCTATTTCGTATCAGATGAAACGGTGAAAATTATAGAAATATTTATTAAGTTATTACTAAGCGGAGGGCTATATTTGTTGGAAAATATTTTTTTGAAACGAATTTTTTTGGAAAATATTTTATTGGATTTGTATTTATTCGGAAAAATATTTTAATAGAAAGTATTTTGTAGGAAACATAAATGATTGGGAAATTATTATACCTATCTGAAATTTAATAGTTTGAAAATTAGAACATCGGAAAATATTTAGTTGGAACTGTATTTATTCGGAAAAATCAATCAGTGGAAAATATTTTGTAGGAAACATAAATATCTTTTTTTTTTTTCAGTTTAAACATATAACCGGGTGGGAAATGTTAGCAAAATACTACCATTCGGCCCTATATCGTTTATTGACTCAATCAGTTATAAACAAATACAAACAGCAAGTACAAAATACACAAATGGGAGCCACTAACCGCCCTGCAAAATCGGCTTTCAGCCTACAAGCAAATCGACTTAACTAATGTTATGTGCGTTGTCTTTTGTGCTCGAGTTCCTCTTTTCGTTTGAGGATTCCCTTCACCAAAAATCGTTGTACGCTCTCCAATGTTGGTCCGCTAGTGTCAGCAGAATCCCACGACTAATGGGGTCCTCTTGAAGCAAGTTCCGATCTGATCCCAGGAGAATGTCGGGAACATCCTTTAAAGTCAATGTTTTACCAAGAACCTCTGCAGCAGCGTCTCTGTTTGTGTTCCAATTAGTACAGTGGAAAATTGTGTGCTCCACCGTATCATCAGCTAAGCTACAAAGAAGACACTCCGGGCTAGGTACTCTCTTCTATTCATACAAATTCCTCTGGAAGCATCCATGACCTGTGAGAACCTTCGCTAGGTGGTAGCTCACTTCCCTCTGCCCATCTACATAATACCAACGGATGACGTCGGAGATTAGTCTCCTTGTCCACTATGCCTTCCCGATCGTAATCCACAATGCCTGTCATATATCAACCGTTTTTCGCCTCTCAAGTCTGTTAATAATGCTAAGGCCACGCCCAACCTGGAACAGTCTCTCTTCGGCAACCCTAATCTACTCCTAGGCTAGAAGGTGTGCAGAAAGCATCCTTGCCAACCCAAGTGCTGCCATGTCCGACACCGTCCTATAACAGCGGGCAATGCAAATGGCAGCCGTCCTAGAGGTCTGGGATAGCAGTGACCTGGCCGTCTTTGCTACAGTAGTTGCCTAAATCGGTGCCGCATACAACAGCTTACTGTGCATCACCGACATTAGTAACTACCTATTCTTCACCGAAGAACCATCTATATTTGGCAACAGCCTATTGAGTGACGCCGTCGATTTCCGAGCTCCTGCCGCCGCGAGCTTGACGTGTGGCGTAAACGTCAGCCTATAAAAAAAACAACCGCCAAACACACTCCGAAACATACCTATAATTGATAGCTAGTCTCACCACACTACTGTAAAATTTTTTTTATAGTCTTGTCGGAATATTATTTTATCACATTAACACACCAGACGCTCCTTTCCATTTAATTGAACCGCACCAATCTCTTATATGTTTCACATCTTTCATAAATCTCTTCGTTCCTTTGTACATAGGATCCTAGATACTTAAAGTCACCGCGATTCATTTCTCTTCTCGTATCGTTGACCTTTTTTTTCGCAACCAAAACGATATCATCAGCAAATATAGCAAACATCACTAGAGCACCGCATTTTGAATCTCTTTTGTAATTCCCTCCACTAAAACCGAGGTCCGAGAACAAGTAAGGATTTAAAGCAGCACCCCGATGCATACCTACTCTAACGTTACCCTTGACACTAGGATACTAGTACTGGGACCTTTATACATATCCTGTATCAAATTAATATAAATTTTTGGTACTTTTTTTCTCATAGAACATTCCTCGGGTCTCTGCCCTAGGTATTTCTAAATATATACCATAATATAAATAATGTAAATACTTTTCTATTCTTTTCCTTTCCTGACAGGTTTTTACACAAAATGATGGCTCAAACGTAAATTTTCCTGACGTAAAACCAAACTGATTTTCCGACATAGACATCATCCATTAAATTAAAGTTTTCTAGTAAACACTAGTATCAGAACTTTCATACATATCCTGTAACAAAATAATATACATTTTTGGGACCTTTATGTATCAAACTAATATACAATGTTCGGACCTTTCTGTATCAAGTTAATGTACATTTTTGGGACCTTCAAAACTTAAAAGAAATTACACTTGTACCAAAGTAGGTGAGTTCATTGAAATGTGAAAATTGTAAAGCGCAAACAACCATATTAAAGCTATTTTATTTTAAACAAAGTAAAATAAAACTTCTGCAATATCTTAAATTAATATGTTGATAACTTTTTAGATTACTAGATTAGCGTCTACTTAAATCGAATCAAATCTTAAAGATTTTTAAAATAATAACACAGTTGAACCACAAGCTTCACGCTCGTGCATCAATCCATTTCATCATTACTTTCTTTATCAATATCTTGATACACGTAAAAGTGCAATAATTATCTGCACTTTTATATAAATTTAAATTTGTTACACGCGTTGATACATCATTGTTTTTTACCCACTATCCTCCACCCACAAAAAGTATTCATAACTTAAGTAAAGTTTACAGATATTGGTTTCTTTCCAACGAATTACCCTTTTTTTAAATTGAACAATGTACATAGACAATTTAATATTTTGTGCAACCTTTGTGAATTTTACTGGGAAGCATTTAAAAAGTAACAAAAAAGTAACATTTTTACTACTTCAAGAGTAAAAACGAAAACAGACAAACCATTTTTTTTCATTTAAAATTCAGACAGTTAGCCTGATGCAAATCGTTTTTTAAAAGTAAAATAAAAAATATTGTTTGTTCAGTAAATGTTGTGTTTTTTTTTTTTTGCTCACTCGTTACACTTTTTATATGAAGGTTACTCGGGAGGTACTCGGGAGCGGTGATTGTTTGACAGTTCGCTGACTGTGTAATTTAATACTCAAATCCGTATGCTGTTTTACAGAGTGGTGCATTAAAGCGTCAAAAATGTAATATATAAACAAAAGTAATATTTATTTTTAAATAAATTAAATTTAGTTTAATTTTTGCAGATAACTAAGAACAATCGATTATTCGGTTAAATAAACATTTAAGGTAGGTATCTCTACCTACCAAATCTTTAATAGTTGTTTTCTTTTAATAATACACAAATACGTTAATTTATTTTAATAATAAAAATATATATCTCTATGCGAAAAAGATAATTTATATAACCAAAAAAAAGGAAACATCAAACACAATTTACTGTACAGGAGTTTATTTATAATCTTTGACAGTACAATCCAAAAAAAGTCATTAAACTAAATATAATGAACTAGGAAAATCAAACATTTGTAACACGTTATTGCATATTGTAATCCAATTTATTATTAAAATTTAATATTCAAGTTTGCTTCAATATTTTCCCTAAATATCACGCATTATAACATCGAAAACTGTGAAAATATAATCCTCACATATGTATCCAACCAAAGATCAAAAAATAAACAAACTTGTAACGACCGTGGACAAGACTCCAAGTTTCATGAAATCAACCGACAAAGATGGTTGTAAAATGTAAATTATTACTTGTATACGTCGAAAACGTGCAGATACATCATTATTCGCAGAAAACAGTTCTTGAAACTCAATTCACAAAGTTGTTTTACTATATAGTTCGATTTGATGTAAAACAAAACTGGTAATACGTAACATTGATTTATTGTTTTGGATTATTATAGAACGATGATACACTATCGCGTTCAGCATGCGGTTCTCGGTAAAAGTTGATTTACAAAAATAAATCCTGATACACGGTTCATCGTAAAAAATCACTCCGGTTGAAAAACATAACTTAAGGTTAGGTATTTGGAAAACGATATTATCTTTTCGTTACCATGGGATATACACAGATGTCATATTGAATAGTTGTCGTCGTAATTATTTATTTACTTTTATTTTTGTCACAACTTACAAATTCTGAGAGGTATTAACAATAATTGTTAAATGTTAAATGTTGGTAAAACTACAACAAAACAATATTAGTTTAATGTTGAATTTTAGTTAACTATAAAAATTAATAGATAGTATTAAATTTTTGAAACAATTGATTGATTTTTTAAAGTAAACTGATATTTTCGCTAAAATGTATAGTTATCTAATGAACGATTCATCACAACAGTTTAATTTTTGGATATCAATCCTGTTAGTTTATTTTTTTAATCAACCAAACGCGTTTTCACTACTATTTTCAGTTCTATTGAGTGTTTTAGTAGATTTCTACATTGAACAACGTTAATGTTCAAAATTATTTTGCGGGATAGACAGACTAAAAGACGAATAGAGTTATACGTACACTTTTACAAAATTGTTATTGTTTCAAATTATTACATGAAAACGATTTCATTCGTCAATAATATTAAAAAGATTGTGTTAAGTTGAAAAGTATGCTACTGCTATGGTATGAATCCAAGAAACAGAAATGCCGGATTTTAAGTAAACAAATTTTTGAGTGTTTAGATTTAAATTTTGTTTTGGACAGTAAAACCAAAGGATTTTTATTCTATTAAAACACAACAAAAAATTATTTAAACACTTATTTCGAAGGAACCTTTGTCTATCAAAAATACATAGTTCCTATGACTAACTATTGTAAAATTGAAAACGACAATACCCGGTAGCAAAAACACATAAAACAAAACTGAAATATTCAATCCAGAATTTAAAATTGAGTCTTTGCGGAATCAATATAGAATATTTGAATAAAATTGTTTTTCCTTATTTGTTGTATGAAAAAAAAAAAGTAATAAAATACCCTGAAAGCGGTTAACAAAAATTGTATTTTGCTTGTAAGTTTCCGTAATGCTTTTAAAATTTAAGTTAAAATTAAAATACGCATAGACAACTACATTTCAACTTATCTAATTATTAATAGTGTAATTTAGTGAATTTAAATCTGTGGTGTTACGGCAAAAGTTGATAAGTACATTATTCAAACTTTCGGAAAAACAAGTTTTAAGGTTTAGTATGGAATTAAAATAAAATTTTCAAAAAAAACGCATTAATTCTTTTCGGATTATAGTCCATGACTTCGTATGATTTAAAATATTAGGCCATAATACATAAATTGGTATTCACAAAGGTTTTGAGCAACGAACAAAGACGCATATCATGTTTTGCCTTCATGTATTCCTTTTTAGTTGCAAACATGTATAATCAAAAACATAAAAATAAATTTATATTTATATTTTAATCAATGAAGACGTGATAAGATTTGTATTAAACGATTCAATCTATACAGTCAATCAATAAATAATATTAATAATTATTATAACTCAATATTGACATATTGAGTTTCGCCATCACGTATAATGACGTACCAATTTTACCCAAGACATATCCGTTTTGGTCCTTACACATAGATGACACTATATTCACGAGATCCGTATGATATTCGTGTTCTACCGGCACTTGAAACGTACGATTTCTCAATATCAATCTTCACGATAATCTGAAGATCGCCAAAAATCCCATATCAACTTCTGTTGTCACACCATAGACATAGAGCTTAAAATGTATAGGTAGAAAGGTAATTTCTTTAACAATAAATGATTAATGCTGTACACCGATTAACGAAGTCACCGACTATTCAACAGACAATACAAATGTCAAAACACGTTTATACCCATTGATACTCTCACGTGGGCCGAGTTTTTACCTGTGGGTTTTTTAAACCCGGCCACAATCGCCTGTGAATATATATTGTTGGGTTATCAAACGTGCGCGTGGCGTTCACGACGACAGCAAACCGATATATTGTCCGCCTCGGCAATACGGTGTTATATTATATATATATTTTGCAAAACCAAAATAATCCGAGTAAATAACAGGCGGTGACAAAATTGTCGTTGTTCTGCGGAGTGCCGTTTTTGATGATGGAACGATGCAAAACAGTTTAATTTTTAATGTTCCGAAGCGGCGATAAATCATTGCAGGTCCCGTCCAAGAGCGCCGATAAAGTATAACATTATGTTCGGTGTGATGACATTATTAAGGATCACGGACTAGACGTTTAAAAAACGGATAGTCGAAAATTGTTCTGTATAATATTATACAGGGTGCCAAGTTACAACAATTATTTCGAAAAGTATTGAAAATAGAAAAAACAATTTCATATAAAATTTGTTTCATTTTATGTGGTCTACGCTAATTACGGTTCCAAATTTTTTTATGTTTATTCGTGTTTGTGTTTTTCGTATCAACTTTTAAACCTTATTAAGTAGCACTCTGTTCTTTTTTTGTACGTGTTTTGAACGCATAATTTTTCAAAGAATTTTGGTGGTCGAAAAACAATATCCATAGTAAACTCTTCAAGTTAGAAAGTTTTAAAGTTTCTAAAAAGTATTTACTTCCACATATTATTGTAGCAGTATGTAAGTAGTTGTCTCATGTTACGACACATTAGCTGTTAGTAGGCAATCACCTAGTAATTGCGTTGACGTAAGCATTATTATTTGCAAACAAAAATACATACTTTTTGGAAACGTTAAACGTCTCTGACTTGTAGATTTTTCTATAGAAAATTAATGTTCGACCACCAAAATCCATTA
Source organism: Hormaphis cornu (assembly GCA_017140985.1). NCBI lineage: Eukaryota > Metazoa > Arthropoda > Insecta > Hemiptera > Hormaphididae > Hormaphis > Hormaphis cornu. Next base: position 49,698,224 of record CM029357.1, read on the forward strand.
ATAAATTATATGTATACAACACACACAAAAAGAGTATAGTATGCCACATTAGTTTTCAAAGTTGTTATGAAAAAATGAAACACCCTACGTACATACAAAAATTTGGATTTGTAATATTATTGTAGACCATAAAAAATAAAACGACTTTTATACGCTTTTTTTTCTATTTTCAATGTTTTCTGTGATAATCGCTGTAAAATTGAACTATGACCACTATGTACTGTGCGAGACGTATACAAAATTATGCGTGCGAGTAAACTACTCACCTAACCATGTGCGGGCGAAAAATAAAATAACTCTCAAAACGGTTTTTCGCTTTTTTTTTTTTTAATAATACTGGGAGTGTGTATTTGCTACTCATTATTGTTGTACTCGTGTTGTAAACATTTGTAGAGATACAATCTCGGTATGAATTTAACCGATAACTGTTTTTCCCCCCGTCGTTTTCAGTAGCACAACATGTTTTTTTTTTTAAAAATTATGTCTTTTTTGTCGGTTAAAAGTTAATCACGAAAAAAAAAATGCACCGGTTTATCAAATTTTACGAGGATTTAAATAAATTTTACCGACAAATACGTCATCCGTAATTCTACATAATACGTGTATATATACATTTATATTACATAAAATACGCGTAGGGTAATCGTCGACCCTTCGTTACGGTAATTATTACCGTAAAATATTAACAAAAAACACGTTCTGACCGTTGCAGATTTAATCCGATTTGTTGGTGGTGTAACTGACAAACGTTAATTGCGTTTTTCGTAGATCCAGAATAAAAACTAACAATAATGAATTCATTCTTTGGTTTGGATGTAGTTTAACAGTACAGTTATTTATAATTTATTGTTTCACACACAATATACGTATATAAAATTATGTTTAGGTGATCGAAAAACTAATTGTTTTGAACGTTTGAAAATGATAGTTGATTGGCAGTTTGTTTTTTCAAATTTAAAAATATGCAATTTTAGCGAAATTATTACGTGTTTTTTATTATTTTTTTAGCTTATCGAGAGCTCATAGAGGCGCGCATTTACAGATAATTTCCTGTTTTACGATATGTCCGATTACGAGTATAGTGTTTACACAGACGTTATTGCGATACGGTTTTAAGTGCGTTCTCCTCGATCTACATATGAGAATTTTGACGTTAATTTTTGTTTTTTTTTTTTTTCATACCTATTTAAACGTCGTCAGTGATATCGATTTCTTCATTTTTTTACAACTTTTTCTTGTTTCGGTCATCAATCACTGCAAACGGAAACCGCGCGAACACTCGTCGAGGGACATCGAGTATTATAAATCTGTGTGTGTGTGTGTGTGTCTTTATTGAGGGAATAAAGGGAAGGAGGGCGCGGGAAGTGGTTCAATCGAGATTTTGACTGGTACCTGAACAGAGGTGCATTGACGGCCGTCGGATAAGTGTAAGATAAAAGAGGACGCAAAATATTGATCGACGGGGGGCAGCTGCTGGAGACACGCGCGCGCTCGAGCTTGGGTACCTCCGACGCACGTTCGAAGGAAAAAGTTTATTAATCATTAACTTTTGTATTATTAATATTATTATTACTATCGACGAATCTGTGCGAAACACGACCTTTTATTTCATATTTTTTTTAATGTTTTATATTCTTTATCGTTATTCAGCACAATTGGTTATCTGTCCGCGTTCGTCACTCCACCGAGAGAGCTATTCTAGTATTGTGTGCAGATACGCGGTCGTTTACACGCGTGGCGTGAAAAAATGAAAAGAAGAACGATACGAAAACGTATACAGTAGGAGTTATATGCAAGGGGAGTGCAAATTTCGGTTTTGGTGTAATTACAAAGGTAATGATTGTAATATAGAAATGCACTTATCTTAAGGTTTGCCACGCGTCCCAGATTCGCCGGAACAACCAATTTTCGGGGAAAAAAGCGCCCTGACGAATAAACTGAAAAAATTCTCAAAAAAAGATTTGGAAAAAAGTCCCGATAATAGAAAAAAACATCCCTGGATAGAAATACCCGGTAAAAAATGTGTTAAAAAAACTATTTGGTAAAATTATCAAAGGACGATATTTATATCTTTTATAATTTTAATACTTTATTTACTTTTTCTTACTGTGTATTGACACAGATATTGTATTAGGTATATTGGTTGAATTGAACAAACTTACGATGTGATTTTTATATTATGTTACTTACCCAGTTTATTTTTCTAATTTTCGTTCAACTTATGTCCCATGTATTTAAATCGTACAAATTGAGTTAAACTAAAAATTTAGTTACTAGCACTTACCGCAAAAAATATTTTATAAATATTATTTGAGAAAATAGTGTACCCAATTCATAATACCTATTTATTATTGATTGCTTATTAAATATATTTATATTAAAATCAATTATTTGTAATTTTTGGGACTTTTTATTCCGTGATATGTCCAAGGATATAAATTTTTATTTGATAAAATACCGGTTCTCAAGTAGTATAAATTATGTGTTGTGATTTGTGGATAGCGAAATTTTCAATTGTTTATGCGTCTGTATGTTTTGTTTTTAGACACTATTTTTTGTCGTAGGTATTTAACGTAAGCTCAAGGCATTTTGCCATCAGAAAATGTTAGAAAAAATGGATTTCACACGTTCATGCAACATTATCAAAATTTTGTTTTGTTTTTTGAACTTGGAAGTACCATATTGCTAAAAAATAATTGAAAATTTACAAAAAAAAACGCTTCAAGTAGTGTACGGACGTAGTACCATCTTGGTCCAAAATCTTTTTATGAGACTTACTGACTTTTTAAATCTGACTACTCTTACAGTCTTACTTATATACGTATGAGTTTAATATAGATTTACGCACATAAACTCGGCTCAAGGGAGGGGCTATCGCTCCCCTTCGGATCCGCCACTGAACGTATAACAAACTGCTGCGGAGTTCTGGTGTGACGGATTTTGTCCACAATAACGTTGGATCGTAGGTCACCATAACTAACGTCCGCAACAAGTCGCCATTCTCGGGCTATCAAAACATCTGATGAAGAACTTTCGTGATTTGGCATTTGAAATAAATTCATTCGAAAAAAAAAAAACAATCGTATCCGATTTATACACGCGTGGTATAATGTTATCGTATTACTGTGTTTCTCATGCGTGTGGCGAATACATCGAAAAAACACCGGGATCACTCCAGGTCGCGTGGGTAGTTTGACGGAGTAGCAACTACGCTTTGGGTGTGTCACTGGTTTGGATTTTGAGGAACAAACGTATTATTTAATATCCAAAAGCAATGGTAAAAAACGTTCGAAAAAAAAGATTTTGAGCAAACTCAGTTACCGAGCATACGTCGTTGTGAAGGACAAATTTAACATAAACAGTCAGTTTTATTACTTTTTAGATCATAAGGAACGACTATTTAGGCCATCGCCACGCCAAAAAACTTCTCGCCTACCAAAAATATACTCCTTTTTTTTTCTCTCCCTTCCTTTTTTCCTGCATTCCTTTCTTTCTTATTTTTTTATGCAATACTTACTACCTACTGTGTTGTGTTATTTTAAAGTGCTTTCAAATTTTCCGTCAAAGTGTTCGCAAAAAAAATTAATAAAAAAGTTTCAAATAAAATATAATTTAAAGTCAAAATCTCAATTTTTGTGGGATTCCACGTAAATGATCGGAGCACTTCTTCTACACAAAAACATCTTTACAAATCAAAAATATCAAACTTTTTGTCGTAAAATTCACATTTTTTTATTTTTATTTTTTGCGTATAGCTAAAAAACTAAGCAAAATTTCTAAAATAAAAACTAGGACCAAAATATCACCGGAATAAATAAACCTATCAAAAAAGTTACCAACTTTAAATATTTTGAAACACTCTTTCTACACGAAAACGTCATCAGAAATCTGAAAATTTCAAACTTTTCACTGTAAAATTCTCACCTTTTTTTGGTTTCAAGGGTAAAAGATAAAAATTATTCTATTAAAACCGGGACAAAAGTTCCACTGCGGTCCATAGACCTATCAGATAATATACTAACATTAAAAATTGAAGAATTTCTTCTAACGAAAAAGTGTTCACGGAAAATAGAAATCATTTTAAAACCAATACAGTCTTTGTTGCACTCAGAATCTAAAAACATTAACATTTTTTTAAGTTTAATAGAAGTCTAATGTTAAGGGTCTCTATTGCACTGGATTTTACGACGCGAATATGGTATCTACAGTATCATACATTAATGGGGTTATACTTAATTAAATTTGATAACGGTTCTCTGAACTGGTTATAGTATTGTCTATTATGTTTTTACAAGATAATTTTTGAAAATATTTATTTTTTAAGACATTACTAATAATTTAAGTATTGAAATAACGACGACATTCGATCAATTTAAAACGGTGGTGAAATTATGAAAACTTATTAATTTGTAAAATCGTCTTGTAAAAACTATGTTTAGGTTTTTATTTTTTATTCAACTTATTAGTGTTGGCTCAAAAACTTAGCAAAAAATTCACAATTGTGGAAATACGAAATTATGTTTAAAAAATAAAATGTATTGACATGATTTAAAATACTATTATAATAATATTTAAGTACTCCCAAATGTCTATTAGGTGACGTTATTTAGTATAGTCACGAATTTAGAACCATTTTAAAACGAAAATTGGTAGAAAACAAACTTAGTTGCATCAAAATATTATACATGCACGAAGAAAAGCCTTAAAAGTGCAATAATTCATGTACCGAAACTTCTTAAAATTTATAATATACATACAGTTATTAAGCACTTTTAAAATGTAAACCTTTATAAGAAACATTGATTAATTAAATGTGGAAATTTTCAATTTTTTTAAATCTTAAATCATATTATTATTATTGTAAACTATCTTTCAACATAATGTTGTTATTAAAACCTTATTATTTTACTTTAAAGTACTTTTATCATGAAAATTGTTTATCCATAACGCTTATTGTGCTGAATTATTGTTTGCTGCAAAGTCTATTATTTTTACGACGATTTAACGAAATCGTGTTGAGATTTCTCCGGACAAAAAACCTTGTCTTAGAAATACCAATAATGGTATAACTATTGAAAATTTGCATTTCTAGTGGCCACTACCTATCAATTATTTTAATGAACTTTTTTATTGGCTTTTGTCAATTCACTAACGATCGGGTAAGATGAGCTACTTCTTTACCGCATCGACGATGCCCTAGTTATATGTGATTTTCTTTTTGTTCCTAGGACCTAAGTGAAATATGCACCGAATGAGTGTACAATATATACAACAAATAACTATACTAACTAACGCAACTTTAATAGGTCATATAATTACTTCGTTAAAATGTCAAACAATTATTTAGCACTAAAAAAAAAGTTTTATTTTGAAAATAAACTAAATAATATAAAAATGTAAACGTTATTATTTCAAACAAGTAAAGCAAAAATTATTATAAATATTTCATACTGTTTATAGAGCTCCTTGAAACAGGAGTACAGAAAAAAAAAAGACAAGTGCATGTTACTATGTAACAGCTGAAGGGTATAACAGTTAGTAAACTACTATTATACTTAAGACAACTAATGGTAAAAACTAAGGATAGTTTTATTGTGAAAACATATTATAAAAATACGTAATAACAAAAATTTGTAAGACGTTTTAAGTGTATAATATGTTTATGGATTTGTACGCGACAATTATATACTGCAACCCATAATAATAACTATTACAGGATTCAAATTATTTCATCCTCATTTGTTTTGAATTTTTTGAGCTTTTTAATTTTTTAACCGCCCAGCATTTAAAGAATTATAAATTTATGTAAATATAAGTATTAATGCCGTACTTAAAAATTATTCAACAACATATTATTATAATAATATACATAATAAACTTCCTATACACCTGTAATTTAACAATGCCGACGTTTAAAGAAGTAACATCGTCTAGTTCTATAAAATGTTATTGCTCTATGACAAAAACAATTTGATTTAAAAAGTATTAAGGCAATTGAAGCTTTGAGAGTTCTCCTCTGCAAAACGGTTTTTTGGGTGGTGATTCACTGTGTTTCCATTATTGGCGCGTGAAAATTTCAAGCCGTGCCAATCAGAATCACGGAAATTTTTCACTTTCACGACTCGAAAACTAATCAATGATTCGCAAAAAAGCTTTAAATAAAGAAATGAAGTACCTACGTATATGGCCAATCATCCGTCGTTCAATAAGACGCAGGAACTGTAAAACTGAATATTCGATTTTAGCAAATGAAAAAACCTACTCGTGAAATCAATACAGTTTTTTTTTTTTTACTCGTTTCCACAAACATCGAGTTCCCATGAATTTTATTTTCCGATACCTACATTTTTAGTTACATTTTCTTTAGTTCCCAAATTCCTACAATCATAATATTATAATATGCCTTGGAATCGGTTTTTCGTAGTAAAATTTTCCAAATTTTTTCATTTCTCGATTTTGTTTTCTTCGAATCTCATTCAAAAATGTTCCGTGTTTCTCGAACAAGGCTTCCTTCCAACAATGCGGATCCAACACGCTAATGACTCGGGCGAGCCGTGAAGTGTCGTTTCTTAGTGAGCGACGGGCCGGGGTTAAGAGCAGGTATAATTTTCCCGCGCGTCGAGCAAATATATACGCACAAAGCCCGCAATGCGCATTCAGAAGATTCACTACGGATATAATATATCGAATCCAACAAGACGGTTTTACGCCACCACATTATACACGACGGCATAAGCAACTCGAGTGTATTTTGTAAAATAATAATAAATGTTCAAAATCAATAACCGAGGGTTTTTCGATACGCGTCAAATATACATAATAATATATAACTTAAGAGAAACGCTTTGCCTACATAGTGCTGAAAAAAGCAATTGTTTTCGTGTTTTACAAAAGCGAAAGTATCGTTTCCCGGCACATATGTTTACTGTTTCGAAGTTGAGAAAAAAATCGGTTGCAAAAACATTTTTATAATGGAATTACGACACTGTATCGATCGGTTGGGTAAGCACTCGTCGAAGTAGCGATTATGTTTTGAATCATAGATTTGGATAAGGCCACAGCTTTGGGATAACTGCAGGTTGATTTTCAAATTCGATTTGCAAGCGACGGATTAATAACGAAAATAACGTTTTTTAGCTGTGGCTCAGTGAGTTGATAAGTTGTAAACTTCCATGGTTATACATTCCTCAAACATTTTGAACATTTCATATAATATATCCAATCCGAATATGTGTCAGAGCGTTACAATAGTTATTAGTTTGAATAATTTTTTAAAGTGTTTTATTGCCAACTAAAAGAACATAAAAAGCGAAATGAATAAGGATAAAACAATTATTTACCGACCATCAAAATCGTTTAAAAATACATAAAAAAAAAAAATACATAATTTAAACCTTTGTGTTTTGAGTATAAAAACCAAATGTTTTTCAAAATGTTTAAGTTTTACTTATACATTCACCACGAAACGTTTAAAATATTATTTAAATTTTAAAATCACAGAAAGGTAATCATTCACGGTATTCAAGTTTCATGACATTAAAAGGAAAATTATTAAAAGCTTTATCAACCAGTAACTGCAAAACTGCTGACTTTGGAACATTTTAGCTTCAGAAGAGACACAGGTACTAAAGAAACTATTTTAGCGCTAAGATGAGTCATTGAAAAACAGAAAAGAAAAGAAGAAACATGCTCTTTATTATTTTCATAGAACTAAAAAAACTATGGCTATGACAAGTAGTCAAAGATCAATTTAGAAAGGTTTAATATACATGTAAGTATTAAATAATCCTAAGTAAGAACAAAAAAATCTAAAGTTCTTGCTAGCGGCTGTAATAAAAAAACACAAACTCAAATAATACTGAATAACGACCCAATAGAGAAAGACGCGAATGAACACAAATATTTGAGAATCGAGAAAACGAAGGACGGTGTTGTACGAATAGGAGATAGTAAGCAGGAAAAACCAGGCTATAAACGTAAATTTTAGGGTAAGAAAAATATCTTTAAATCTAAAAAGATCAACAAAAATATTATTAAAAACTTACTAAAGGCATATGTTTGGGAAGTAAACCATGGTTCATAAGTAAAACGGAGGAAAAATAAATACTCGTAACGTTCTTTAATATTCTTCTGTAACAAGAGTTACAGAAGAATGTTTAGAAGAAGCTGGACAGAACACACGACGAATGAAGAAACTTATCGGAGTTTCGGAGAAACAATAAGATTTTTGAAGATCATAAAAGCCAGAAGAGCCGAGTTAGATGAACACTCACTGTGCCTTAAAAGTTTACTTAGCAGGATAATAGATGAAGCCATAGAGGAGTAAATAGCAAAGGGCGACCGTCAATAGACTAAAATAGTTTTTTGGTAATAGAGACATGGGCTACAGACCTGTGAGCTAAAAAAAAGTTAACTTTTAAACAACTGAAAAGTAGAAAATTTCCATCAACCGTCCATCAAAAAAAAAAACTACGAAATACTACTATATCATAAATCACAGAGTTCTTCTTCTAAAATTGTTTGAATTTAGTCCCTATTGCACATAAAAATACGTTCATCCTTCTAAAAGATTAGAAAAAATTGCAAGTAAATTGGAGCGTTTTTGGAAATCATGACATTTTCGTCTTTTAAACTTGGAACACTCTTCCGCCAGGAAAAGTGCACCAGAAAAAAAGTCGTTATTATTGTAAAATCAATACATTCTTCGCTACGCTCAGAATCCAAAATAAAACTTATACTCAGTAATATGTGAATCGATTTTATTTCGGCTGCACTTATTGAGAATAATATGATATAAGCCCAATAATTAACTTATGTGCAGCAGTTTTATCGACGAAATTCGGCTAATATAATTTATGCAATGTTTTTATAAAAAAAAATACTTAAGTCAGGTAAGAAAAAGTATTTGTTTGCTACAGTTTTGTTACTATACCGTGTCTTTGGTGTTTTCATGATTTTTGAATCGATGACGGCAAGTAGGTAGGTACATTGTTATCCAGATACGAGGGTGGTTCAAATATGATCGAGACAAATACTCTGACACGTTTATTTACTATCGAAAAAATTTACAAAAATTCACAGTTTTTCTAGGTATTTCCCCTCACAATTTACGCATTTTCTCCACCTTTTCGGAAGTTTTTTAATCCCGGTATCGAAGAATTCTTCGGGCAACTCGGACAGCCATGTGCGCACGAACTCCTCTACCACGTTTAAAGATTTATCATTCAAACCATTCATAAAGAATAAAATATTTTTACCGAGGACAATACTGGAAAAGTTTATATTATATTATGTAAAAGAAAGTATTTTGAAACAAAAAAAAAAAAAAAAAAACGTCTTATTGTGAAAATATTTTTTCTCAAACTTGGTACACATAATATTATATAGTCTGTTGTCAGTACAAAATATGATATCATAGTTTAAATACATTGTAAAATATAATGTAGAAAAATGAATCGTTTTATCTAACCAGTAAACATGCGGAGTGCGGGGTACGAATAATGTTAATCAAAAAGTATAAATATTAATTTTGAACAATTACTTTTTATTTTTAACTTAGATACTAGGGATTTAGAATTTTGAGAAGAATGTTGCAGACCTCTCAACCTACCTGTTAACACACACCTGGTATGTACGTAAGTATGTGTACACAATCTATAATCTAAGTTTGTGTTAGTCACGGATGTTTTCCCAAACACAAGTTACAGATATGACCGATTTTCAATAATTTTCCAAATTCAAACAACTAAAAAAAAAGAAAAAGAAAGTTACTAAGGATTTTCTATATTCTCTAGTTACGTTTTCAAAACTTCTCCTGGAAGATTATGATTTTCGTCAAACATAAATTATTGCGAAATAAATTCGGAGGTTTTCGATCATATTTCTTTTACCGGCGTTCGTTTGAATGCGAATAACGACGAAACAACAAACTAATTTGTTCAAACTTCGTCGTCGGCGGCGTTTAACTGTCGCACGCCATAATACTATTTCAATAAATTATAGGCATAACTGACGAGATGTTACAACTTTGTACAATGCCAAATGTATGATGTGTACCCGGATGCGGAAACACAAATAGGCAATTTCATAACACGGGCTTAGGGTGATAAATTATTGCGTGCTACGCATTCCCGATTTACATAAAACAACAGTATATAATTGACGCCGATGCGAATGTAGAGAGAATAACGTGCATTTAAACTATCAATAACGTGCGTTCAAACCGTATCAATAATATTTCCACGTTTTATCACCAATAATATTGTTGTTGTACATATTATTGTACACAGGAATTTAAAAACGAAAGAGTAAAACTTAAAAAAAAAAGCCGGAAACACTCTAGGTCCCGTGTGTAGTTTGATGCGCGAGTCACTGTTTTGAAAGGTTTTTATTAATTTATGTAAGCAATCGAAATTTGCTTACAAAATAACGATTCTGAGTAGTTCAGTGACTCAAATAGAGAAATAAAAAAATTAGACACTAAGTTTAGTTTATATTAGTTTGAATAACGCGTGAAAATTTCAAACCATTTGGACCATTATTTTAATTTATTATATGTTTTTAGTATCAATTCCACGTGCATAATTTCATTGTTATAATCAAAATAACACCGTATTTTAATGATTTTTTTTTTTTTGTGTACGCGTTAGGAATCTAACGGGCGGATTTTTTTTCAGTTTTTTTGTTCCGATAGCAATTTTTGTTTTACATAAGATATTTAATTTTTTAATCATGAATAACAAATTTGTGTGAGATACAAATTTGTTGTCCAAAAATAATCAAAGGTACTTATGATTAATTTTTGAAAAATGTCCAACTACTTTAAACAACTGAAATTGTGTTCACGGATTTTCAAAAAGTCTTAGAACCATATGTATTTATATAAAGGGAACCTTGTATTAAATTTTCAAAACTTTTTTATAAAAATTATTTTTTTATTGCACAAGAATTACAAAAAAATTATAGGTTTTAAAAATTTATTGAAATTTGTATCAGACCTGTATATTACCAATTTTAATGTTTAATAGTTTCAGCTTGTTCCGATCATTATTGTGAACGTAATGACCAAAAATCTAAATCAATAATGTCAAAAGCACGTTTGCGCAATTTTTAACGAGTTTTTCTTAACTTTTGCTTAGTTTTTTATTGTAATTTTTAAATTTTTTACGCTTGAATTTATGACCCCTCAACGCACTGTCTGTGTCCATGTCTGTCCATGTCCATATCTATCTTAAGAGGTACTCACACTTTTAAAATCGGAGTATTATTGAAGAAGTTATCATGATTACATAGTGCTAATAAAAATAAAAAATGAAAAACACACATCGTGTGAAAACCAATACATTTTCGTTACACTCAGAATCTAAACCGTAGTTATGAATGCATTATTTTTAAATAAAAAAAAGTAAAATTATACACACAAAAACAAATTGCATTGTCGGCACTAATAATTATCAAATATAGTATTATATAATATAATAATAAGTGTTGTAGAGTTTACCACAAAACGACTGAATCAATTTCTTTCGAAATTTTCCGAAATCTTTAAGTAGGACTTTTGCAAGTTATTTATTTTCAAAAAAATTTGTATAGGATAACTAAATACGCATATTGTGTGCCCTGAATGCAAATAAAATGTATGTATATTGATAATATCTGTTAAAAACAATAAACCCTTTGGTTTTTCTGCCTCTTAATATACTTTCGATGAGTGTCTTTGACTGTTTGAGAATATTGGTAATCAAGTTTTTTATTTTTTAAACTATTACTAAAATATGATATCAATACAGATCGACGTTCATTAAAATATCAAACAACATTTTGTTTTTTCGTTATTTTAGATTCTGAGCGTCAGCGAGGAATATATTGTTTTTACGCTGGTGTTTTTATTTTTCTGTCAACAATTTTTCGGTTAGCAAGAAATGCTCAGATTTTTTAAGTCAGTATCTCTACTGATAGGTATATGGACTCCAGTGGTACTATAGTTGAAATATTTTTTTAAATTTTGCTTACTTTTTAAGTTAAAACTCCAAAAACCAAAAAAATAAATTGAGAAAAATACGGCGAAAATTTTGAAATTTTCAGGTTTGTAATGACGTTTTCGGGTAGACAGAATGCTCCAATCGTTATGCTGAATAACACATACAAGTTGGGATTTTGACTTTTAATTTTATTTTATTTAAAAATATTTTGGATATTTTGATTATTTTCTGAGTTATGTGCCGTAAACGAAGAAAAAGGGAAAATTGCCAAATCCGGCGTCAAAACGGCTATAGGTACCTATTTAACAATCTTTATAAAATATTATTCTATTTCGTTTTCAAAAATTTGGTAAAGAAATTAATCTAATACGTTATAAAATATTGGTAAAAGTTTTTGCTAAATATTTTTTATAATTTTCTAAGTATATTTTGTGTTCAATATGGTTTTTACCAGGACGTATATTAGATAACTGAGTTCGCTCAGAATCGTTTTTTCGAAGGCAATGATTCATCATTGCTTTCAGATATTAAATAATACGTTTGAACCACAACTTCCAAACCAGTGATCCACCCAAAGCGTAGTCACTATACTCTGTCAACTTCCCACGCGACCTAGAGTGATCCCGTCTTTTTTTTTTCAAATTTAAATAAAGGTAAACGATTTTTTCTTTTACTATGACCTCAAACGAAAATAATATAAGTGTCATAATATAATAAAAAAAACAAGTGTTACTCTATTTTATATTAAAAATATTCGGTATTATGAAACGATCACGTGAGCGCCGTGGATGTGTTATATGAATTATATACATTAAAATGTATAGAAATATTTTACATCTTTTCTATTCATGTCTAGGTACTAAAAAATTGTATCGGATATCGTTGATTTGGCAAAAGGTAAGCATAGTTCAAAGTTAAGTTTATTTAAACTGTTAAAATTAGGTTAAGTTAGTAATTGAAGTATATATAGTCCATATACTACTAATCGCAAATGAAAACTTCACTTACTAGGTTGGTATAACATATACTTCATAAACGTATTTTTATCAAAACATTTTTAGCGCATTTAATGTGATAGTACATTTCCGCTGCGTCATGTTCTCGATTATAATACACGTGTTATGAATAGCTAATGATTTTGTGACAGTATGAATAAATGTTTAGCTCGTCCAAGTTATTTAATTTAATAAAAGTTGGGTCATTCGAATTATTATGAACTTTGACAGTGATTTTTGTTTACGGGATTGTAAATGATTAAAAAGCTATAAAACACCTAAAATATTAAGTATACTAAGTATTAAATCTAATTAAGTATACTTATCAGTAAACTAATCAGTATACTTATTGTATACTTAATCAATGCCTAAAGTGTTGAAATGTTCCAACTAGATTATTAAAAAGTTAAAGACTTAAAAATAAATTAAGTTTTATTCGTCAACTAATTAGTTTTGCCTTTTAGATTCTGAGCGTTAGCGAAGAATGTATTGTGTTTACAATGATGTTTTTTTTTTGTTATTATGTTTTTTTTTTTTTTTTCTGTGATCAAAAGTTCTTGTAGAAAAACTGTTTCAATTTAAACATATGATACCTTAAAAGATATATAATTGATCCGAGATGGTACTTTATTTCAAGCATTTTTAAAACTTTGATTATTTTTTACGTTCTGAGGAAAAAGAAACGGTCAAATTTCTGAAAGTGATCGGTTTAACTTGAAGTTTATATATTTCATTAAAAAAAGTTTAACGATTTTACTGTTAAAATTCAAATCGATTTTGATCATTTTTAAGAGAGGTATAGAACTTAAAATTTTTTGAATTTTTGAATTTTACGCAGTTATTCTAGAAAACCTCTAGTTTTTATGTTTAAGTCTCGAAACTTTAATACAATCTAAACAAGATAGTTTTACATGTGTGGTTAATAACATTAAAAAAATTGGTCCACACAATTTCGGTTTATAGCCGATTTTAAGTTGTTATTTTGTCGTAAAACTCGTGATTCCGGGTGGCCGTGTATTTCTTATAGGGGGAACAAATAATAACGGAAAACGTGTTTTTTAACATCGATTTAAATTTTTTTGTTTATAACATCCAAAATAAAGATCAGACCAAGCCGAAACTATTACATAATATTAAAATAGGAAAGATACAGATTTGATAAAAGTTTTTTCTGTTAAATTTGTTTTTACCACAACGTATACTAGACAACTGAGCTCGCTCAGAATCGTAGTTTCAAAGGCAATGATTTATAGTTGCTTTCAGATATAAAATAATGCGTTTAAACCACGACTTCTAAACTAGTGACCCACCCAGAGCGTAGTCGGTACCCCATCCGTATGCGATTAACTCGATTAAGTGATTTGAGTTTTAACAAACAACGCTGATTTGTTGAACATTAAAAACGTGCCTTGATTTTGTTCTTTAAAGTAAGTTTTCTGCTATTTTTAACGAAGTTTTAATGCATTGAGAACATAAATTTGTACTTATCATAAATCGTTGTTCTCAGGAAGTCCGTAGCATAAAAAAAAAAAAAAAATTTATTTTATTTTTTGAAACTTTCTGAAAATTTAATAATATTTTTTAATTATTCAATGACAGTTTATATGTTCACGGTTATAACAAAATGTGTAAGATAAAGTTTTGTCATAAAACAAGCCGAGGCTCGCGTACGCTATTTTTGCAACGTGATTAATAACATACATTTATAAGTAATTTAAACTAGTAAACAAAAATCTGTGGTTGTGGTCCGAACGAACAAATATTATTTAATTTCATATTTACTACCATCAGTGTGCAGCTTTTTATAGTTTTTTTTTTTTTTAATTTCTACGGTTTTTGAAAATTTTTAAAATTTATTCTTAACTAATGTCTTTTATCAAATTCAAAAATAGTGTATTCTCGAAATAACCTATAATAGCGCGATAAAGACAATATATACTGCCTTTAATCACGAGCTAGAACTAAAAATGTGAATTTTCGTAACAGAATGAATAATCGATGAAAATCCAAATCGGATTCGCATTGAAGGCCTATTCATTTTTATTAAGTATAAGTTCTTTTTTTGCGAATAATTTAGGATTAATTAGTTATGTCGAACTCACCAGTCCAGCACGGAAAAATCTATAGTAGTATATCGTGTACAAGTCGTGCCCGAATTATCCTTTAATAAAATAAATTAGAACCAAAAAAAAAAAAAAAAAGTGATAATAATTGTTTATAACATATTATGTTATTATTACATGGAATATCACTTCGCTTTATTTTTTAACAATAATCCGGTCACGCTCGTTCTCGCAGAGGACGCAGATTTAATACGGAAATCATAAATATAAAATGTCAAAAAAACAAAAACGCAAAAAACAAAAACAACTTAACGAGACAAGTGAACGACGTCGCTTTTTCACGTTATCAAGAACCGTCGGCGTATTTCCCCAACGAATTAGTGCTTTTGACGTGTCGGAAGAAAAATATTATCCAGAGCACGTGCGCATTCATGCCAAAAAAAAATTATTAGTATTTATGGTGCTGGTTGTATTATTACTATAAGTTATTGCCAGCTATCGAATTACGGGAAGAAAAAAAAAATTATCACATTAATTATTATTATTACCACAAACATTTTCCCGAGACCAGCACCCTTGGGCCACGAAACAATCTATCTTTTTCCGCCTTGCCGGACACGTGTTACAACACGAGAATAAATAGGTAACCGGGCATGGAATTTCGTATACGAGTTCGACAAAAAAAAAAACGAAAATGGACAGAAAATGGACCGCGTTTTGGCACGCGGTGTTTGGAAAACCCCGGGACAAAAATATCGCAAATTCTTGAATGGGATTTCGATTTCAAGAGAACTCCATGGCATAAATATTTTTAATTTCAAATTTTGAGCGAAACGAGAAAAGTATTGATTTTAACTTACGTTTTGTATGTGATAGTATTGACATTTTCTTTCTAGGATCGGGAAATGCTCCGTTCGATATGACATTACAAACGATGAGTGGATAACTGACCCAAAACGGTTTTTTATGTAAAACACTTTTTAAATTTGTGATCGTCATTTGAGTTATGATCCGAAAACAATTAAAAAATGCTCCGAACGACTTGAAATGTTCACACGTTATTTGAATTGGCATTGTATACAAACAAAATTAAATAAATTTCAACAATATTTTTTTTTTTTTTGAGTTATTTTCTTTCATAAGACCTTTGATTTTAACTTAAAATACTTAAAACTTTTATACAATCCAAACAACACGTCATTTTAACCTATGTTTGTTTAAAAATTTTGAAAATCAAATCGCTCAGTTTCGGTTTATAAACGTTTTTAAAAGGTAATTTTTTTGTTTTTGTCGATATATGAGTTTTTGGCCATAAATCCTTCAAAAAATGTTTAAATTCATTAATGATTCCAAACATTATTAGAACATATAAACTATTTCAGATTTCATTTCGCAGCTAAATATAATATTTACAAAATGTTTTTTTTCAATAAATAATTATGTCGTTTCATATTTTAGACTCGAAACTTTTTACAATCTTAAAAACATATTTCGCTATTGATGTGCAGTTGATAACAAAATTTCACAAAACTCGCTAAGTATCATTTTACTCATAAGCAATCGATTGCTAACGAATTTATCATAAACGTCAATGTAGGTACAATCAACAACAACTTCCAAATCAGTCATTTACTCAAAGTCAAGTCATCATAAGTTATAACACGGACAAAAAATATATTTTTAAAGAAAAAAACAGTATTCATAATTGAAATCAATGTTCAAACAATTGGCCGACAAAGCAAACGACCAAATGTCAAAATACGTTAAATAGAATCCCTGTTTTTCATACTTTTGTGCCGATGCTGTGAAACTCTATTTTGAAAGGTTTAATTAGATATTGTATATTATAATTGACAACTGTAAGCAATTGTAAATTGTTTACAAAAATAACGATTCCGAGTGAGCTCAGTTTACCAATAAAAACTATGCTGTAACGAGTCTTTTATTAGGCGCTACAATTAAAAAGAGTGAAAACACTTTAAATTCGTCAGAATTGTTTAGAATCTTAATCTCACCATCATAATAAAACTGTTTTAATACTAATACCAAAACATCACGTAAAAAAATATCAAATACCATGGAGTAATTTATAAAAAATGTTTGATTCATAAAATTTTCCTAAAAATAGTCCGAAATTCGAAAAATTGTACCCACATTTATTTAGACCATTATTTGAAGAGTT
>CM029357.1:49715454-49803276 GCA_017140985.1 Hormaphis cornu
TTACGATTTAAGTATCGAGTACACAACAGGCGTAATATCATTGTTATAGTCAAAATAAAACACCGTTTTATCAATAATTTCTTCATACGCTTTCAGAATCTGTTGGTCGGGATTTTTTGAAATGATTTGATTCAGATAGCAAATTTTGTTTTACACAACATATTTTGTTTTCAACTCATAAATAACAAATTTGTGTGAGTTGCGAATGTTTTTTTAAAAAAAAAGTTACAGGTATTGCCAATTTTTGACAATTTTCCAACTTTAAACGACTAAAAAAATGAAATTGTGACTATGGATTTTTGAAACTTTCTTGTTGCATTTACTTATATATTGGAAATTAATAATTACAAAATAAATTGTGTATTAAATTTTCAAAAAATTCACTTGAAACTCGTATCAGACCTGTTTTCTAGGTTTTTTTATATTACATGAAAGTTTCAGCTCATTCTGATCATTATTTTTGGAAGTAATGGCCAAACTCAGAAATCTCAGAAAAATCTTAAAACGTTTAGTCCCACTACACACAATAGTGTACATGGAGTTTATATTAAAATAATACGCTATCAATAATAATTGTTTGAATGTTAAGTTATAGTTATGAGCATATGTAAAAACATAATACTGCGTGAAAACTATTTGTACTAATGAATTATTTCTAACGTCGTATACAGAATAAAGTGTGTACACTGAGTGTCCATTATTTCGGACTTTTTGCTCCTGAAGGCTATTTCGGTTTTACCAGATCCAAAAAAAAATTTGGCCAAAATCTCAATATCAACCCGTACCAGTGAAATATCGATGTTTTACATTTAAAATAACATTCAAATGCAGTTTATGCGCTCAATAAGTAGTAGTTAGTAAAAATCATGTTTAAAGTGTGTTCTTTTCTGAAGTGATCCTCGGTAGTTTTGTAATTTTTTAATTATTTTTGTGCCTTCAAGAAAATAAAAACACAATCAAACTGCACTGTTACGTTATTTTAAATGTAAAAAAATATCGATATTTTACTGTTAGTATTGGCTACATTTGTTTTTTTTCATTCAGTAAAACCAATAAAGCTTTCAGGAGCGAAACCTTTCAAAAAAACTCCAATACAACGGACACTACTGTACGTATAACGGGACAAAACGTCATGCGCCTGCCAAAAATAAATGAAAAAAAAAAAGAGTCAGGTGCTTTTTATTTTGGTACAAAGAATTAAAAATTTTTTTATCTATTAACAGAAGTTCAGGTCTGAAAAAGTTTAAACGTTCAGTCTGTGTTACCGACGTGTAAATAATACTTCATAGGAATATAATATGACCTATAGACACATAAACCTATAGACTGCGCTATATCACTTTTAACACACAATTTACTTGTAGCCTATATATGGTTAGGGCATTCGTGGATGAAATAATTTCTATACTTTTTTTGCATGAAATTTAACGATTTTATCCTAGGCAAAATAACTTTGATACCTTTTTTCCATGAAAAATAAAGTTTTATCAAGACTTAAACTTATCGTACTTTTTATGGACCAATCAATGTAAATGTATTTTTCGTCCACGATTTCCACTACGTTTATTCTGGCGACTATTATCTAAACGCAGTCCGTACGTTAGTACAGTCTATCGTCTAAAATATTACTCGAAATGTTGCGGGGAAAATTCGAAATTTACGTTTCCGATTCCACGTCCTTTTCGGCTCTTCGTTGCGAACGACCGTTCCTTTCCGCCCGTATATTATCCCGTACAAAATACGCGTGTACGTACAAACAAAACACGCCATTTCGCGGGGACTATAATATCGTACAGGAAATAATTTGTTCTATTAACCCCAGAAATTTGGCAAAACTTTACGACCGTCACGATGCACAATACTCGCGCAGCGGTGGGTCCCACAAAAACACCCGCGCACCAGCCAACAGCGATCGCGCAAACTATACAAGTTCGCGTACAAGTAGGTAGGTATAATATCATGGCTCGCGTATTGTTTACGATTTAATATTACAATGCGAAACGTTCGTGAATATTAACAATTATTGATGGGATCGTCGTCGTATCAATAAAATATAATAAAGTAATGGAGCGGTACAATAATTCTTTTTGGGTGGTTTTAGGTGGCCTGCTATGTTGAGTGAGTTTTGACGAAAAAAAAAAAACATCCGCGAAAAGTTAATTCGATACTCTGCAATATTCGGTTTAGAGTTAATGACGAAAAAATTTGACTTAAAGTGCGATTAGTTGAGATAGAAAATAAAACTGATTACCTAACTTGGTTAAAAAAAATTAATTAAGTTCTTGTTTTTATGAAATATCCACAGGTTGTAAAACGCCTGATCTACGGTAGTATGATATTCACCTTGCCCATTTTGTTAGGGAAATAAAATATGCGATCGGAATACGGTATATCGGAAAAATAAAAGACAGGATCACTGGACTAGGTCGTGGGGTAAATTTGACGGAATAGCGACTATACGCTTTGGGTCATCGGTTTGGAAGATGTGGTTTTAATGTAATATTTAATACATCTGAAAGCAATGATAAATCAAAGCTTTCAAAAAAACGATCCTGAGAAATCTTAGTTATGTAATTTACGTCCTGGTAAAAACTAAATTTAACAAAAAATACAAGTTTTATTAAACTACCTATATTTAGGTTAATACTACGCCAAGCAACTACTCACCGACCTCAAATTTACTCCCTTCCTTTTCTTTCTTCCTTTTTTTTTATGCAATATTACATTTAATATTTTATGTTGTATAGAGAAGTACCACATGAAAAGATCAGACAAATACTTGCCGAGGTTTATAGTCTAAATTTGTGTTTTTTCGGTTCAAAACCCGCTAAATATGTAAAATTTTAAAAATTGTTTCGAATTATACCTACCTTCCTAATTTAAATCAAAATCTCTAACATTTTTATCCTAGAAAACAAATTGATCAGATCACTACTTCCACTCGAAAACACAAATAATTGAATTTGTTGACTCTCCGATTTGAGATTTCAATCGTTTTTGGCATATGTAACTTAAAAGATAATCAAAATATCAAATGAACTACGGTTTTAAGTCAAAGTCTCAAACGTTTTGTGATATTCAGCGAATAGATCGGAGCACTTCTTTAAACGAAAACGTCATCACAAACCTGAGTGTTTCAAATTTTTCACAATAAAAACAATAAGTTCTTTACTGCTCTCAAGTTCTAATATTTTGAGCCTCCAAAAATTACTGGAGATATCAAAAGCAAGAATGTATGACTTATTTTCACACGATACCTATAATATATATATATATATATATATAACACATATACATATACATATAACATATAACGTAAGTATAATATCACATCCACTTAACCCATCCTTGATTGTCAAATCGATTTAATTTTCGTGGGTATATTCAATGATTGAATCTTTGATCAAACTGCAGATTGAGCCTTGGCTATATATTTAATCAAATAGATTTTCGATCGACTTATTTTTAATGATGATTATTAATTATTCTCCAATTATTAGAAGTACTTGTATGTTTACTTTGCAATAGTTTTTTTCCAAATTTTATGCCTTTCGTAGATAAAAATAGATGAAACCTTTATGACACACTCTTACGCGAGTTATAATCTATTTGAACTGTTTACGATGTCAAATCAAATGATAAGGCGTTAACCGTCTTTCACCGCAAGACCGAATAATTCCTAGAAATTTCCGACCTTATGCCAGATTACTTTAAAATAATATGGTAAATCATATTTTAACGTAAAATAATGTTTTACAATTTACTGCACTTTGTAAAAAGGGTAAAATAACGAGCAAAACGAAATCATTCCAATTAAATTAAATTAAATAAGAACGGATTAAACTGATAAAATGTTCGTCAATGTCAAATAACATTACGAAAAAATATATAAATGACCAACGGTCATGAACTAAATAAAAATGTTTTGTTTCTTGTTTATTTTTTATTGTAACGATATTATTGTATTGTATTTTACATAGATAAGAAACAAATTAAGTATGTTCATTAGATTATTCAAATTAACAAAACTCACAAATTATGCTATATTATATTTACTATTGCAGTTTTTTAATGAAACTCGTAAAGTAATAACACGATAATATAATGTACCCACCTTATAACAGTTTTAAAATCGTACGGTGAGATCAATCAATAATTACAATATTTGTTGATTGAATATCCATTGAGCCCGACTTCATGTAGGTTTTTTTTCAATCCGAAGATTGGTTGAATGATGAAATACTCCTCTATTTTTCTTTATTCCGCCGAGACTTTCGTCAATTCTCTGTATGACTCTTTTCAACATAATTTGTTTTATATATGACTGCCTGGGTCTTTCCCTTCCTGGCTTCCTTTCAGCCTTTTCCTCTATTATAGTTGTTATCCATTTATTATTAATTTCTTATGAGATGCGGCCTATTCACTTTTTTCTTCTCTCCACGATTGTCATCCATATTGATCTGTTTTCATTTGTCCTCGGATATACTTCTTTATGATAGTCACAGTGTTCAGTCCAAGAAATTTTCAAGACCTTTCGCCAATACCACGTTTTAAAGTTCTGTTCTTCTTCGGTCCGCTTTCATTGTTGTCCACGATTCAGCCACATTCCATATTGGTACAAGCGTTTTTATCAATGTTTTTCTAATGTTCCGTTTCATTGCGTTTGTGGTTGGAAGTTTGTTTGTTTTTCATGTAAGTATAGACGTCAATTCAATAATATTAGGTAAACGTCTTTGCACTACTATTAATATACGATCCATTTTTTTTTTTTTTTTTTTTTTTTCTTCAGAGTTATAAATTATTACTATACGCTCGAAAAACCCGACAGTCGGGGAAGCATAGGGAAACAGACAGGGAGAGGTTGAAAGAGAGAGAAATCGAAAACAAATGTCGAGTGCAAGAGCGAATGAAAATGGACATGGTAATAAATCGGAACGTTTCATGTAAATAGCGTATATTGCGTCCGTTGAAAAGACACACGGACAAACTAATAAAACATTATTTATCTTTCCGTGAACTCGTAGAGCCCTTTTTTCCGTCGATCACTGGTAGTAGTGGTAGCGGCAGCGGCAGCAGTCCTTTCCGTTCACTTGACAGTCGTTCCTGGACCAAGTCGTTGACGACGTGCAGGTCCGTATAGGAAATTCGGTTCGTTTGTCATTATTAATATCGTATGCAGCATATACACCGTAGAATAGAATTTGCTGTACGGTCGCGTTTTTCAGTTTTATAGAAACGCGATTTTCTCTTTAAAGTTTCCGGAAAAATTTTCCAAGCCAAACTGCGTTGAATTTAATATAGAACACTTATACCGTTTCTCCTACGAATTTTCAATGTATTGAAAAGCGCCCGCGTTGCTGTGTATGAAAAAAAAAAACGTTGATTTCTTACAAAAAAAACGGCAAATTTTCAGAAAAAAAAAAAGTGCCAATGATCACGAGCTTGAAGAACATTATAAAACTAATATGGTTAAAGCGTGAAAAAAGAATGTAAATAATCTTAATGTTTTCCCGGTGTAATCATCTAGTTAGTATATTATATTTGAATTCCGCAGGAGCGCGTTCTATACTGTATTTTTATGGCAGTGACTATGCTATCTTAGTAAGGAACAATCTCAGTTCCTTAACAAATGAAACAACAATCAACCAACTTTTATTTTGAAAAATGATTACGATTCAAAATACCTGTATACTGATGTTGAGTTTTTTTTTGGAATTTTGATGGTTGGAAAAAGTTTTCATACAATTTAATTTTTCAACGATAACGTTAATTTTAAACCCTAATAACTTAAAAAAAAATTTTATTTTTAAAAATATTTTAAACTAGCTGTCCCGACCCGGCGTTGCCCGGGATTTAGTCGGTTAAAGCTTAGTAAATTAATTCCATATAGCGGACCATATGGTTTCCATATAGTTAACGCATGCTTTTAGTTCCTTGCTGGCTACACGGCCCTCCTTACAAATTACTCAGAACTTTTTGTGCTAGAAACCTTCCCAGACCTTTAAGGAATGTATTACAAAAGAATTCATCAAAATCGGTCAAACGGTTTTCGAGATCATAGGGAACATACAAACATACTTTCATTTTTATATATATAGATTAAAAACGGCCAAATATCAAGCAATATCTATGATTGTACATTTAAAAATTACAGACTTCTAACTGAAAAAACTGAAACTAGTGGCAAAAAACTTAAAATGCAAGATTTCAAATTTTAAACTGTAGGTAATAACAGACTAAAAAATAAATGAAAACTTTTTGAAATAATTTTTAGGGTCATCTTAAACCTAGTATTAACTATATTGTGACATATAGTATACATTGTATACTCAATCATTTTAGCAAAAAAAAAAAAAAAAAATTGGATATTCTCTCTTAAGTAATAGTGCCTACACTATCCAACGGATGAAATACGAATTACAAGTATTTAATTTAAATATTAGGACTTGGTATATCATTTATTTGAAAAAGAAATAAGATGGATGCCGTATAATATTAAAAGGAATTTTTTTTTTTGTTTTATGTGTAGTTTCTTTTTTATCACAAAACTATATACTATTGAACTTAGTTTTTTTTCTTTTTAACAAATTTTTCGAATTGAATATAAATGCTATAATATTTCAAAAATAATATTGCGTCATATTTTGAATTATAATTGACAGAACTTGTTCCGAGGAGAGTTCAACATTTTAATTTCCGCACTAAATTTTACACAACGCATACATTTTATAGGTAGTGTTTTTACAATAATTTGTTTTATTATTATATTTGTTACATTATACACATAACTTACCATTAATATTGTATCGTTACGACGTATACATTTTGTTTGTATGGTTTCAGTAGAAAATGGGTGGTCTTTGATGGCCAAATTGTGTTGGCGGTATAGCATTATTATTATTTTGTCCCGAGAAACGCTGTTACCTTTTACCGACAAAAGAAAATGAATACAAATGAGTTTGCGCCGCTTGCGCTGAACCCTTCAGATAAACAACGCTATCCCGTATTACAATAGATACGTTTTCAAGGTAAATTTATTTTCGAATTACACACTAATTGCTTTTCGATTCAACATCCACAGTTGAAATCTACTCTAATAATTTCATCCTGTAAAAACGGAAGAAATAATAAATTTGAAGTGGAAAAATTCAAAATTAATCGAAACTGTGCATGAACCATGATTTTGAATCAAAATTTCCAATTTATTGATTTTGACCACGCGTATTTATTTTTAGAATCTGAGCGTCAGCTAGGATGGTATTGTTTTTACAATTATTATGTTATTTTTTCATTTATTTTGTTTTCGTCAACAACTTTTCGGGTAGAAAAATACTCTGATTTTTAAAGTCAATACCTATAAAGATAGGTATATGGACTCCGGTGGTATTTTTTAATCTTTCCGGTGGAAGTTTTCAAAAATTTATTTGGAATAAGATATAATTTAAACCTCAACTGTTTTGCGGTATTCAAAGTTCAAATCGGAGCACACTTTCTACTCGAATACATAACAACATACCTGAAAAATTCAAAGTTTTGCAGTAAAATTTTTAATTTGTTTTTGATTTTTGGGGAATTACTCAAAAAGTAAGCAAAGTTTAAAAATTCTAGGATTAAAATATAGGTTTATTGACTGCGGTGATCAATAAACCTACCGAAAAATTAACTGATTTTAAAAAATTGGAGCATTCCTTTTAACTTTATCACAAATCTTAAAATTTAAAACTTTTTGCCATAAAATTCTCCAAAATTATCAATTTTTTTTAGTTTTTGGGGTTTAACACAAAAAGTAGGCAAAATGTAAAAAATTTCAACCAAAGTACCACCAGAGTCCATATACTTATCAGCAGAGGTACTGACTTTAAAAATCTGAGCATTCCTTTTACCCGAAAAGTTGTTGACCAGAAAAAAAATATCATTGTAAAAACAATACATACCTCGCTTACGCTCAAAATCTAAAAAACACATCCAAAAATGTATTAAAAATTCAGAATCTTAAATAAGGGGAAAATATTGAAGTACGGAACGGTAATATGACGTGTTGGTAGATTGTAGATAAAAATCTTAGAAAATCTTGCTACTTTTGTGTCCTTTATGGGGGGTAGATTTTGTAAGAAGAATAGGCATGATTTTTTTTTTTTGCAAGGCTGTTTTTCACTTTTTTAAAGTATTTTTTGTCAACTTAACGCAATATTAAATATTCGATGCCGTCTGAAAACCTGGAGCACTGATTTATTACACTTCTGTGATGAATTTGTGGATATACCTAGTATTAACAGCTAATATTCACAGTCTGCGTCTTTATACGAAAGGCTTTTGGAATACCAACACGACGATGGTGATAATGCGATATAGCCAAAATACGGGTTTCGACTACGTTAACCAACCGTGCGACACGAATCGGGGTGTTATCCATTCATAAATCTTCCTTTCCCAATGTCAGTTCCTTGCCGACGCATCCAGTAAACTCCATTAACTTCAATCCGTTAGAGAAATAAGACAATGGTGGTGGGCTATATGGCGTTTTCTGTATTTTGCGTTTCAAATGGACGACCTAGGGTGTACAGTCGCAAAAATTTAAAACGATAGAAAATCGCTAATGAATAATTTATAAAATTCGGTTCGGACATTCACAAATTTTTTTTTTAGATTATTTGAACTTTTTAGTATTTGGCGATTTACAAGGATTTTAAAGGTAATTTTTAATTTTTGAGACCAAAGGATAGACACTTAAATTTGGGATGGATTTTGTGCTTTTTTTTTAGATTCCTCTGTCTGAAAAAAATTTGATTCAAAGAATATTATTAAATTAATAAAAATCGAAAATTTTGGAGCCAGTCTGCCGTAGCTCGATGGAAAAGTGACGACGATTTTGCAGTAGCTCACTGTTATGGGAGGTTAAGTTAGAATTCGTGATTATAGTAGAATCATACAAAACGATACAATAATTTTTTTTTTTATATAAAAATTATAAACCTGCAGATAAAATGAGCTAAACAATTCTATAGACATCAGCAAAAATATAATTTACTATAAATATATATATTTATAATATTAAATAAGTTAAAAATGTTTAATAAAAACTTTTAATTGAGTCATCATGAGCAGGGCCGTAGCTAAAGCCTTGGGGGCCCTGGGGCAACAAGTAAATTTGGGGCCCCCCTTACGGAAGTGGTCGACGAGAAGGGGACCCTTTGGGGCCCCTTCTCGTCGGGGGCCCCGGGGCACCGCCCCGCCTGCCCCATGCTCGCTACGGCCCTGATCATGAGAAAACTATTGTAAGCCTACTATTGAAATAACCCACCAAAAAGTATCTTAAACCTCTATGAATGATTACTAAACTATCCATCTTTAGAACTTGGCTAAAAACGTTCCAAAAATTTCAAAACTCGTTCATAAATTTGATGAATAGTCATTAAAACAATGCGTGAAAATCTCAAATCATTTACAGAACTATTTGACTAGTTATTACAATATTCAAATGTGTCAAATGTACAATAATACGTGCGTAATTTCTTTGTTATAACCCTGTACAGTCTTATTTATCTAGTTTTTCTCCGAACACTATTTTTAGTTTATAAACGAATGGTATTTTACTATTATTAAGGCGTTTTTCGAGTAAGTAATTTTTATTTTTATGTTTTTTGTACTTAAAATATCTAGCCGTACAAATGAGTCACAAATTAAACTATTTCCAAATTACATAACTGAATTGCCGTAGGACGACCGCATGAAGACAGACACAATTCGGCTTGTTGCAATGAGAAAAGACGAGATTTCGATAAAATTGAAATAATTCTCGCTTAGAGCTGTAAACAATAAACGAATATTGTAATATTGTAATATATAATGTTCAATGAAATAACCATAAATTATTTGTTTATACCTTATCTCTAATTTTGTCAATTTATTACATATTTTGTGAAAGGACCATATCTGTATCGTATTCGAAACGTGTAATTTTTTTATCTTGCACACATTTAAGAAACGATAAAATAGTAAACTGTTTTCTAAAAGATATTTCTGCTAACATTAAAGATGTATCTGTGACCATAAATTTTACATTTTTTGAGTTGCTTTGTGGTAGACGTTTCTTTTCTCGTGTGATCGATTTTACTTTTGTATTTGTGGTTGTAGATAAGAACTTTTTAAGTGGATACGTAGCTGATACTATATGTTGCTGATGGTACATTATTCCTGGTTTTATTGATACTCAAAACGTTTAAACCCTAAACGGGTGTGTGCACATTCAGATTTTATCCGAAAAGGACAAGGATGTATGAAGAAATTGTAATATCTTGAAAATTTAAAGTTTACGACATTCCCTTTCCCACTCGTTATCAAAAAGTTTTTTTTCGATTAGGTACTGTATTCCCTGCTCTCGGAATAATACTTGTTATAAGTATAAATATGATATTATTATGTTCACTACGTAATTTGTCTGTGTCGGATATATTCCACGATTGTGTTTGTTATTGAGAAATTATTGCTACAGCCAAAAATTAATCTAACAGAAGAATAAACAGTACTTAAATACCATAATTTCATTCATTTACAAAAAAAAAAAAAAAGGGAATGAAAGAAAGAGAGTGAATTCGAGATCGGGTGAGAAGTCGTTTGGTGTAACGATTATAATTTGGAGTGGGTCACTTTTTTGGGTAGGCAAATGTGTCGAAAGTTGTGGTTTAAATTTACTATTAAATATCTGAAAGCAATGATAATGAGTCATTGCATTTGAAGAAAGGTTCTGAGAGAGTTCAGTTATATGTCCAGCCTGCTAGGAAGAAAAAAATTTAACCAAAAGTATCAACAGTATTAAAGTACCTGTATACTATCTAAAATACGACTCTTTTAGGTTCAAATCTATGACATAAAAAAAACATGTACCTATTTGTGAAATGAACTATGCAAAAACTATCAATTGTTTGATATAAATAAAAATAAGGTTTCATTGATTTGCGTTCAAATTTAGACTAATGCAAACACTTATAAGTGAGCTTACTTGATACTTGACACGAAAAATAATGAAGTGACCCACTCCAAAGAGTAACCGCTACGCCAAACAACTTCTTAGACGACTCTAAATTAACTACCTTTCTTTCCATCTTTCTTTTCTTTCTTTCTTTTCTTTCTTTCGTTCCTTCCTTTTTTTTTATGTAATACTACATTTACAATGTAATACTACACCATTCAAAATAGTGACTCATTCAGTGATGTAACTCACACTACTTCACAGCATCCCTAAATTCTCCCCCCCCCCCATCGGGGGTTTTTAGTCTTAATTTGTTTGTTTTCGGATCGAAATTCGCTAAATATGTAAAATTGTAAACATTTTTTTGAATAACATCCAATTTAAATCACATTCTCTAAGGGTTTTGTGCTATAAAGCGCATTGACCAGATCACTCCTATACCAACTCGAAAACACAAAAATTAATTAAAAAATAATAGAATTTTTCGATGTTCAAATTTTCGTCGTTTACGGCTGATAACTCAAAAAATAATCAAAATATCAAAAAATGTTTCAAACAAAGTATATTTTTAAACCAAAATCCAAACTTTTTTGTGTTGTTTATCGTAAAGATCGAAGCTACCAGCTAATCACCCGTAAAAGCGATTACAAATGTCAAAAATTCATTCCGTTTTCCGAAAATGGTCAAACAATTTTTTAGAATTTCGGCCATAACTAATTGAAAACAAACAAAAAAATTTCAAAAAAAAGCGTCAAGTATGGCACAATTTAAGTCCACTTTCAAAAATATTTTTTTTTATAACTTTTTTTTGATTGAACGCACCTCTCTGGCCGTCAAAATGTCAAAATGACTTTAAACATCAAAGATATAGTTTAAATACAACGTATACAATAAATATCGACACAAACGATTTTACCCATTTTTTTTTTTTTTAACCCTTTTGCTACTATTTAAAATAGTGTTTTCAAATTTGAAACATAGGTAGAGCTTAAGTAGATACTCTAGAACAACGCACAAAATTGAACTCTAAATTTTCCAATAGGAAGCAGTGGCGTGGTGATAGGGTTTTCCAGGGGCCGCGGCCCCTATTGAATTTTGGGTGGGTGGGTGGGTAGGTAGGTATATACGCCTATGGTTTAGGTACCTAGGTAAAGTATAGGTGTTAAGTGTGACAATATTACTTGACACTCATATGATGTTACAAGTTACAGGATATTAACTGATAAAGCTATAGAAACAGTATTATTATCCGAACTACCGCCACCCGACTACATAGTGATAAGATACTATTAACAAACTGTACACTAGGTGTTTATTTTTAGAAATGTGTTTCCCCGAACTAACCAGCAAACAGCCACCCCACCCGGCCTGTCCATAGCCTTCACGATAATTTTTATGACAAAACCGATAATCGGTGTGTGAGTGTTCCACTCTTTCTTCTAGTTATTTTAGCGAACCATTTGTTCAGTTGAGTTTTCATTTTTAGTTAATCAGAATATTACATTTTAATTATAC
This sequence comes from Hormaphis cornu, assembly GCA_017140985.1. Lineage (NCBI taxonomy): Eukaryota > Metazoa > Arthropoda > Insecta > Hemiptera > Hormaphididae > Hormaphis > Hormaphis cornu. Next base: position 49,727,939 of record CM029357.1, read on the forward strand.
AATTTAGTAAAAAGTGTTTTGTTTATTAAATAATTATTTGATTATCGTTCTGGGAACATCGTTTACTTGAGAAGTAAGTGTAATTATTTTTAAATACTTCTAGAGTACAGGGAAAAAAACCGATTGTCATTTTTTAATTCGAATTTTAAGTCGTAACTTTTAAATTGTTTTTTTCCCTGTACTCTTTCTTTGTATAAATAATTAACTATATAGCATTCAAAATTTTAAGTATAGCTTTATAGATTTTATATTTTATGATAGTAAAATGTATTATTGCATTATGCACATTATTATGTCAAGTACAACTAAATTGGGTTCAATGCTTAATTTCTAAATCAATATAAATGATAAATAATAAAACTGTTCACTTTAAAACAGTTGAATTTATATTGTGCCAAAAAGAAGCATATTTTATTTAAAATTTGTTTTTTCAGACTTGCAATATGTCTTTAGTTGATGAAGTTTGTGCTTGTGGTAAGATTAAAGCTTTGATGAACAGTACAAATTGGAAAAGACATATTCAGTCATGCAAAAAACGAAAATCAGCATTTTCTAATGCTAACCTCGATACTTTTTTTAAATCTGCTAGAGTATCAAATGATGTTTCTGACAAACGTAAAGGTATTTTATGTTTATTATTATTTAGTCATAAACAAATATTACACAACAAACTAAATGTTTTATTTGTTCAGTTAACAGTTCTAATTTGAATACTATAAGTAGTAATTCAAAATCAAGTCAATGTGATTATTTTATAAATTCTAATTTGTTAAATGAAGATCAATCTCAATCTAACACTAATTCTGTTCATTGATAAGTTAGCGTTAAAAAGTGATTTAATGATGAAGTCATTACTTTTTAAATAATTATATAAAGCTAAAAACAGTTTTAGCCCAGCTAAAATAGTATTTCATCAAACTCTAACCGTAAGAACAACTCTGGTCACATGTTAATAACTTGAATTTCAATGAACTGGTTATAAAATTACAAGAATTCCTATTGAAAACAAAAAATGTCTTAAAAATATTGCTACAATAGTTACATTCAAAGTAAGAATATTTAATATAATAAATTTAAATAATTTGTAATTCATTATGTATAAAGTAAAATATTAGTTGCACACATTAAAAATGTTTATTTTTATGTTGCAATAATTAATGAAGTGTGCTATGAGGATAGTTAATAGTTAAAATTAGTTAGATAGTTAATAATTAATAATTAATTAGAATTAATTAAATTAATTAAATTATATAATTTATAATTAATTAGATAGTTAATATTTAAAATTACTTGAAACATGTCTTCTGTATTTACATTTATGTTATTGTTTGTTGATAAGCATTTGAAGGAAATTCTTATTTTCTCTATTTGTTGATTATATTTATATTTATGTATTTATATCAAATTATAAGTTTATTGGGAAACTATTAAAAAATCATTACTTGCTAATAAATTAAGGAAAGCTTTAATTAAGTCAAATGAACTAAGTAGTTGAAGACAGATGGGACAAATGTCCAGTGCCCCGCGGTCGTTGGAGCGCAACAGTTAGCTTACTCGAGCAAAAAAAAAGGTCTTTAAAAAAAGTTTCAACGTAGAAATAGAACTACTAGGGCCCCCCCGACTAAACTGTCCCGGGCCCCGCAAAATCTTGCGCCGGCGCTGCTTGTACATCATAGACATAATTATATGTATGTATTAATGAAATCATGATATATTTTTTAGGAGGGGGCGTGCCCCCCTCTTGACCCACCCCTGATCTCAGACGACCCTTTATTTTTTATTTCTTATTATACTTATTTTTGCTTGACCGACCAAAACTATGATGTTGGTGGTGGGTGGGTAGGTGGGTGGGTGGGTGGGTGGGTGGGTGGGTAGGAATATTGTTTTTGGCCCCAGGTCAAAAATTAGTTCGCGACGCCACTGATAGGAAGGATTTGAAACATTACATTTTCGGAAATGATGGGGTACTCACCGATATGTTACGTTTACATTAACGAGTACTATATTATGTAATTTAAGCAAACCTGATAGTAGTCCATGTAGTTCCCGAATCCCATGTGGTTGCAAGTGCACGTGCATGTCTGCAAGTGGTATTTCAGGTCCAAGTCCAGATCGATTTCCTCCCGGTCCAGAACCCCGAGCCCACGACCCCGGTTCCGGTGGTCCCCGGTCGGCAACCTCTTGGTGCTCTGCTTCTTGCCGCAGTTCAGCTCGAACTCTACTCCCGCCAGCCTGGTGTTCATCCGCACGCAGGCTGCAGATAAGTGGCGGCCGCCGCACCGTTCTTGTAACAATTGTTCCACCATGTTCGGTCAATCAAATGTAGGTATCTAAAAATAATGCAAAACAATTGAAGAATACAAAAGAACGAATCGCGACTCAAATTCATATTAAAAGTGTTAATTTTGACTTATTCCAACTTCTTATCCAGTTTTAAACAATCGAATTAATTTATACAGTTTTTGATCAACTTAAAGATTGAAATTATTATCGTATTTTATTATTGGATCGTTTCAGTTGAGTAACGATATGGACGTAGAAAAACTTTTTTGAATGAGGTAGAGAGAGAGAAACATTTAGAGAGAAACATTCCAAAGGATTGTTAATAAATGATAGAAAATTATCGTACCAGTATTTAAAGGCAAAGGATACGTACATGAACGTAGAAACTATAGGGGAATTAAGCTTTTGAGACATGCTAATGGATTGTATAAAGATTCGGGAAAATATTTATATGGAAAAAGAATAAGATGTGTCACGTCGATATCGGAAAATCGGTTGGGTTACTCCACTAATGGTAGTTTTAATTATTTAAAATGATAACACATTACTAATATGTATAAAAAAAAACGTCAGTTAATTTTTGAGCTGGATGTAACATTTTGATGTTTACTCATTTTGGGTATCAGCTCGCTCAGAATTATTATTTTTTGTATGCAATTCGTTCAAGTACCTTGTGAAAATTGTCAAACTACACCTTCCAGACCAGTGACCAGTATTTTTTTTTTACTTCAAAACATTGTTAAATATCCCAGGTTTCAATAGTATTTTTTGATTGTGCATGGATATGAAACAGACCTTTGCTGATAGCAATTAAAAGTCCTCGTATTTGCTCCGCTAACTATAAAAATTTTCCTTTCTAAAGCTGGAGAAAAATATCGATATGAATGTTAAGTACAAACTTAGTATTTTATGAGTAAATATTTTGATAGTTTTGCTGCTTCAGATCAGGTCAGTTAAATACAAAAAAAAATTGAGTAACGACACAATATTATGCGACTAGTAAATATTGGGAATTCACCTCGGACTTCACAGAACAAATAAAAATTAATATTCGTTTGTTTTTTTTTTTTTTGTAGGGTACTTAAAAAATCAAGTTTTAATAATTGTTTATTCTATTGAAAATTAAAAGTGTTTTCAAATCAAAGGTAGCTTTTAATAATTGGCCAGAAAATTAATACCTAAACACATAAAATATTGTATAATAGTATATTATAGTTTAAAGTTTTTTTTAAAGCAATTATTTTTACAAAATTAAAAATAAAGGTTTTTAGTCTTTCAATTTAATGATATTATGTTTTATGTATTTTAACGTATTGTTTGAAAATCCAATAAATTAATAAATTCATTTTCAGATTTTAATTTCATTCAATTTTTATTTTTATGTAATAAAATTTTTATTTTTATAAATCTGCATGTTTAGTGTTAAATTGTCAAATTTAAATATATCTTGAAATTGGTTTTTTTTTTTATTTATATACTGTCGCATATTAAAATTAAATGTAAAACTGACGTTAAACTGCAGTCATTCTCAGTATAATGCAATTTTCCCAACAATAACTTCCAAGAAGAACTGCTGTGCAGTGTTTGAAAACACGTATTATACTAGAAAAAGAACAAACGCGAGATGAGTTATTGCTGCAGTTGTAAAATAATTTTTACACTAATTTTTTCTAACTACATCTTGAAATACGTTATTACGAAGAAAACGATCACACCTAATATATACATAATACGGAAAAACTAGTAGAAAGGTTCAACGACCGTTAAGCAATTTCAAAAGAAATTACTTAAGTTAGTTTTCCTCGGTGGTTTGAGCCGTTGTATCGCATAAAATCGCTCCAAAATCTGAAAATCCCTCATGATGGAGGACGGGCTTTGCTTTTCAAAACTTTCGATTATACGCCAACACGTAATATTATGGTGACGAATCAGAATAGTGCCAAAGAGTACCCTCTTATATATATGTATAGTACAAAAGAGTAAAAAAAAGAAGAAATTATTAAGCCGGAAAAAATATTTTAAATGAAAATTTAAATAGTGTCTTGGCCCGTGAAGTTAAAAAGTTTCCGGCAAATATCAGGATAATCTCCGACTGGGGCGCAAAGAATAGTGTGTATAGCACAAAGGCTAAATTGAAACAAAAACAATTTTTAAGTAAAAAATATGTATTTTTTTTTTATCCAAGTTTCAAATAGAGACCTTGGACGATTTTGTAAAATGTTTTGCGGGGTATTAAAGACGAATTTAATGGCTGTAAATTAATTTTCAGTTCAATTCTATCGAATATTCTGACTTAAAGGAAACAGGCTTAATATTACATACAAGGGCCATATAACACGTCAGTGATATTATTGGAAATATTATTATTTGATAACAAAAAAGATTATTTATATATGCGTTACACTCTTCTTGATATTATTCCATAGTTGATAATTTAATCGTAACTTATCGAATAATTGATAAATCAAAATGTGTTTTTGGTGAAGACGTTTTTTATAAACATTTTATGAAAATAAATTTGAAATAAATTTTTTTTTATTAGTTGTTTGGTGTCCTATGTTGCAGAACAAAAGGTAAGCACTAAACTATGATTTGAGTGTAGGTATATTCTACTTGCTGAGTTATTTATATATATACTACTATTATATATATATATTATTTTATTGGAAAATAGTCATAAAATCTTTAATAATTTCAAGCAAAATTACATGATGATTTAATTTGTTTAAATTAAAAAACATCAATTAAATTCAACAGCTAATAAATATCAGAAACATACATTTGAAAAAATAAAATTTATGAAAATTGACATGTCATTTCACCCGAAATCTCAGGGTAAAATGACATAGTAACTACATTATTTAAAAAAAATTAAAATTATAATTATTAATAATGTGTTCATCATTATTATAGTAAGGGGAGAATAAAAAAAGTATGTAGTCCGAATTTCAATTTTAGCTTACAATATTAATGTTCAAAAATCAAGTTTAAAAAATGGTATGTCATATTAAGCCTTTTTTCCCTTCAAAGTAGTACTAGAACTAAATCATTATTTGAACAGTAGAAATTATAATTTTATTTTTGTTTAAGTGTTATATCTACAGCGATTTGCTTCTCTGGTTACTTATGAAGTTTGTTGCTGTTACTTTAATATATTATACTATTTTAATAGTTTACACTTTCAAACTAAACAAAAATTAGTTTAAATCTAGAGGAAAACCCAAAACTCGCAAATCCCTTATTTTTAGAAAACAATTTAGCGTGCACCTTCAAATTTACTTCCCCTTGTAGAAGTCCAGTATAAAGAAATCCAAACGCATTTAACTGGTTACTCCAAATTCAAAGAGGAAGAGGTTCTGTATACGACTTTAGATATTTATTTATTTATTTTTTTTAGATTCTGAGCGTCAGCGAAGAATTTTTTGTTTTTTCAATGATGTTTATTTTTGTATTTTTTTTTTTTTTTTGGACACATTTTCTATTAGAAAAACTGCTCTAATTTCAACTTATGATACCTTAAAAGATAGATAATTTATTAGATATGGTACTTTATTTGAAGCGTTTTTTGAAAATGTTATTATTTTTGAAAGTTTTGAGAAAAAAAAGAAGATGGCCCAATTTTCGAAATTACACCGTTTGACTTGAAATTTATATGTCTCATTAAAAAGTGTTTTATGAGTTTACCACTGAAATTTCAGTTGATTTTGATTCTTTTTTGAGGAACATATGAAACTTTGAAAAAAAAATTATTGCAGGCGGCCTTGTATTTCTTATGGGGAACAAATAATTATGGAAAACGTGTTTTTTACTCGACGATTAAAATTTTTTTTCTTTATCACTTTTTCTAGTAGAAAGAATGCTCTGATTTTAACGTGTGGTACCTCAAAAGATTGATGGTTGATCCGAGTTGGTACTTTATTCGAGCGTTTTTTGAAATTTTGATTATTTTTGGAGTTATGAGCAAAAAAGAAAAATAGCAACCTTTCTTAAATATGCTCCTTTCACTTGAAATTTATATCATTAAAAACGGTATAATGAATTGACTGTTAAAATTTCAATCAATTTTGATCATTTTTAAGGGAGTTTTAAAATTTTGAAATTTTGAAATTCATTATTTTACGGCAGTTATTATTCCATAAAACCTCTAGTTTTTATGTTTAAGTCTCGAAACTTTAATGTGTTAAAAAATTTAGAATATTGGTTTACACATTTGGTTTATAACCGATTTCACGTTGTAATTTTGTCGTTAAACTAGTCATTCAGGGTGGCCGTGTATTTATAGGGGGAACAAATAATTACGGAAAACTTGTTTTTTACACATCGATTTGGACTTTTATGATCATAACATCCAAAATAAAGATCGGACCAAGCTGAAATATTTACATATTATTAACATAAGAAAGATACAGATTTGATAAAAGTCTTTATTGTTAAATTGGTTTTCACCACGACGTATACTATAGACAACTGAGCTCGCTCAGAATCCTATTTTCAAAAGAAATGATTTATCGTTGCTTTCAGGTATAAAAAAATTCGTTTAAATCGCAATGTCTATAATAATGACTCACCCAAAGCGTGGTCGTTACCCTGTGAAACTACCCACGCGACCTAGACTGATCCCGGCTTTTTTATTTTTTTTTTTTTTATCAATTCATCCGTTAGTTGTGGACCAATTTAGAATTTTTTAATTTTAAAGGGTATATTCTCGAGGCGGTCTCATTTCAATTTTAATTAATTATTTCATCTCTAAGGGTGGAAAATCAGGGGATAATTTTTTACTCACTTCCCGATAACCAATTTTTTACAGACTTCAAAAAGGAGGAGGTTTTATGTACGACTGTGAGTATTTTTAATTTTGTTATTTAACCAACCTCATCTAAAAATAATCTAATCGAGGGATGATTTTTTTTACCCACTTCCCGTTTTGTAATATGTATATAATATAAAAATATTATACTAATACTAATATTGGCTACCCCGTGCAGGTATATGCACGATGGCAGAGCTTCAAATGGAAACGGTATGAATTATGTGAACACAGGATATAATAATCATATTCCATTAAAAATTATTATGAAATAATAAAATATTAATAATAATACAATTTCAAAAACAAATAAAAGCGCTGAAAAAATAATTAAATGAAACAAAAATTGTATCACTTATTTTGGATACGGTCCCGTCTAACATATTATATAGAAATACTAATGAAAACCATTTTTTTTTTTCTAAAACTCTTCTTATACTTAAAATGTATAATTAAATAAAAAGTATATACATTTTATTAATACTTTATGGAATCGTGGCTGACGTAATCGACTTTTTTGGAAGGCACTACTCCAATAAAAACTGATAAAATTTCTTTTTTTCATTTAATTGTTTCATTGTTTTTAGTGCTTCTTTTGTTTTTGAAGTCGGTTTTATTTTTTTGTTAAAATTTTTTTTCAAATCGACCACTGAATATCCGTCAAATGGTTCCAAATAATAACATACAGTTATAATAACTCATCGAGTTTGTGCGGTTACTCGTTATCAATACGTAATATTATTTAATAAATTTTGATGTTTGAAATCCGTCTCTATTTTGCATTCAATAAACGTCACATTTTACATCGTGCACACGTGTTGAGCTTAGCATAACATAATAATATTAATACTATAATTATTATATCAATAGAATAGCGGAGGACGCGTTTTGGGATTAAAACTAGATTTACCCGTCATCCTTTCAGGATTTAGCAAATTTAATTTAAATTTGCATAAAATTTACCATTTTAAAATCAATATGATTACGATGGATGATGCGCTAAATATTATATACAACAACGCAACGTTAATTTTCCACCTACCCGACGCTGTTTAAGATTCAAAATCTAATTAAAAATTGTCCAATTTTAGACACTGAATGGAACGAGGAATTTAATATATTGATTTTCAAACGACGTTCTTTCGTTTTTACAAACACTTTTTTGTGTATTAGAGAGATACCTGATAACTACATATGATATCTCAAAATATGGGAACAATTATAAAAAGATTTTTTTAAAAAAATTTTATGGTTTTCTCAGTAGTTACGATTCAAATACGAAAAAGTCAAAAAAATAGTGCTTTGCCTTGAAATCATTTTCATAGACACATTTTAAAGAAGGGTGATGAAAATAAAAAAAAACACATATAATTACATTTTTTATTCAAGCATGCAGAAAAAATTATCCTTAAAAGGCGATAAACACAAATTGGGTACCGTTAAAAGTAAAATTTTAACAATGTTCGAAATCGAGTATCGTTGGAGTGCAGTAGTCCAAACAGCATAACTAAGTAACAAATCCAACAATGTTTTGACATAAACTTTGAATTTAAGTAGATACAAATTATTTACTGACTATTTTTGAAACATTTATTTTCATATATGCCGAACCATAAATTTTTGTATTGTATAATGTAGGTATGTATAAATATTAAATTTTATTTTTGTTTTTCAGCTTGTAGTTAAAACACCGTCCTATCATATTTTAACTAATCACATATTCACATGAAAAATTTAAATAGTTAATTTTTCTTTTTATTCTTCTTCTACTTTGTCTTTTTCCCAACTATTTGGGGTCGGCCACCTTTGTCCTATTTCTCCACTTATCACGATCATTCACACAACCCTCATATAGTTTTCAATTGTTTCCATCCATCTTTTCTTTGGTCTTCCTCTACCTCTTTTTTCTTCAACGTACATTTTCATAACTGCTCATACTGCATCAGTTTTTTGTCTCCTCATCACACGTTTAAGCCATCTCAGCCTATTTTTCCTAAATTGTTTTTTCTTTAAAAATAGTAAATTTCTCAATCAGCAAAATCTATTACACACTAAGTTAATCAAGAAATAACGTAAATTGTGATAAATTTCGTATGCGATAACGTCTTGTAAAGACAGTTTGGCAGTAAAAATTCTGAGAATTTACAAAACAGAATGATTTCTCACGGTCAAGTCATTAAAATAAAATAATAATTAAGCCCGCAAACGAGTCAAAGCTTATGGAAACATTTTGATATATTTAGTAACTCGAAAAAAACAACATTTGAAATTCCGGAAGTCGAGACTGTCCAAACGAGCTCAAAATACGTTTAAACATACGTTATGTATTCACGAGAAATTAATTAAAATATTTATCTCAAAGCGACTATGCACACAAAATGAAGGAAAACCTACATGTTTATTTTAACAAAGCTATGACCGGGTTACACTGTTTAAATATTGCACGCAAAGGCCAAAGCGTTTGTATTTTTAATGTGCTTTTAAACCACTAAAACAATAAAATTCAATTTACGTTTACGTCACAACACGTACGTTAAAATTAAATCAAAAACGTTATTATAATTTTTTTTTTTACTTTAAATTAAAAAATATACCTACTAATTACCATTACTAGATGGTCTCAAGGAACAAAATATGTTTGTGTGTTAAATTTCAACATTAATCAGTTGAACTCATTATTCGATATGAACGGTTTTATTTTTTTTTTTAACCTGATAAATACATTCGATTTTATTAAGTTATAACACTCATAAAATGACACGAACCTTGCTGAAGTATATATGTATATATATATATTCATAATAAGTCATGTAACCTTGTAAAATATAAGTAGAAAAAAGTATATTTTCAAATTAATTTAAAAAAATTAATATTTTTCTCGTTTTTCGGTGTTTATACTTTTAAAATGCCATATTTAAACTAGTATAAGAGCTTTGGGAAGTTGTGTTAGTTCAATCGAAAACTCGTTTTACAAACGTGTACACGTATACAAGTTAATTTGTTTTTCCCTAAAATTCTACGAAACCCAATTTGTCAGACTTATTTTATGTTTTTTAATTTATTTTTTAATATAAAACATAATGTTGTAAAGTAAATTAGAAAATTCAACTTTTCTCTCATTGAAGGTTTTAGAATTGAATGTTTGGCGCGTAATAGAGCGTATTATAATAATTGTAATAGGTATGTCCAACTAAAAATTAGAAACAAGGATGAAAGACGATGAAAATTGGAGTAGAATTATCTTCTTATGCTCAAGAATTATGATAAATTCCAGCAATATTTCAACTATTAGAAGGAATTTGTTGAAGTTTTATTTTATACGTAAATATTTTCAGAAAATCATTAGGATATAAGTCAAATATACGTAGGTACTATAGAACCATAAAAAAGAAAATAAATAAACATACATAGATAGATTAGTTATGTTACAAAAATATTTAAACCATAACTCAAAAGTAAACAAAATTTTGAAAATTGTTTCAACTTAAGTATACCTACCATTTTTGATTGACCAGTTATATATATTTTTGAAGGGATCACCTATATAAAGTTACTGAAGCAATATAACCACCAGAAAAAGTAACATGCAAATGCGTATTATAATAATATGGGTGAACATTTCAAGCCGTTCAGAGCCTTTTCGGAAACGTTGACTACTTTGTTCTTGGTTCATAACTCAAAAACTTACTAACGATTTAAAAATTTCTTCAAACAAATAGTACCATCTTGGACCGATAACATATCTGTAAAGGATGATGGGAGCACTGGTTCTTGCCGGATATTTGATAATTGAAAAAAAGTCATCATTGTAAAATCGATACGTTCCTTGCTCCGCTCAAAATCTAAAACAAAGTTCAAGTAAATCAGAGCCACACGACAGTGCGCCAAGCCAAGTTTTAACAATGCCTATATATGTTTACACAAACCAATTCACTCGATTTTTCTAATCCTTATATCTGCTTCCTCTTGAAGCAGCTAATAAAATTTTGCACATTGGTCGAGCCTAAGTGGATAAGGATACGGCATAAATTTAAATTCTTTATTTTAAGCCATTTCAAAAGGGGAGAGTTTCAAAGTTTTAATTTATTTTTCTGACTCACTCATCATCAAAATTAAAAATCACTTACCGGATAGGTAGAACCGTGAAATTTGGCACAGAGGTAGGTCTCGGTTTAGGTAATCGGTAAATAATACGATTATACATAGGTGAACTATAAAATGTAAAAAATAAATTATAAAAACTTTTTTAAAATATCTATAATCATAACGGATAGCGAGGCGATGACTGTAGATGATAATTATCTGGCGTGGCGAATCGAGAAAAACGATAGGAAAAAAAAATAATACCTTTGACCAATACACCAATATCCTCATCAGAGGCACAAACGATTTCATAAGATTTAATATAAACAATTTAAAATTCCACCGGTCATTCATACAAAACCAACAAGACGCCGACAACGTTTAATTCAACATAAAGAAATGATACCTCAACCAAAACTAAGAGTAGGTAACAAAAAGGACAAATTTGAGACTCAAAAGACTCAGAATAAAAGCAGATTTGGCCATAACTTAGATACGTGATAGGCTGAATTTTTTAGAAGAAATGATGAACTTGAACTTTTTTTACAATTAAGTTTTTGATGGGATGAAAATTGTGCTTGTAGCAAATGCACCGATTCTGCACACACATATATATATATATTGAACATAACCGCAGTGACGATATAAATGAAATATTATCAATAGACTCTGTAAAAATTGAATTCTATCTTGAATATGATATTCAGTGTAAATATAATATTACATCGCTTTTTAAATCACAAAAAGGAAATAATAAACTGACAAAAAACATTTTATGCTATTCCACGGATACAAAAGCTTTCAAATACGGATATAGTTTCGAATGTAGTAAGGTACCGTTTACGTAAATATCGCGAAAACCAAAACATGCGTACCATTCTTTGAATTTAATCATAAAACCGAACCATACGATTTTCGTATACGTTTGAATTAAAAATAATTGCAAATATAGTGAGCAACATGAAAAAAACTAAATGAATCTTTTAGAAAACAATATTGTTTGAGACATTTATTTTCATACGTTTAGATCAAAAAGCGGAAGAAAATTGAACATACTTTCGCGGTTCGATTTCAGTTCTGAAAGTATTTATGAACTCGTTGACTTTTTTTCCTGGTCATTTAGAAAGTTGGTTTTTTTATTTTTAAATTTAAAATCACCTCTTAGAACTATGGTATAGTAATTGAAATCACGGTCATTTGTAATTATATTATTATTACTGTAAACAAATTACATTTTTAGTTGAAAAACGTTTAAACATTTTTCGTTTTTGTTAGTAGGTATGATTTTTTTTTTTTTTTCATAACTCTTCCAAAAATGTTTGAAATTTCTTAAAAGTGTCACACATCTTCGGAACGGCGAATGATGTTTAAACTTTATACGAGTTTTAAACAGTTTCGATCAATTTTAAGCTGAATATATAACTTTTCATAATTATGTACGTTTTGTTACGCAGTTTTGATATTCAAAACTCGAAGCTTTTACACACGCTTTAAAACAAATTCTACTAAATGCTGTTCAAAAATATTGATAATCAGTTGATATTTTTATTTTTCTCTCTTATGATTCATCCGAATCATGTTATTACTAAAACAAATTGAAATTTTTACACGTTATTACAGGAAAAAGTAAAATTAAAATGATATAAATGATTAAAAAAAAAATTTCGAGTGGAGTATAAATTTGAAAATTGTACAACTTGATGAGTTTTTTTGAATCACCGAACTCGTTCATAATCGTAATTTTCGTATTGATTATTTACAAATTTAATTTTCTCCACCAAAAGTGACTGCGACCAAAGCATCTCGTCGCCACTCCAACACGACGAACCGACAGTCGCTATATTATTTTTTTTATATTTATTAATATTAAAAACTGTTTGAATCTATTACGACTCAAACACGAATATGGTAGTCGTTAAGTCGTTTCACGTTTGTACCTAAACGACCGCTATACGAGCGCATTCGTCAAAATTATTATTATTACATTATTATCATGAATTATTATACATTTCAAATGGAAAAAAGGTTTAGCACATACATTTTGATACCCTTTTAAACATTATTTTTCTCTCTGCCGTGTGCCTACCTATATAATTTATAAAATACAGTCAGTATAAAAAAATAAAAATCTCCTGAGTATTGTAACGATTATAATGTTTTATACAACAAGTATAACGTGTACGATTTAATATTGATTGTAATGTAAATAAACAAAATAAAACTAAATTGTAGTTTCCGTGAAGAAATGATTTTAAAACGATCAAACACTATTACCTTTCAATTGCGTTTAAAGTATATGAATCATAATAATAATGTATAAAAAGTAGAAAAGAATCAAAACATTCTGCTTCCTAAGTACTTCTCTTGTTTGTTAAACATTTGTACTTATTATATTTAAAACTATGATGAAACGAGCGAAATGTGTGTGAAGTTAAACTATTAGTTTAGAATTAAAAAAAAAAAAAAAGTTAAAATTAACATAGTAATAAAACAAAAGTATATATTTAATATTATATCTTGCTACCTATAGATATCTATAGATCACAGTTTTGGGTGGGCCACTGATTTTGAAGATGTATAGATTGACGTGATTAAAAAAATAAAAACTTAACGATGTTTACCATGATTGTACAAATTTATTTCCAATATATAGAAATTCTTTGCATGGAAATATGTTGTGAAGATTTTGTCAACGTTTTAAGTCTTAAAACTGAAAAAGTAAGTTTTCACTAAACAAAAACTTTCAAATAATGTTATATATATATATTTATAAAGTTATCAAAGTTTTATGTTTAACCCAAAAATGATTCAAAACCTTTTGAAACTTATATCGCGCTTACACATAGTCATACAATTATGAATATGCTGAAAACTTTTTATGGTTTTGGAAAAGTTCGAGTAATTTAATTAATTATTTAAAGAGTTGTTATACAATATATTGGTGAAGTAATATTCGATCGTTTGTAAAATGTCAATAAATTTGATACACGCTATGATACACTTGCGGAAACTATACTAGAGTTTTTCGAATTTTTCATTATATTCAGATAGCAAATTTTAATTTATAAAACATTTTATATTTTCAAATCTTATAAATATCTAATAAAATTGTCCTATTTACCATTGATTTTTTCAAAATTAAATCACAAACTTTTGTGAATTTTCCAACATTGAAACTATAACGTCTGTACGAAATAATTTCACTAACTATAATTGATATTTTTCTACCACAGATAGACATTTTAATGTACCTATTCTTTAACTTATATAGAGAAAATTTCAATTTTTATACATAAATCCACAAAAAGACATAAAATGTCCAAAATTCTGTAGTAAAATTATAGTATATATTTAAAAACATAAAATATGCTTAAAACAAACAAAAATTTGATAAATTTTCTTATTTTTTGGATACATTTTTCCGTAAATTTTAAGAAATTTTAAACATTTCGAAAAACAACCTTGCAAAGTACCGTGCAAACAACGAAAGCTGTTGGCTATAGGTACAGCAAATATATAGTATACAGAGTATATGAAGATCAGAATATTTTTTAAAAAGTCATGTTTGTATCAAAAGAAAAAAGATATTCTAAAAAAACACATACGTTGACTGATAATCTTAAAACATATTTTAAAATCAAAACATTCTTCGCTGTGCACAGATTCTTTATAGTATGATCAAAGTTAATTAAAGAACTTTTTACGAATGTTAACTTATTCACCCCATCGTTCTATGAATGATGTTGGAAACGTTAAAATGTTTACAGCTTGTAGTAATAATTAACTCAATCTAATTACCAATCGACATTCACTAACTTTCATTATCAAACAAAGTCACTTGGTATAAAATATTGCCAATAAGATACAAATAGGTTTTTTTTTTTTTTTTTTTTGTCTCAATATAACTAACAGCGCCTCTTGTAACTCTTGATTTAAATTAATCTTGGATTAATCTTGGACAAAAAGAGCTTTTGAAACATACAAACACAATAGATTCTGAGCGAAACGAGGAAGTTATTTATTTTACATGGGTTTTTTATTTTTTATTTTCGATGTTTATTACAATCACTTGTATATTTTGTTCTGTAAAGTTTAATCAATAAACGTACAAGAATAGATGTCTACAATAATTGCATTAACTTTTCCTTACTTTTAAATGTCATTTCCCACACTCAATAACTAGCCGAAATAAACTCTTTGATAATATTTCAAAATCATACAAGATACCAACCAAAATCGGAACAAATAAATACCGGTTTTCTACACCAAAGCCAAAATCAGAAAAGCTTAGCCCTTTACAGTCCCTCAAGACGCACTAATTACGTTTAGACTCCACTATATTCCGTGTTCATTATAAACAAGGCTGTGTACCGAATTTTAGCTCGATAAGACAACGGGAAATGGGATATTAGATCTTAGCTCCTCACAGCACGTTACGGTCCTAAGTGATCATAGATTATCGTATTGTCAATAAATTTTATGAAAACCGCGCTGAAAACTGAAAAGTGAAAAAAAAGCAATGTTCCTATTTATATTAATTAATAATAACTAAGTATAGTTTGCATTATATATTTAAGATATTAAAAATAAAATCATGTATAACCATCGAACTTTTAAACGTATAAGTTGAATGTTTGTTAATACGACGAATGACAAAAAATATATTTGACGTAACAAATAAAATACTTTTTTTAATTTTTTTTAAACAATTAAAAATGTTAAAATTATGTTTAGAGATCTTCATACCTATGTACCGAATTCCGAACACATGCAAGCGATAGAGGTTCAAACATTATATTTTATTGACAAGGTTAAAATAATAAACTGTTATAATTAATTGAATAATAATTTATAAACAAATACAAAATGAATAATTCCAAAGATGTGCTATACGATTGTTTTTTATAGAATACCTTATAGTACATACTATACTCAAGTTATGTTTACTCTTTTCTCAAATAAATTATGTTAAAAGCCGAGCAAAGAGCACAAAACAAAATACCCGATCAACATTCTATTAAATAACTTAACAAAACGTTTAATGCTTTTACATAATGTTAAACGAACAGCCAACGGCCGTAATATATACGTTCAACGCTAACGTTTGACAGTTTGTTTTACTGGTAGCTTTTTTTTATTATTGTTATTATTCCGTTTATACTGATTTTTTATGGATTTTCACGACCCAATTGATTAATGCGTACCCTTCTTGCTTTTCAATTTAAAAACCGTCGTCGTTTTACGTTTTGGACCGTATTAGAATAAAAGCAAAAATGAAACGGGGTCGATGCGGCATATTCAAATTAAATGGTGTATTTTAAACGTAAAATAGAAAAGAGGAAGAATAATAAAATGAAAAAAAATAAAATTTTATTCTGACGCGAAAGATATCGATCGTTAAATCGGAGTACGAAAATAATGAAGATTGTCAACCTCGAGGTTTTGTGCTATTGTGCGCGTTAATGGGCAAATGAAGTCACGTCCGGCGGTAGGTATCGAGGGAACATAAAATATGGTTTTGACAATAGTACATTTACACGTGTACCTATCGATTATTTATTATTTATTTATTTATTTATTTATTAATTATTATTTATTTAGAAGACCGTCATTTGCAGATTCGGGGGATTCTGACAGAACTTTACACCTCCAGAGTGCAATCAACCAAGTGTTTTATTCAAAAATCGTTTCAAATGTTTTGACTGATAAATTGCAACACTTATTTTTAATAATCTTATTTTAAACTAATAAACGTTTTGCGTTTCTTACGATCGGGACTCGTGAATCGATAAAAGAAAAATATTAAAACTTACTTGAACTTTTAAACTGTTTAAAATTTTATATTCTGAGCGTCAGCTGAGGGATGTATGTTTTTAAAATGATGTTTTTTCTGTCAACAACTTTTCGTACAAGTACAAGGAAATAGGAATGCTCTGTTTTTCAAATTTTGTACCGATTTTGTAATGATAGGTTTATGGACATTGGTGGTACTTAGATTGAAGAATTTTTTTTTAATTTTGTATACATTTTGAGTAAAACCACAAAAACTAAAAAAAAAATTTTAAATTTTGAAGAAATTTACGACAAAAAGTTTGAAATTTTAAAATTTTGATGAAGTTTTCATATAGAAGGAACTTTCCGAAAATCAGTACCTTTAATGTATTTTTCTAGTACTTTATAGGGTTTTAAATTTAAAAGTTGAAAGTTGAAAAAAACATAATAAAAACTATGTACCTAATATTTAAGGAAAACGTTAAAAATTACGGCCAACGTGTTTTTTGACAATATCGATTAATTTTTTGGCCATAAATTCCAAAATAAGTGACAAAACTAGCTGAAACATTTACACAATTTAAATAAAAATTTCACAATTAATTACAATTTAAATAAGTAATGTACAAATTTTCCTTAAATTTCAAGTTATTTCGAAAATTTTTAAACGAAGTATTGAACTTTAAATTTTTCAAAAATTTCCATTTTTTTTGGTGGTTTTTATTCAATAAATAATGTATTTTTCCACAAAAAATTTTAAAATTTTAACACAATATTGACAACATGTAAATACATATTTCGAAAGTCCGTTGTAACAATTTTTTTTTTTAGTCGTTTAAAGTTGGAAAATTTTTAAAAATTTTCATACCTTACCAAAAAAAAATTCGTAACTCAAACAAATTTATTATATAGGATTTAAATATTTAAATATTTTATCTTAAACAAAATTTGCTATCTGATGAAAACAATTTCGAAGAAATCCGTCCAACAGATTCTGAAATCCTATAAAAAAATGTATTGAAAAATTGTGTAACTTGGTTATAACTTATAACAATTAAATTACGCACTATTATGCAATTGATACTTAAATCGTACTAACTCCTCAAATAATGGTCCAAATGGTTTTAAAGTTTCAAATGCTATTTAAATTAACTTTCTTTATATGTGGATATGACTTTTGAAATTTTTGGACCATTTTTATTGTTAAATTTGGGTTTTACCAGGACGTTTACTTGATAACTATAGGTTCGCTCAGAATCGTTTTTTCGAAGACAATGATTTCGATATCGTTTCTTCTTTGATATTATTGCTTTCAGATATTAAATAATACGTTTAAACCATAACATCTAAACCAGTACCCAACCAAAGCGTAAAAGTCGCCACACCGTCAAACTACGCATGTGACCTAGAGTGATCCTGGCTTTTGTTTTTAAGTTTTTTGAAAATTTAACCAAATCTTTGATTTTGTACAAATTCATATACAAATTCATTTGTACAAATTTTAACATTTGACTTCCATGCATTAGTGGAATAAAATCTCTCGTTTGTTTTTGCCCCAATAATCCATGACCGTTTCCATATAAAATGTAATCTATAAGTTACCATTTTGTAATCGAGAGAACACCTATAAAGTATGGAAACACTAAAATTTAAATGTTTTGTAAATATCGTAGTTAGAATGAAGTCAAAATTAGTATTTTTTTTTTTAATGATGACGTCGTAAGAGTAAATATTTTATAACAGTTTCATAACTGTTACACCGTTGAACATGGATCAGTGGTGAAGTTTAAAGATACTTTTGGCGATCAATCAAAATTAAACTCTAAAGGTACTAAGTGTACCTACGTTTTATGTACAGACTATTTCTTATAAATATTAAAGTGCAGTCTTACTTCTCAGTTAAACTTATTTAAAACAATATTAAATGTTTTAAATTCTGAGTGCAGCAATGAACGTACTTATCATTTTTACAATGATGTTTCTTTTTCTGTAAAGACTTTGACGACTAGGTGACTCCGACTTTACGTTGAATACCACAAAAAATTTAGATTTTGGTTAAAAATGTATTTTATTGGAAACATTTTTGATATTTTTATTATTTTCTGAGTTATCTACCAAAATCGACGAAAATTGGAACATTACCAAATTCGACTATTTGAGTGGAAGGAGCGATCTGATAAATGCGATTTACAGTACAAAAAAGTTAAGGAATTTGATTTCAATTGATTCTTGAACAAAATGATTTTTAAAATTGTACATATTTACCAAGATTTGATATAAAAACAAACAAATGCAAACTAAAAATCCCAATGAAGGCTCGATATTTGATGCAGTGAGTATCTTATATGACATATCACATAGTAAACATAAAAACAAAAACATATTAACATAAAAAGCCGGGATCATTCTATGTCCCGTGGGTAGTTTCACAGAGTAGCGACTACACTTTGGGTGGGTCACTAGTTTAGAAGTTGTGGTTTAAACGCATTATCTTATATCTGAAAGCAACGATAAATCGTTGACTTCAAAAATACGATTTTAAACGAGCTCAGTTGTCTAGTATACGTCGTGGTAAAAACAAATTTAACAATAAAAACTTTTATCAAACCTGTATCTTTCCTATGCTAGTATTATGTAAAAGTTTCATCTTGGTCCGATCTTTATTTTGGATGTTATGACTTATGATCAAAAAAATCTAAATCGATGTTAAAAAAACACGTTTCCCCTAATATTTGTCCCATCCATAAGAAATACACGGCCGCCCAAAATAACAAAAAATTTGAAATTTCAGCGATAAGCTCATAGATTTTTTTTTTTTAATGACATATATAAATTTCAAGTCGAACGGAGCAATTTCGAAAATTGGGCCATTTTTGCTTTTCTTCAGAACTTAAAAAATAATCAAAATTTCAAAAAAACGCGTCAAATAAAGTACCATCTCGGATCGATTATCTATCTTATCTATCTTATTATCTATCTTAAGGTATCATAAATTAAAATAGGAGTAGTTTTCTACTAGAACTTTTATCATAGAAAAAAAAAACATTATTGTAATAACAATACATTCTTTGCTGACGCTCAGAATCAAAAACCAGAAAAGAGAAAAGAAAAGAAAGGGAGGAAAGAAGGAAATGGAGTAAATTTGAGGTCGGGTTAAAAGCTGTTTGGCATAGCATTTATAGGTACCCAAAGATATCCGTATTTCAGGTAGGTTTAATATAGCTGATATTTTTCATTAAATTTGGTCTTTACCAGGACGTATACTATATAAATGAATTTGCTCAGAATCATTTTTTTGAACGCAATGAATTATCATTGTTTTCAGATATTAAATAATAAGTTTGAACCACAACTTCCGAAAAACATTTGCCTACCTAAAAATGTGATCCACTCCAAAGCGTAATCGCGACGTCAAACTATTTCTCGTCCGACCTCATTATATCCCCTTTCTTTTAATTACTGACTTTTGCGTGGTCTCGACGTGTTCTAGAACATCGGGATTTAATTAATAGTTTCGTGTTCTCACCAAACATCAATTGTAATTTAAAAAGCTGATTCTGGATTAGGGTGGACTATTTTACTAATACGTCTACACATTGTTTTTCAGTGAATTTTTTTTTCACCTCGCAGAACTCAGCGGTCGGATTGAGTTTATGTACAAACTTTTAGAGAAGCAATAAACCCGCGATTCTAATTACCTAGATACTGTTTTTATTATTTTTTTTTTCCTAGGGAAAACTTTCAACATTCAAAACAGATTAAATTCTCCTCTGCGGTACAACGTGTACAATTTATCCCATTACCTACGAAATGAACCATCGTTTCTCGGTTACAAACTTATAATGCGTTTAAAATGATAATGCCGGAAATAAAAAATTCGCGCAACGCAATCACAAACTGTATAAATTATGAATTCCAAAACGATTTGAACGATTTATCAAACGTCTTTACTATGTTCCGGTTAGTAAATAATGTTCCAGCTCTCGAAGTGTATTTTATTTAAAATCTTTTTGTATATTCTGTTTCCAACAGTCTTTGAGTTACAACTTGGTACTAATCGGTAAATCAGAAATAAAAGAATAAAAGAAACGTTTAACGGTTGCGCTGCTTTATAATAGTAGGTACACTTGCATTTCGAAAACCGTACTTACGCAGATTTTCCTGCATTTCAACATTATATTGTACCACAACTTATTAATAATATGTAAAATTTTTGAATAAAAAGTGCCATTTTTTTCCTTTTTGTGATTTTATTTCGTTACTGCGTTTCACTAAAGTATGTTTGAACAAAGTCTTATTTTTAAAAGCTATTTTTGCCGTTTTTACAATATTTTAGTATTAAGTATTAATTTGAATACTTTCTCGTCAATATACATTTGCCAACTCCACTTTACAGCGCATCAACAACAACATTTAAGAGTAGAAATATCGTAAACTTAATAATAGTATCATACCTACACGAGTAGATTGACAACCAAAACAAAATTGGACGTTTAATGTGAACCATTTCAAAAGTGCTCTAAATCATGGCTTAACATTTTTCCGTCATACGTGATTGGAATCAGTAAATCTAACATATAAAACAAATAGGAACCTATTCGGATAACTTTTGAGTGGTATACTATACAAAGCTTTGAAATTCTGGAATTTGTAAATTTTCCGTGAATGTTTCATAAATCTTAAAATTTTCAGTCTTAAAAACTGTATACATAAAAGCTTAAAAACATATTATATGGTTGAAAAGTGTAGCTAATCTTTTTACATTATTTTGATTTTAGGTCAACTTTACACCGTTATTTATTGTTTTGTTCTTGAGGTACTTGTTTCCAACAAAAACTTGCTTACGAAAATGTATTGAAATTTTCTCACATGATTTGAATGAATCAAATTTGAAATTTCAAACAATTCCAATCATTTTTGAGCTAAGTATATGGAGAACTTAAAAATTTTTAATATTTTAAAAAATTCGTAAAACAAAAAATATATTTTTCATAATTCTAAGAGTCAAAATTCAGACACAAGCTTTAAAAAATGTTTTTCTATTTGTATGGATATACCTATTTGGATATATGGATATATTTTTATATATTTGTAATGGTACGTATATAAAAATCGCTATAAAAATGTGGATTATATGTATGTACTTTTTTTTTTTTTTGCAATAACTCTTTCAGAAACTACTCAATTAAATTGAGATTTTACACGTTATTAGAACTGGTGTAGTACAAATATTTTAAAATGTTTAAGCAATTTCAAATCATATTTGATAATATTATATAGAACCGGCCTTAAAGTTCACAGTTTGTGGAGTGTTTGACTCACTGAACAGAGAACTCGCTCGGGATCGTAATTTAATATTTTAATATAAAACGTCTATCTTAAATGTCCCGAACCAGTGATCCGCTAAAAATCAGTGCCTTTGTCATCACCTTGCTTGCCTTCGATCTTTTATTCTTTTTACATTCTGAGCGTAGCGAATGTATTGTTTTTACAATCATTTTTTTTTTCTGTGCGAACACTCTTGCGAGCAGAGGGAGCGTCCAATCTCCAAAATGTCAAAGCACTAAAAAGTTTGAAAAGTGGAATTAGTCGGTACTTTATTGTAAGTGTTTTCTGAAATTTTTATTATTTTTTAGACTTATGGAACAAAAACCAAAAATGTTTTGAACGTTTTTGGCAAGCGGCTTGAAATGTCTACATTTATAATTCAATTTCACTGGTGGCAGAAGGCTCCGACCTGTACGTCAAATACCACAAAAAAATTTGGATTTTGGTTTCGATTTGTAATATATAACAGAGTATGTAATGTGCCAAAAACGACGAAATTTTCAAAATCACCGAATTCTATTGTGTTGGTCTTTTTGGGCCGAAAGCCAAAGCGATCTGCTCAATGCGTATTATACCACAAAAAAGTTTGGTACTTTGATTCAAATTATATCAGCTTATGTTATCAAAAATTGTTTTTAAATTTTTATAATTTAGCGAGCAGTCATCGGAAAACACGCAATAACTTAAAACTAAAATGCCCGGTGGAAAGGCGAGTACTGCAGGTCCGTTATGAGATCGAAACCGATCTCGCGGTTCAATTTTTTTTATGAGTTGTGTAAAATTGGGAAATTGGCAAAAATTATTGACATAATGCCTCGAAATGAATACAAATGAAAAAACATATTTTTCTATAGTGTCGAGCTCATTCAGAATCGTAAATTTCGCAAGCAATCAATTGTTTACAGGTACGTATGATTAACATTAAGGTTTGAACCAAACAACTCCGAACCAGCGGCCTACCCCGCAGCATACCCGGCCCGGCAATCACTACACGCAGCACATTTCTTACCCTTTTAATTCAGTGCTCAAGTTGAGGGGGGACACGGCTGTGGAGTAGGCGCCTGTTCATTTTTACAAAATATTTTTGCGCGTACCCCTTCAAATCCCCTTTTAGAAGTCTGGTATAGGGAACGTTTGTAACCCGTGACGCAATAATAGCGGATCCAGGAGTTATCCAAGGAAAAGGGGGCAAATTTTGATTTTGGTATAATCAAGTCGTAGTTACAACACACGGTAGAATACACTTAAGTATCGAGATGAAATGGACGTAATATAAGGTGGAACAAATCAGATTTGTTTATTATAATCACTGGTAAACACTAATTAGTAAAATTAGGTAATTTAATGCAATTTATACAACAAAAAAAATGTTTTTCTTAACTATTTTTGTTGAATTTCACACGTTAACGCAACATTTTCAAAAATTTTTTTTTGGTTTTTGAACTCTAAAATATTGCTAAAAAAATAATACAAATTTCAACGAAAAAACGCCTCAAGCAAATGGTACGGTTACGGTAGTACCATCTCGTTCCAAAATCCGCTCGCGGGAATCAATGACATCATAAATCTGACTACTCTTACTTGTACGAATTTATACATAAACTCGGCTCAAAGGAGAGTCACGATCGCCTTGGACCCGCCACTCTTGTGACGTACAACCATAGGGGTGTTGTGGGTGTTATAATACCCCCCTACCCAGAGGGCAGAATCTGTTTTTTTACCGCATTTTTTCCACGAAAAACAGTAAAACTCGCGAAATGCACGTACGTTTTTCTTGTTGTATCGTTCATAGAAATAAGTGTTCAGATCACGGGCTCCCCGCAAAAAGGTCCTCCTCCAGTTACGCGCTTAATGTCGTACAAGAGTCGGACGCATTTTGAAAAAATTTGCCGTCCCCCAGTTGCCCCTAATTTGGACGACAGCTCTGAATCCGCCCGCGCCGCAGTGCTGCTGCAGCAAACTCACCCCTGACTCACCCTGCGGCCGCGCAACGATCGCATAACGGCGACGCGGACACGTGCTCGTGGGCGCCGCTCTCCGGTGCGGGGGCGGACCGACGGCGACGTACCCCGATCGGGAACAGGGCGCAGCAGTGAGCCGCGGCCGGGGAACGCGTCGACACTTCGCGCGAGACGAACGGCCGCGCGGCGTATTCGACGGCGACTGACGGCGGCGGCGGCTGCGTGTCCCGTGCGCGCGGTGTGGCCGCGCCGCGTAGCGTCAAAGGCTGCGGCGGCGGCGGCGGCCGGTGGACGGGCAGGGCGGCGTATATTTTATTCGTTCGCTGAACCCGTAACTTGAGGTTGCGATTTCGGAAAGGTTAGTGAAAAAAAAAACAGCTGCGATGTACGTTATGCGTTAGTTCAGTTAAATTGCGTTCGATTAGAAACGCGAAAAAATTAACCAGATAAGTTAAAAAAAAAAAAAAAAAAACAAGACATGAAATGAACTTGACCGAGTTAAAAATAGGCGGTTAATCGTACATAATATTTTGTATAATTTTGCTACAATATTCATAAAACCTCTACAGCGGTACCTCTATAATATATGTCCGGGGTATTTTCAAATTACGTAGATATTCAGGAAAATAAAATATGTTCAAAATAAAAAAAGTCGATGAATTAATTTTGGTTGACGCAAAAAAAAAAAAAATAATAATAATAATAAACACGGGTATAACTTTGCCACGACGATAAACAAGTGTTAACTATAAAAAAGTTGAATTAAAACAATACAGTTTTCAACTGAATAAGTTAAAAACAAAATCAACTGAGTATAGTGAAAAAAATAATTAACTTTTTAACGTTTGTTTAACATTTTTACTAACCACGTCCTTCGCTTGTGAATAACGTTCAGCACCGCGCGCACAAGAGCGTCTCCGGGGCATCCTCCCGGACCAAAGAAAAAAACCACTTGCAGGTAGATAGAAAATAACTATTTTTTTTTCAGGACCGCTCCAGAATCATCCCGAGTCCGTAACGCCCTTCAAAACAAACTTCAAGCCCCTTACTAACTTTTTAACTTTACTTTAAATTTTTAACCAGTTAATGTCCACCTTCGCTTGAAAATAATATTCAGCACCGTGCGCACAGCTCCATAGTCCACCTCCCAGACAAAATAAAAACCGCAGATAGGTTGATAGATAATTTTTTCAGGGCTTCACACCATTAAAAACAAATTTCGACCCCCCAAAAACCCCTCTAATCCAAATGATTTTTTTATAAAACACCCATATATAATATATATTACGCCCGAAACCCAAATTAATATTCAATTTAGTGCGATACGTTAAATTGTAAGTATTTTTATTTTATATACCAAGGTCGTTGATTTATTCGTGAAATCATCAAAAGACGTAAAAATTATCCCAATTTTTATTTTTTTTTTCTAGTACTTATAACATTGTAAAATACAGGTTTGTTTTTTCTAAGTTTCAAATGGTTTTGAAAATTTTTGAGCTAAGTATGGAACTTTAAAATTTTTGAAAATTTCCATTTTCCGTGTGGTTTTGGTGTGATAAAAAATTATGGTTAAAAACATGCGTATGCTCTTCAAAAATTTTGAAAATCCATGGTCACAATTTCTTTTTTTTTTAGACGTTTTTAATCTAGTAAATGGTCGAAAATTGGTCATAGCTTTGACTTGTTTTCTGAAAAAAATTCGTAACTCACACAATTTGTTATTTAATAATCGAAATATATTATGTACAACAGTGTTTTCAATCTCATAAAAAAAATTTCAAAAAAAATCAGTCCAGCTTCCTCTTCTGGAAGCGTATACTTAAATAAAGTATTCAAAAACGGTGTAATTTG
This sequence comes from Hormaphis cornu, assembly GCA_017140985.1. Taxonomy (NCBI): domain Eukaryota; kingdom Metazoa; phylum Arthropoda; class Insecta; order Hemiptera; family Hormaphididae; genus Hormaphis; species Hormaphis cornu. The sequence continues at coordinate 49,754,024 of CM029357.1, forward strand.
GTCATAACAATGAAATTATACGCACTGTTGTGCAATATTGATACTAAAGTCATGTTAACTCCTCAAATAATGGTCTAAATGGTTTACAAATTTTCACGCACTTCTTTTTAAATTAATACTCTTTGAGTACCTACGCGTTTTTTTTTTTTAATTTTTGGACCATTTTTATTGTTAAATTGGGTTTTTACCGGGACGTATACGTGACAACTGAGCTCGCTCAGAATCGTATTTTCGCGAAGGCAATGATTTATAAACAATACTTATAAACTAGTGACCCACCCACGTGACTTGGAGTGATCCCGTGGTTTTTTTTCTTAGTTTTCACTCTAATTTACTGTACCTCAGCGGACGGCTGAAAAACCCGGGCGCTTGACCCGAAAAGTCGCAACCCGTATGTACTTAGCCGACATATGCGACGAAAATAAATAGAATAAATTTTATTCGTTAGGATATCGTGTGGAAATGTTTGGAAATCGGTTACGGTCGTTTGGATATCCACCATTAATTAACAAAAAAATAATTAAAATATAGCCATGAAGTTAGCCGACATGATGATAATTATTCATATTCTCAGCTGTTTTATGACTGTAATCGATTGGATATCGTTTGGAGATCAAGAAAATACATACTTGATCGTTCGGATATTAATTATTAGTAAGAAATTATAATAAAAATTAAAAAACCGCAACGCCTGATTATCATGTAATCCATGCGCGTGCGCGAAAAATTCTGGTGACGGGTTCGTAAGAACAGCTGTTTTCATAAAAGTGTTGTTTGGATCGTTTGGATTACGTCAAGTGTCAAGTGACAACTGTTACGACCCGGGACCCGTCACCAGAATTTTTCGCGCACGCGCATGGAAATCACTCAAAAAATTACTTTTGTACGGCTTATCTGTTTATTATAATTTATAAAATCAATGATACAACAATAATAGAGAAAATTTTAAATTTTAAATTTTAAATTTCACAATGATATCATTTAATACAGCGAATCACTGTTTAAGAAAATCAAACTTATTTCATGTTCCATTTTATAATAATAATTACAGCTCCACTTCTTACTTTCCAAGAGCATTGAGCAAATCTTATTGTTGATCATGTAGATTTTTTCTTCATGTCGCGTAATGTTTTCAAAAGAAATGTATATTTAGTATTAAACGATTTTGTAAATTAAGTAATTTTCTACCATTATACTATTATTGATTTAGTTTGTCTCCTATTGTATTTATTGTTTCACTATTTAAACTTGTTTAATTATTATTTTATATTGTTAGCTCATTATTACTATTATTATTATTATTGTTATTATTATTGTTTTAAATCGAGTCGTTTATTATTAATTGTAAAATACTCAAATGTTAAACCTGTACTGTATTGTTTACACAAAAGGGTCTTTACCCGTTTATTATACAAATATAATAAAAATAAAATAATTCTATTCTTAGGGCAGTACGTCATCTCATTCTTCAGAAGTTTTAAATTGGATATTAATAACTTTCTTTGAATTGTAAACATTTAATTAATCATTCATAAGATACAGTTAAATTTATTCTCTAATAAAAAAATATAGGCGAATAATTTAAAATTTAAACAACAACAGTAGCCAATCAAATGTTATTACAAATTGCACGAAAAGACAGGCGAGTCGCATAGGCATATAGTTACAATGAAAGGTACACATTTTATTTTTAATTAAATTAATAAATGTATTAATAGTTTAAAAATTTTCTAAAAAGATAGTCAGGAAGTAAATATCTGAGAAAATGTATACCTACTGCATTGTTAGCAAAGTTAACATTAAATATTAAATTATTAATCAACATTCATACAGTATGAAATAACTAATTTTTTTGTATGACATTTGATTCATTTCTCTCATCAGCCAATGATTTAAATTAAGAAATTGAGCATTAAACCTGAAAAATAAAAAATACAATTATAAATAGGTAACAATTTAAATTAAATTAACTGTGAATAAGTTTTTTTTTTTTTAGAATTTTGTGTAATACACAATATGTTCTATACTTTAATGAATATCTTACTGTTCAAAACTAGTTCAACACCAACTATGACCAATCTAGTTATAGATTTCACCAAAATTATATTAATTTCTTTAACATAATAGAACTTAAAGACAAAATTTTCAATTGCCAACTTATTTTTTTAAGGCTTCAATGAAAAATGTAAATTATACATAAAGGAATAAATAATTAAAAATATAATTTATAATATTATTTAAAATGTTCAGTTTAATTGACACACTTTGCGTAATATGAAATGTTAAGTGTGTTGTACGAAATAAAAAAATGTGTAATGGCCTATGATACTGATATATTGTTTAGTGTTTTCTTATTTAATTTTAAACTGAAACAGTTTTATAATTTAATACAAAAATATTAAAACTTTTTGCTTATCCACAATTTAATTTAATATTATAAAGTTCATATGTATTTGGTCATACATTTTTTAGGTAGGCAGTCGAAACAGGGGTAAAATTGTAAAAATGTTTTTAAATAGTTATTATTATATATTGTAAATCACTTGTTTTAATGTTATCAAAAGTTGTAAGTGTTTAAATTGAGGAGTTTTTAGAAGATTCACTGCAAAAAAAAAAACATAGATGATCCAACAAAACGTATTTTTAACGGTCTCCTTTCAAATTGTGTTTTGTTTCTAAAAAATTGTTTATCGGAACTAAAAAACTAAGCGAAATTCTAAAAAAAGTTTGATTTCATAACTACTAACTGAGCCTATTTTTTTTTTTTTTTTTTTGCACCACTTTTATGAAAATTGAAGCATGTTTACCATCTTTCTGGATGATCAGAAAAAACAGTTTTCATTTTAATAATCTCTAAGTCGAAAAAAACAAATCGTTGATTCAGTGGCAATTTATAAATAGGTATTTTAACGGATTGAAGGGTGCTCCGGGTTGGGAAAGAGAAAGACTCCCACTAAACTGATTTTGATATGAAGTGTATAATACAAAAAAATGAATATTTTAGGCTCTGGTATATCAAAATAATTATTATGGCCACAGAGTATACATACGCTGACAAAATTCTAGCAGTGTACTAAGTATACAACTTACACCATTAACTTAACTATCGAGTACAAAACAATACATACAACCATAAAAGTATGCTTAAGCAATAAACTGATAATATAAATATAAATGATAATAATAATTGTATTACTACGTACTTTAAATTACGTTAGTATCGAATTAGTTCTCTTTTTTCCATATGATAAGTGAACTTCCAAACCAATTAGAGAACTAATAATACTCAACCATGATATAATAGGATTAAATCTAAAAAAATATACACAAAATAAAATTTAAGAACATATTTATAATTTTTTTTCTCAACGTTTGCAAACTACAATGTTTAACATTTAAAGAGCAATAGAACTTAGAAGTTAATACGAGTAAAAATTAAACTTGTTTCGAACAAAACAGTACTACTTCTTGATTACAGTACAAAAAATATATTTTTAAGATTACAAACTATCATAGGTAAGTTTTTAAAATAGATGAATACTTATTATTTTTTCTATACTATTTTTAAATGTACAGTACTATTACATTGTCACTTATAAGTACTGTGATATTTTTTTTTATTACAAATAATTTATTGGTATTCCAATAACAGATTTGTATATCGCGTCTAATAATTTATTATTTATTGATATAGAATCTTAAAACCATACTCAGTAGTATTTTTTGATGAAAATCCCAGAGAGTCCAAGATGTTAGTGGTCTGGCAAGGATGTAATCTAAAAAATGGTTTGCTGTAGTAAGGATGATCCTACAACAATATTTTAATTTGGTAAGTATTCATGTTTTGCTAAAAATAGTTCAAACACAACTTAAATGATTACCATCTGAGTTATACAATTCCATTTATCCAGGTATAAATTTTCTTTAAAAAATGAATGGACGATAGACCAAACATGTTCTAGTGTGAGTAATTTTCCATCTAGATTTAAAACAAACAAAGTATTGATCTTTCAATGTCAAATTTATTTCTTAAATAATTGTAGAAATCACCATTAAACCACATATTATAAAACATATCTGGACATGAATAACTTGAATTGTATAGTATGTGATATTCACAAACAATTGGTCCGAAATCTTCCAAACGTGATTCTATAAAAATGACAAAATATTGTAAAATTTTCAAAACCGCTAACTAAAAAACTAACCTGTGCATTCAGAGTTCATTGACAATCTACTAAATGTTTGTATTTTCTTTTTAACTAAATATTTTATACTGTGTTCATTCTGCAAGATAAATAATTGTATACCATTATTATTTATAGATTATAACATGTATAAATATATACATATATCATAGACTACAGTACACTAATAATTATTCATTTTATGATACTAAAATCAAATTTTATCATCATTAAAATATATTCTAAAAGAAAAATAAAAAAATAGCGCCACATTAAAAATTATAACTTGTAAATATTGACTATTTAGCTAACAAAACCTTTTTGACAAATAATTTTTGAATTTTTCAAAATATTTTGAACTACCAAAATAAAATACTTACCTATTATGGTAAAAACTTGTAAATGTACGTTAAAAAGTATTATCTAGATTCTAGACTACTAAAATATATAGTATATAACTTGAAAAAAGGAAGATGAAGAAATAAATAAAAAACAATAAAAACAATATTTTAATATTTATTATAATATTGTATGAATAATTTTACCATAGAATTTTGGTATTCACAGATTTGCCAATCATCGTCGATTGAATCAGAGTGACGTTTTAAATCCAGCGCAAAGTTTTCAAATTGTGCATATGAAATGGTCATAATTTTTTTTGATACAAAACCCAGAGTAAATTTTCAAACTGATTCCTGAAATTTAATATAACGTTAAAAACAACAGTAAATAAACAAATAAATAATGTTCCAAAAATAATATTATTGTAACAAGGGAGAGGCAAAAACGTATTGAACAATAATCATTTCGATAATCATGTAATACCAGTGTGCACAATGACCAAGGTGAATGTGATTCGGTGAATACATACTCATGGTCTGATTAGGAACTGAAATTCTAGAGGGCTTAAGGATTTTAACGACTAAAATTTAGTTTGATAAATGTTAGGTTTGTGATGTTCAGTTAACTAAGGTCACTGAGTCAGATGACCACTGAATTAACAAAAAACAAGTAATAATTAAATGTATTATAGTCTACAACAATATACCTATGTTTTATTGAATGTGAATTAATATCAATAGCATGATTTAAAATTGTGATAAAACTATAAAATAGACTAAATTTCAAACTGTATAAATTTATTTTGTGATTTGCCAATACTTAAAAACTGTTTAGCAATTTAAAATTAATTTATGAAGAATTTAATGCTATAGATACAACTATTAAAGTAGCATGATTGCAGTAGTCTGACATAGGTACTGAAATAACGATGAATTTATTCTAAGTGTATGGCGGAACTTGGTTTGGAGCGTGAATATCATTGTAATATATTAAAACAATTCCTGAACTCTGAAGTCAATATAAGTTAAAGAAACCAAGACTTAATATTTTAATATTATCAAGAAATAAGAATCACATATAAAATAAATCAAATTCATACCTGCTTTGTTGTAAAACTAAAAATTCTATAAAATAAATTTGCGTGTAAAATCAAGTGTTTTGCACAAATTTCACCAACTGTTGGATTTTTTAAAAATAATTATTGTAACTACCTACTTTAATGAATTATTTGGAAACTAAAATAAGTGGTAGGTTGAACATTTATTTTATACATCGTATTAAACTATCGGGGAAAACAATAAAAAATTGCTCTACCTACTGTTGCACTATATATTAAGTACTACTAAAATGCAATTAAATTTTAATAAAATTCAAAACTGTTAAATTGGCAGAGAAATGATTCCTATTTAGATACGAAAAACAATTTTTAACACTTTTAAATACAGGCATATTATAGATATACTAACGCTCTAGGATTTTAAAACGATAAATAGTAATAATAATAACCATTCTAGGTACTGGATTAAAATTAATTTTTATTTAATTGTTGAAAAAAAAATGTGCAAACAAATAGCCAAATCTCTACCCACCCCGATAAGATTGAAGCGGAGGTTTCAGGTATTTGTCTGTTGGTCCAATCCGGACATGTTAACACTGAGCTTACTTTTAATTTTTGAGTCGTTCTAGCAGCACAGAACAATTTGACATTTGAACAAATATTACTATGAGTATTGGAAACTGTGGTGTTTACCAAACGCTTAAAATTTGATACTCTATGTGTTTATTTTTAAAAAAAATTAATTTTAAACTGAAATCAGACATTTTGTCGTTCAACTTTCAAGTAACAAGACACTAGACAGAATAAAAAATAAATAATTACTGAAGCAATATTTACAATTAAAACTTAGAACTTTAATTAAATGTTTACAGTTTATTTTATTCGTCAAAACTCAAAAAAGGTAAAGATTTTAAATATGTTTTGTGCAATCACTTTTTAATCTCATATTCTGTGTGCACTAAAGTCTCTAAACAATCATGATAGGCTGGATAGATAAGATATCTGTGATAGTCGATAGTCTGTGATAAAAACAAATAAATTCAAAAATTATTATTATTTTCTGCAAATGTTATTGTGAATTTTACAAACTAATAATTAGCCGCCAATGACAGAGGACAAGCAATATCGGCAAATTATTTTTGTCGAGTTATTTGGAAAGCGAGTCATGGCTACACGGTGATTTCCTGGATACTTTTACGAAGAAAAAAATTAATTAAAAAATTTTAGCAGTTTTTTAAAATGTCAACATTTCAAAATAGAAACTTAATTATTTAACTAGTTTCCAATTTATTACCACATTAATCATAAAAGTTCGATTTACCTATTTAATATTTTACTACCTAGGTAACAACCTTAAATGTCGTTAAAAAAAATAATAATAATAAAATAATTTACACTACCCAATTTGAAAAAATTCATATAAAACCATAAAATGGGGTGAATAGGAACAGTTTTTTGAGTTTTTTTGCGATTTAACTCAAATATTATAATAAAAATTATCTTTTGATCATGCATTCTTATTACACAGACAAATATAATTTGCCCTCTTGAAGAACGTTATTTTAAACTGACTTAAAATTAAGTAGAAGTTCTCTATTCGACTGTATGTTATTTTCTTTTTTTTTTTTTGTATGTTTGTTATTCAGTTACTGCAACAATAGTTATGAACAGATTTTGATGATTCTTTTTTTGTTTGATGTGTCATACTTCAGAAGTGATCCCATTTAAATTTTATTGAAATAATTGTTTCATTGCTTTTTTATTAATTAACAAGAATAGTGTATAGAAAAATCACAATAATGTCATTTTTACCCTCTATAGTCCATGGCAATACAGCTTTCAATAGGTCTATAGGTCTGATAGGTTAACAATCGTCATATTCCACTAAAAGTTATGAAATAAAAAACAAAACAAAAACACTAACAAGTATTGAATAATTAAATGACAAAAAAAAAATGTTATAACTTTTTTTGGAGTTTTTGCTGTCCAACATAATATTATAATATAAACTATTATATATATGTACATACTTCTCCCAAAATTGTTCTAGTTTATTGAAATTCTTAGACATTACTAGAATAGCTGGAAAAATGAAAATGTGGTGAATATTCCAAATTATTTTGTGTAAAGTACTGTAAACAATACAAATTTACCATTTTTCTAAGCTTGCTCAGAATTATTATTCTTGTATGCAATTCATTAGGAAAATATCCCTCTTAATTTAATGAAAGTAGTTACAGTAGCATTTTAACCACACACAAAGCCAAAACTTGACAATTGACATTAAAGTGTGCTCATTGTCCAAAAAAATTACTTGATTCACATATTCTTACTTTTAATAATTTATCTATGAACTTATACATAGGTAAGTACTTTAACACAATTTAATAATATCAGCACACAATTATATATTTAGTGAATTTTCAAGTGTCAAAACAATTTTTTTTAAGAACATGTTATATATTTTAAGTTTTGTAAAAAGCACACAATTTTTTGAGGGGCTATTAAAAATTAAAGGAGGAATTTATTTTTTGTACAATTAGGGTTTTTCATGGCGCACAGTCGTTTTACCTAAAATTGTACCTTTGACATGCAATCAATTAATGTAAAGAGAGTACTTTGACCAATAAATTGCGTACTCAAGAGAGGGAAGGGTGAAGTAGGTATCCCTCCCAAAAGCTTTTGGATAAAGGCTTATAAGTTATAATCCAATGTAATGTAAAGCATAAGAATTTTTATTTTTATTCATTTTCACCCCCACAAAGAAAAAATTGCAATTACACCAATGTTTTCAATGTCCAGGCAGTTACGACCCAGACAGTAGGAACTCTAAAATAAAAATTACAGTAAAAAATATAAAATTGAAAGTACAAAAGTGAATTTAATTTTTTACAATATTTATAATAACATACTTAAAGAATGTCTTATAAAACTATTAACACACATAAAATAAATAAAATGAGTTGTCAAAAAAGTAAAAACATTTGATCAAAAGACGTATTATCATAACTGAGCACATTGTTTGTCACACTTAAAAAAAAATTAAAATCGTTTACATTGCTTGCCGACCTCATTTAAAGAAGTAAATATTAAGATAAATTCAAAGTTTAAAACGGTCCAAATTAATATTATTAGTTATTATTTAACATCCTCCAAATCACATTTTTCTCAGATGACGTGAAATGCACCCTATATATTAAAAACCCGAATTTTGATTAGGCAGAAATTTAATTGGAAGTTTTTATGAACTTAACTTAAAACAGATTTTGTACCATACTAGAATGTAAACATTGATCTCTAAAATACTAGAATTTATAAATTACCTAATTTATTTAGTAGTTGTTGTGAGATTAAATATTTTTACTTCTTTCAGTACGTATAATAATTTATAAATAACTGATGGAATTTTATGTACTAAATAAAATCAGCAATTTACACAAGTCATACAATATCCATACAAGTTTTTATTCATATAAATGCTTCTAAAATGACCTAAATAAGTCATTAACCAAATAAGTCACCTAGTTTCATCAAAATCTTGATCTTTGTCATCTTGATAAAATTCATTAGGTGGATCAACTCTTTGGTCAATTTCAATCTGGGATTGCCGTACATCAGGATCAGCTTCATCTATAGCGATCGCATTAATTTCCTCAGTGGGAAGTGCGTCACCGGGTACATCTTGAATCTGTACACTAGGAGAGTGCTGTACCATTTTCAAGTTGTCATAAGTGTGTTTAACAATTAGTTCTAAGTATTGTTTACTGTTTGCATTTTCTTGTCGAGTCACTACTTCAGGATGTAGTAAAAAGTCGGGAGCAAAATAGTCGCGATACTCATGTTCAGGAATCGTATTGCTAATATCTTCATCAATCAAAAGAGATGTTTCATAAGTCCAGCAACGTGCAACATTTCTTAAAGTATACCTGTAATCAAAAAGTTGGGCATTAAAATTTAAAAGAATAAGAAGAATATTTTTTGCCAATGAACAATACCATGTATGTTCATAAATCAAAATTAATGAATAATAATGTGCATAATTTAAAACAAAATTCCAGCAGTTATCTTAACATTTCAAAAGAAATTGTATTATACGTTATTTGTAATAGCGTAGTAAAAAAACGTACCTAAATAAATTAATAACTAAAATAAACATAGAAGGTGTATGCAGTCATGAGTTGAACTTATTACATTTGAAAATTATTCAGTTGAATGTATGTAAAGGTAATATATGGAACAAGAGCAGTTATAATTACTAGAGTATGGATTTCAAAGGCAAATTGCATTTTTTCTGGATAGTCTTTGAAAAAAGTTTTCAATTAAACTTGATACAGCAAAAAGTTTAAATTAAATTGAAACTTTACTTTGAATTTTTAAAACTCTTAGTGCATTCTGTTTATTTTTAAGGGTATATTTACTATTTATACATAATACCTATGATGAGCTTTCAATGTAAAATCAGGTACAAAACAAAAATATTAGCGGATGCTTTTTTAATTTTGTTTTTTTTTACTGAATCCGTTTTTCAAACTTATAAATACATTTTAAACATTGTAATGCACAATTTATGTATATTACAATCAAGTTTCTGTACATCAAACTATAAATTACCAGTCCATACTAGGTAATTTATTGATACATTTTTGTTTATAATAAAAGTAAACAAATATTTTTTTATTGAAAATTTTTTATGTTTAAAAACATAGTTTGATATTTCTTGAGGCCACTTATATATCCAAACCCTAATAACTAAAAACACATAATGTAACATTTAAATAATAATAAAAATATTATCAACGGATTTAAAAATAGCTTGGGCACTGCCAATGAAACAAAAAAAAGTAAATAAATAAATAAACATACATTCAATTGTCATAATTTCCGAGTATTAATCTTAGTACCTATGTATTTAAAAGGTAGGAATGAAAACTCTGAAACTTACCCTCCACCGCCGACAGTCAGCAGAGGAACGTTCAAATCTTTAATGAATTTAACACAATCTCCGTGTCCCTTGGTACTGAGGTTGAAACAACCCAAACGGTCGCCGTTTAATGAGTCCGCGCCGCACTGGAGAACTATTGCCGTAGGTTGATAAAGATCCATCACATGTTTGATCACGGGTTTAAACACCTAAAATAAAATGACACAAACAAAAATGAAAACGTGAAAAGGTTTCGCGGAACAATTTTTGGGCATAAATCTAGTTAAGATGCTCTTCAATTTTTCAATTTTATTTTTTTCCCCGCTAAAAGGTGCCTATATAATATGGTGCATAACAGCGGGAGGCCGATGGAACCGAGGTCCACTATAATACCCACCTGAGAGTAACTGAAATCGTCGATGCCCTCTTTGAGCGGCACGTTCACCGAGTAGTAGCGGCCGACGTCCGCGCCGATCTCGTACATATCGCCGGTGCCCGGGAAGAACCAGTTGCCGTACTTGTGGAACGACACGGTCATGACGCGGTCCGTCAGATAGAACGCCTCCTGAACGCCATCACCGTGGTGCACGTCAATGTCGATGTACAGCACGCGCGGATGGTACTTGAGCAGCTCTAGGATAGCGATGACGATGTCGTTGACGTAACAGAAGCCGGACGCCTCAAACTTCTTGGCGTGGTGCAGCCCGCCGGACCAGTTGATGGCTATGTCGCAGCAGTTCTTGTTCAGCTTCATCGCGCCGTCCAGCGACGCGCCCGTGTACATGGAACAGAAGTCGTACAGGCCCTCGAACACCGGGCAGTCCTCGCCCACGTTGAAGTGGTTGAGGTACTTGCTGTACGTGGTCAGGTTCTGCGGCGTGACGCGCTGCAGGAACTCCACGTACTCGTCGTGGTGGAACCGGCACATGTCGTGCGCGCTGGCCCGGTAAGGCCGGTAGATCTTCATCTTGTTGCACAGCCCGTAGTTGAGCACCAGGCTGTGGATGACGGACAGCCGGTGCGGCTTCATCGGGTGCGCCGGGCCGTAGTGGAAGTTGCCCACGTCCGGGTCGTAGAAGTAAAACACGCGCTTGTTGGACGCCATGGCTTGGCGTGTGAGACGTGTTTTAAGGCACCGTGGTGGTCATACCCGACGATCGAGAATTGTTAAGTAATTAAACGCGAACAAATCCGGAACGGAGCGACGACGAAAAACGAACACCTACCGCAAAATAGACGCGAAATAATGCCAACTGTTATTATTATCGATTATTATCAGACAAAAATGTTGTTGCGAAGCGTAAACAATTAATATTACAACCGCAGTCGCGTGTCTACGTCCGCCATGGTTATGAAGTTGGGCACGCGTTATCAGTAACTTCATATCATTAAAGTAAATAAACAAAATTATTGATATAAAGCATATAATAAACGAAAATCAAAACGCTACGATAATAAAAATACTGCAAAAATAAAAATACAGAAGTTAAATCGGAATTAATTCCCGAAATCGGAACATTCGTTCGCAAATAATAGAATTCAACGACCGTATCAAATCTGTACACTTTTGGCGAACAGATGAGAGGCATTTGAGAAACTATAAAAACACCAATTTGTTACGTACGTGAAGTTAGGGTACCAATCGCAGCTAATCACCACAAGTAATATTGTTATTATTTCGTTTGTATTTTTTGAACAAGGTACCCATTCTAATATTTTATTTTACTTTAATGAAGGAAATGGAACAGCAAACGTCGGCGACATTCAGGCAAGACAGAGGAATGTCAACATTGAGCGATGGAAGTTCAATTAAATCGTATTATTGTCACCGCTCGTATAGGTAGCTATCAAAAGCAAGGAAACCATGTTCGAGAGTTAGAATTAATGTGAAGCATTAAGATTGACAAAGCTTGTCCAGCCGTGTTCGAAGTCACAGTTTTGACACGCGACACGGTGATGAACATTTTGAAAAACACATTTTGTGAACATGATAAAGAAATTTGGCTGATTCGATTGGACGATGAGACTCGAAAACAAATTGCAGGTACGTTGCAATTATTATCCATTTGTACATAATGGCTTATGAGCACCATAAATATCCAATTAACACTCAATAACTTAACCCTATCAACTAATATTTATTTTTGTTATGTGAATATATTATTAATCAAAATTCATCAGTCTATTGTTTATTTAAATTGTTGATTCGTCCGTATGAATTTTTGTTTGAACAATCTGTAATTACTATTATTATATTTTATATTGTTATTATAATTATTATTATTATTTTTTTTTTTCAGGGAAACTGAAAGAGGGCGTCAAAACTAATAAACTGAAGAAAAGTATATTTAAAAATCATTTGAAGTGAACAAATTTGAAATCAAGAACCAGAGTTTATCTACATTTAAATTTAATTATAATGTGAAATTCTTGAAAATATTTAGTTAAAAATAAATATTACCGATTCAAACTTGGGAGTTTTAGAACTAATTTTGTACTCAGTAAGCTACGCTTTAAAGGTCATTATTCTTTTTTCAATATACCTATATAAAATTCAAAATTCACCGACACACATCTTTTAATTGAAACAATATCTAACATATGAACGGAATAAAAATAGATTATAATTACTTGACAGGTTCGCTGCGAAATAACGATTATAGCCGTTCGTTCCCATGTGCTGTCACTTTTACATATTATTTCATTTTTTTTTTTTCATTTGAGTAACGTTAGATAAAATTTTGTTTTCTTTTATCAGTGTTCAAAGTGTATACTACTGTATTTATGTGTGAAAATTGTACTTTTTTTTGACCAGCACTGTGGTATGTATATACTAAATTGATCCACAGTCTAGTCTAGTTAAATCATTGAGTCTTTTCTTTTCTTAAAACAATTTAGTTTTAGTTTGTCAAAAGGTATGTTAGATGGGTAATAGACAAAATTAGGTACCTAATAGATATGTACATCTGTACATCAGGACAGAATACAAATAAATAATTATCTTCACTAAAGACAATTAAAAGTATTGAGTATTGTCTTTTCATAAAGTATTTCAGATTTTATTTGTCAAAAGATTGGTTTGGTGGGTAATAGATAAAATTAGGTATCTAATGGATAAAAAAAACAATAATTCAAGCGCAAACAAACAAAAAACTCAACAACTATAATTAAATTATAAAATAATAATAATAAAAAAAAACCTATTTAGCACAAAGTGTTCTCTTAAAAACTCTAAAAACTAACATGTAAATTAACTTAATTTTGATTAAATCAACACAATTTGTGTATTTTTTATCATGATGTGGCACTCGCTTCACAATTTAGTTTTAAGAAGCCTTGTATAGATAGGTATATTCATAGTAAAAATTATAAAAGCATTAATAAAAATACTTAAAAATAGTGTCTAAATGTTAGAAATTGGTTGGTATCTAACTGTACCTATAACAAGATTTCTAATTCCTCACACAAATTTAAACACGTTCACAGTTCAATTCACACAAAATACAACAATTGGATTGTTTTAATAATTTTCGAATTAAGGATATAAAATACATGTTAGTTGATCTTTTAATTTTTTTTAACTACTTTACTTAATTTTTTTTAAAGATAATTTCCTATAACTATCAACTTTTACAAAAATTTACTTAACTCAAATTATGCTTTAACTTATAATTGAAGGAAGTTTTGTAAATTTGTGTAGTATGTAGTGTTGATGATAATGATGCTGCAAATAATTATTTTTCTACAATTTACCTAGAATATTTATGATTAAAAATGTTGATGTTTTGTAATATGTAGATTTTATGGTTATTTATTATTTTTTTTTTTTTTTGCGTATTTGAATTGCTATAGATTGCATAATAATTGCATTTTTAAAAAAAATAATTTTTTTTTTTTAATTTACTATAATTTACTACAGTTTTTTCTTTTTGACAAGGACCTTATGCGATGCTCTTAAAGTTTTTTGTTGCTTTTTTTTTTATTATTTAAGGGCGTGGATGACCCTCCACAATTTCCTTGTTTAGACCAATATATGAGCAAAAAAAAAAAAAAAGGCACTTTAAGTTGTTCAATTTTTATTCCATAAAAATATTTGAGTAGTTTAATGACTTGTCTTTGTTTTGTGGTCAACGAAATTTTGATTTTTTGAATCAAAATAATTATAAATGTGATTTTAGTTTTTGAAAAATATGAAAACAATTTTCTATTTTGCAATATTCTGCTTCCAAGAAAATATCAAACATTAGTAGATTAGTGTGTTGTAATTTAAAAATTCTGAATCGATTAATTCTGGGTAAACGCATTTTTGTCTGGCTTATTCGTCTATAGTATGTCTGAAATTTAAATTATGATTGATTTGTGTATGCCCGTGCGTAAACCTTATAATCCAAATGTAGAAAATGGTGGTTTTGAGGTTTTGAATCTAATCTGAAGCCGCAGAGCTTGCACTAACGGGTAGTTCTAACCAATATGGGCAGTTCTTAATTATAATGGGTAGTTGTAACTACACGTTTGGGCAGTACCTAAACATTAGAAATTTATGTTTATATTGATTAGGTATGTTTTCAGTTTTTCAATTTTATTGTATCAACAAAAAAATTATCCATCGTTATTTTATTTAAAAGTTATCAATGTACATATTAAAATCACGTATGTAATTACTAATTGTTAATCATGTTGTATTTGTATCCTTAATTTTTGGTTTCCTAAATAATGGTTACTGAGTAATTTTTTATCCGCTTTTACAAAAATATTTTGGGTAGTTCTTAAAATTCTTCCTTAGCACAAGCTCTGTCTGAAGGTACTATAGCGTTTGTTTACTGCTTTCGAACACAAAAACAAAAATAGATCTATATTGAGTTGCCTGTACAATAACTCCTAAGAGCCATTGGAATCCAACGCTTTTAATAAATTTTAAAACTGTTATTAAGATGTTTAGTTTTTTATGTACACTCGATAGTAAAAATTTTTTTTTGTATTTTTGAATTTTTGCGCGAAGTAGTCCATAAACCTTACTTAGAAAAGCCACCGACTTTAAAAATCCGAGCGTTCTTTCAGTTGTGGACACGGTGAAGAAGTCGTCTTCATTGTAAAAACGATACGGGAGGTATTACTGCGCTGACGCTCAGAATCTAAAACATCTTGTGGACAAATCTCGAAACGCGCGTTTCGAGAGGAAACCGACGCCGACCAAATAATAGTTATTACAATATTGTTTTATTGTCGCTTGTTTTTCGACTTGGCCGGAGACAACAAATGTTCCCTGATGACGCGCGCGCCCATCGCGTGAATCGTGGCGCGGTACTCGGATATCGGCACCACGTACGGTTCGCGAGGCATGATGCTGCAGCTGGCGAAGTTCACGGTGGACGTTTTTGGCGCGCTCGTCTTCAGCGCGATCCTCTTGTCCAGCGCCGCCGACCTGCAGGCACGCGATTTACCCCGACGGTAAAAGTGCCGTCACTTTTTTTTTTTTGAAAATCGATTTTCCTAATCGCCGTTCCGCGAATTGGCGAGAATGGAAAAAGTAAGTACCTACCCCCCCGAGCCTTATAAGCCCTATATTCTGATAAACAAAATCAACGAACCGGCGCTGTTACCCACCCACACCCACTAATCGTTTTCATTCCAGTCTGCAATTTGACGTCACTCACGTCAAAAATTTAATCACGACGTAGAAAATACTATGGTACTTATTTTTATTTTTCATACAAATTACCTCGGTGTTTTCTACATCGTGATTAAATCGTTAACCTTTCATGAGATTCGGGTAATTTGCGTGTTCGTAAATTTAAACAATAATTGATATTGAACGACAAGCAATAGCTGGTAAGTACACGATGGGCGTAGTAAGCGCCGTACGAAAAGTTTAATTAAACTACGAACGATTATTCAAACCCTCAGTGTTATAGTTTGTTGAGATGTAAATCGAAACGAGATTGTATTCTTGATTAATTTTGGCTACGAATCTAATAAAACACTAAAATTACGGTCTTTCCTTCTCCTGTAAAATTTTACGCCTGGCCCTACTTTGGTTACCTCCTATAACCGCCGGATTATGTAAAATTCCCGGAAACTTGTTTGAACCCGCCGTTTGATAAATCGCCTATTGCAAAATAAAGTACATTGTTGTATCGTCCAAGCAAGACCGGGCAAATTAACAGCTTTTCTTAAGGCGATTCGAAACGTCTTTTTCTGTCCGTCACACGTAAGTCAATAGGACGGTTTTTACTCCAAACGTTATACGTACCTACAGATTTTTGTTACGTCTTCATTATGTCCTTAACAGGGTCTCTAAAATATTTTGCACCTCACGCCTAAAATTGTTTGTCCGCCGGCCCGTACTGGTCGCAATCTAAGGGCGCGTGAATACGAGGGTGCCAATTTCTTCAATTTTATCTACTTATTTTTATGGATACTATTGGTCGGAATTGTTCTCTGCGGATAGCAAATATCGTTTTACATGTTATCAAGGTTTCTAGTCTTGAGAAATAAATTTTTGTTATCTTTGAATTTTGTGCCAAAAATAAATCGCAGACGTATGAATGATTTTTGCAGATTTACCGACTCTAAACGACCGAAAAGTTCCAATTTTTCAAAATGTTTTAGTCACGCACCACCTACTTAAGTATCAAACTATAACGTTATGCACCTTGTGTGTGTGAAAACTTCAAAGATTTTACTCGAAAATCAAACTTTTCATCGAACAGAAACCGCAAAAAACGGAAATTTTTCTAATTTTCTTTTTTTCCTCGAGGAAACTCTAACTCGACAGCTATGCGATTCTCCCGGGTGGGCCGGTACGCGAGCCGCCTGCAGTCAGTCCGTCCCTGCCCCCGACCACCTCCTCCTCCTCTTGTGCTGTTGGTACGCCGCTGGCAAAACCAACCTAACCGAACTGCCGTTATACAATTATTATTGGTATATCGCGACACGACTGACCGCAATTCGTAGTCGTCGTCGTCGTCGTTAGTAACAACTGTTTTTATTGTTGTTTCCTTTTCCTCGACATTCGATCGGTCACGACGTTTCGGCCGGTAATCCCGATCGTACGTGCTCCTCAGTTGCTTCTCTTCGACCCGCGGAAACGAGCAGCCGTCCGCACCGCCGCGGTCGCACATTCCGCACAACACGTCTCGCAGGCACGGAAAACGTTCCAAGAGTCGCGTTCTTAAATCGTCGTCGCGTTCGCGCTCACTACCGACCGCGGTCGCCGGAGCCGCGGACCCGTCCGTCTCGTCGGGTCGACGGAAAACCGTGCACGGGGGCCCGTGATTCTTCACCACCTTTTAAACCGTACACGATAACGTTACCCCCCAACAAAATAACCTATCGGTGAAAAAGTGCCGAGTTGATCCCAAGAAGGTCGGCCAACAATTTTGGCGGCCAAGTCGGCTCTTTTTTTTTAGTCCATCATAACTTTGCTGTACATTCCCTACTTTCGTGATCAACACTCGTTTACTTATAATGCTAAACACGTGGCAAGTTTTTGAAATAAGTACGAGACGTCAGTATTATATACCAAGTTGGTGGTGGAATGGATGGAAATGAGAAAAAAAAGAAAAATCATCCCCTTCTATTTTATACCTGTATTTCAGAAACTCGCCAAATGTTTAGCAATATGAGCGAATGAGTGTTGATCATGAAAGTAAGAGTGCAGTGAAGCTATGGACCAAAAAAAAAAAAAAAAAAAAAGCAGGCTTTGCTAAAATTTTGATGTCATTACTTTGTACAATCTGAAACTTGGCCCTTTTTCACCGTTAGGTTTTTGTTTGGATAACATTCAAACACTATGCGGGAAACGACGTTACAAACAACGTTTTATCAAATGTTACCAAAACTACCCCCTCCCTAAAGCGGCACTAATGTTGAGGAAGTTTTAATTTTCCCTTTACTTATACTGAAAGATCTACCTCTGTGCCAAATTTTACGTTTCTACCTATTCGGGAAGTAACTATCTTATAATCAGTCAGTCAGTCAGTCAGTAACAAAATTGAAAACTTTCAAACCCTTTCCTTTTGGCTAAGTATATAGAGTTCAAATTTATGCAGTGTCCTAACCAGCTAATTAAGCTCAACCAGTATGTGAAATTTCAAAGGTTTATTTTTAGAGGAGGCAGAAATACAATGGTTAGAAAAACCGGGTGAATTGGTTCGTGTGATGATACACTGCCGTACTTACTGGAACTTAGCCGGTGCACTTCCGTGCGCTCAGATTGTAACTTCCCGGTGACTGTAAAACTCGCGGAGGCGCTTGAAAAATTTTACCCAAAATCATGATTTTAGCGGTCGTTTAAAAACCGATACACGTGTCGTGAAATTGAAATTTTACTTTAAAACTGCGAAAATTCCTCACAAGTCGTAGATTTGCGTATAGTTTTTGCAGTAATTTTAGTTTCCCGTAATCAGTATTTGTATTAAATAATAATGTGTAGTTTTTAAACAGATTACGTAACTACGTATATAATTATAAAATTTGCAAAAAGTCATTTTTGAAAAATCAGCGAGTAGAGTCGCTTTTTAGTAGGGTCACCATTTTGGGTAGGCCGATGTTTTGGAAGTTGTAGTTCAAACTTATTATTTAATATCTGAACGCTATGATGGATTGTGCATTCGAAAAAACAATATTGTACGAGTTCAGTTATCTATTATACGTCCTGGTGAAAACCATTTTGAACAAAAAATATCAGTTTTTTATTAACGTACCTGAAATATGACATTTTTTGAAAATCATTACGCCAAATACTTATCACCGACCTCAAATTTACTCCTTTTCTTTCTCTCCATCCTTTCTTTCTTTTCTTTTTCCTATTCTTTATTTTATGTTCTACTACGTCTACTATGTTATGTTATATAAGGTACTTTTTAATTTTCTACTCTATAACATTTTTTGATAGGACTAACCTTTGGCTGTCAGTGTTCACGGAAAAAAAAAAAACCCAAAAAAAAAATTGTTAACCCTATATAATTAAAAGCCAAAATCTAAAATGTTTTTTGGTATTCAGCGTAGAGATCGGAGCACTCATTCTACACGAAAACCCAGTACAAACCTGAAAATTTCAATCTTTTCGGCGTAAAATTCTAGTTTTCTTTCGTTTTTTAGGTATAACTCAAAAAGTCCGTAAAATTTTGTAAAATTAAAAAAAAAAATTGGGATCAAAGTACCATCGGAGTCCATAGACTTAGGTACCAGAAAAGTTGCGAACTTTAAAAATCGAAGCATTCCTTCTATCCAAAAAAGTGTTCATAGAAAAATAAAAAACAAAAACATCATTGTAAAAACAATACATAACCGATAGTTGCAAAATATGAGAATGTTTTCGGTCGGCGTTTATGGAACTCAATACTTTTTGTCCATCCCTGTATCAATTTCTTATGTTTTATTATGCTTTTGAGATTTTAAACCAAAAAGTTGAATTTGTATACGTAAATAATAGTCTAAAAATTACAAAATAGGTACTGTTATTTGCTCGTTTTCAAAATTAACTACGGATTCTAATACAAATGTATAGCTAGAATTCTTAACTAGAATCTAATCAACCTTTATATGGCTTCCTGATTAGATTAGTATAAAATGGCTAATCATTATAAAACTATTACATAAACCTAAATCCTAATTTCTATAGGAATCAATATAAATTTATGGTTGAAAGTATTAATTTCTAAAAACATAAATAAAAATAAAATACAAATTTAAAAAATACTTTATTCTAAAAAACAATTAATAACCTTCAACTTCATAATCCGTATTAGGTTAAAATTACTCACTTTTTGATATTTTTTTGGCCATCGGAACTCTGTGTTATAAACAGTGTTAGGTTTCTCGTCATCTTTTTGTGCTGATATTTTTATCTGATTGTTTATTTTCATTTCAAAAGTGTGTTCTGTTTCAATCATTTAATTTCTCTCAGTGTATTTTTTTAACAACGAGTGTAGGTATCTATTATTGTTCCCTTAGCAATGGTAATAATGTTACATCATTATTATTTATTTTTGAGTTATTATAAACAACAAATAGTTTTATTAAACGTTGGAAATACAAAACATTTTTATTCCTATATTTTGCGTATAAAAAAAAAAAAAATGAAGTATAAATCGATACTTTAAATCTTCTTGAGTGTTATGGGTTTCCTGTACAATACTATTCAAAACGCGTTTTGGCGAAAAACTTTTTTGATTTTCATTTCAAATTCTAAATACGTAACAAAGAATTTATTAGTTGTAAAATAATATCACTATTGAACCACGATACTTCAGATTTTTACACTCAAACTGACTTTTAACTGTGTAGTTTAGTTCTTGTTGTTTGGTACTTTGAAGGTTTGTTTTAATTAAACTTTCAATATGGTAAATGTATCATTTAAAAAACAAAGAAAAAACTTAGGAAAAAACGGTAAACGTGACTTTAACAAAATCGATTCAATTATTTGGTCAAAATATCCAATTTTATGATTTAAAAGATCTGAAATTTAAATAAAACGGTAATATAGATATGATACAGATCTGATAAAAATTTTAAGATATTCCAAATTTTTTTTAAATTCTCATTATTTATTTTTGTTCCATAAAAATTTAAATTTTCCGTACAACATAGGTAGGTACCATCAATCTGTTGTTGAAAATAAATCAAACATTTTGGGTCGTTTTTTTCAGTAATTTAAAGATGGAAAATTAGAAGAAATTGTTCATTTGGTGTCTATTGTTTAAAAAAAAAATTTGCAACCAACACAATTTTATTATTTTAAATTTAAAAATTTAATATGTTATGTAAAACAAAACTTTCCACCTGCATTTGAAAGTTTAAACAAAAAATCGGCCCAGTTACCATTATGTAGAGTTAGAAAACTTATAAAAATAGGATCATTGATAAAAAAAAAAAAAAACGTGATATTTCGGTTAGAATTGCGTAAAATGTGTAATTATGGCTTACACAAGTAAAATACAAATCTTTCCTAAACTTTCCAAAACCATGTCAAACTGCAGTTAAGCCATAACTATAACTTTAATAAGTTTTAATCATCCAGTGAGTAAATTTTACTCACTTTTTTGTGCTTGTGTCATGACTTTTTATGTCATCAAAACGCAAAAAGTTGAGTTTATTTTGGTGTGAGGTACTATATTTAATATAATTTTATAGACTGAAGAAATTTTCTCTGCAAGGAAAGTTATTTAATTGATTTGTGTATAATTCCTCTAGTCTGCACCTACATAAGGGTAGTGTGAAATATAGCCGCATTTATCCGGTTTGAAAAATGTATTTTTCTCCTATTTTCAAGTTTTACGGGTCAACGGCAAATTGTTTAGTGCAGTGGTTCCCAACCTTTTTAGCCGGCGGTGCCCGTTTGTCGGTCCAAATTTATCGATGGTGCTCTCCTATGAATACCACATAGAACATGATAAAAATGAACACTAGCTCTCATTAATAGCTCATTTGAATAATTTTATTGAACATATTATAATTATAAATTACAAAAATTTAGTTGAAAATAAAGAGAAAAAAATATATTAAAAAATAGAAAGACTACTTTAAAACTTAAAAATGAATGTGAGAAATCAATGAGATTTTTGTAGCTGCTAATTTTCATAACCGAATCAATCAAATCACTATAAACACATACCCCTATAAAAAATTAAAACTTGAATTAGTTATTAGGAAGAGGAATGTATAAATATCAAATATTGGCTACGACAGTTGAAAAATATTCTGCTAATACCGTTCTATTTTATTGTGATATTCAATAAAATACGTTTATCACACTCGTAGAACAAACTTAATTAAAATAGAATTGAAAAAAAGCAAAATTGTGCAGAAATCGAATCATTCTACACGAATAAAAGTATTTTATAAAAAAAAAAAAAGTATTTGAATAATATTCAACTTAAAAAAATTACAAGTAACAACACTGTATATCCGTGTTAGAGATATTGTTTGTATTTTTATACAAATAGGTAAACTTATTCAAACACGTTTTCAATCGCTTTAACCAAAACAGTATTGTTCAATATTCACGAACACAGTAGCTGATGTGAACAGAAGTATAAATTAGATATAAAATATAAGTTAATTAAGTACAGAACGCAAATTTTAGAACTATATATTATATGCTTTGTTGCGTTACAGAAATGTCTGCTATTATTAGTTTTGTAATCTTCGCCTTTTTGATTTTAACATTGAAAATGTTTAAAGGACATTGTTTTACTACACTTGCCGATTTTCAAAGCATTGTTTTCAAGGATAAAAATATTTTTAGCATGAGTGGGTATGAGTGGGTATGTACATCAGTTATGTATTTATACAAGATATAACCTGTTCAGTATATTTTTTTGAACGCGACACATCTTTTAACTTTGTTCAAATGTACGACAGTAACACGATGCCTAATATATTTACCTGCATAAATTGTATGTTTGCTGACTGGATCCGACAAGGGTTGATTGATTTTGTTTCACGTTATCACGAAGATTACCAGCAACAAGTACATGGTCTAAAGAAAACGTCAGTTTTTTTAGATGGACGTTTTGATGTTGGAATTATTTTTAAACCGGAATGTATAAAACGTAAAAGCCAACAAGGCTTTTATTCGAGTTTAATCAGGTGAATTCGGGTGTTTAGTGTAATGCTTTTTTTTTAGATACCTACCTACATCAATTAATATTTTAGTGGAGCAATAGTGAGGGCATATTTTCATCCCAAAAAATAACATTGCTCTATATCATGGTTGCTATATTGAATGGCGTAACATTTCATATTAAACAAACAATTGTATGTGAAAAAAAGTATAAAAGGGAGTACATTTTTTGTTATTTTCAAAAAATAATCTAAGTAGGGTTTGGAGGAAAAAATACTTAAAATTTAACGTATCACTTCAATGTATAAATTTTGAAAGAAAAAAAAATCATTTGGGTTATAATGGTTTTTGGTGTTGAAGTTTTTTGTGCTATATAGTGTATTGATTAGGTCGCTCCTTTCACTCAAAAATACAATACAATACTTACAGAACTGTGACTTACGACTCCACTCCACGGATTGCTTTTTATTTTTTAATAAAGCTAATTGTACAGTCATGTGAGACGTTAAAATTACAAAACTATCATGCGGCTGGTTTTCTTCGAAATACTCTGTATAGTAATAAATGAATTATCAGTAAACAAAATATAATCTCATAGTCTTATAATTGATTTCGAAATGGCGCAACATAGTTTCAATCACTAATAAGTAGTTGTAAAAGGTCGGAAATGTATAGTAAACGCCTGAATTTTCTTACGTTCTGCGTGCAATATAGCTGACATAAAATCCGCTTGAACATAAATTTACCGTGGTAAATTACATAAAACAGTGTTATCGGCTAACGTTACGATTTCGTAAGTACCCTACACTCGCAAATCGTGTTATTGTATCGTAATCCATTAATAAATAATAGTAAATAATCAATCATACATATAGTACGATACGTATTCGTCTGACCTTGACGTATTTTTATTCTCAACGCAGTCGTTTTTTTGTGTAAAATTAAGCCGCAAACAAAGCATTTAATCACGTGAAGCAAAAATCCGCATGCGTGCTATTTCACGTCGTATTCATTAAGTACATTAAAGTACTTACCTAGAGATTTTGACTCGCTAAATAGTTTGTTTAAGGTTGTCTCTTCGACGCTCGCGTTTATTTTCGATCCCGAATAAAAATTCATCAAATCCACCCACTTTTAAAGACCCTCGATTCCATAATCCGATTTTCATTCCTCGAGCCCAATCGACGAAATTCGAATTCGTTTGAACGTTCATATTTTTCTCTACGATTTAATATCCATTATGCGTGAAAAAAACGTATTTTAAGTCGATTGAATCTAAAAGGTTTTTTTGACTACACATGGAGTGACGAAATAATATAAGAAGGTACGTTTTGACACATTCATTGCGAAACAACAGTTATTTGAACCGTACAAATTTTCCGAGAGTACTTAAATGTTATGAATACAAATGTAGTTTTATTTTATGATACGCTAAGAATCCATAGCTGTAAACCAAATCACACAAACTGCAGAAAAATCGCATGAATATTATTACCTACACTAAAAATTTTTGAAAAAAATGTTTGACACCTGTTTTTCTACACGCCAATATATATTTTATTCGTCAGTCTGTATATTAATAATATATGACCTATTTTTTTGTTAATCGATTCACCAATTCACGTTTTTCCCATTTAAATTAACGCTACAAATTTTGGTAATCAACACTGACGCTTGATTTCTTGCGATCATTTTGCACTAGGTACACACGTGGGTTTTTTTAAACATAAATCCGGGCATTGACGGGTTAAAAATTTTAAATTAAGTTATAGCATTGAAAGTACCGCAGTTAATTTCAATTCTATTTCTACTTGAATGGTCTTATAGTTAACGTTATTTATTTTTGAACGCTTTGAATAAAATTAATTCGGATTTGGGCTTTGTAATGTTTTACGGGACAATTAATATCAACACTATAAAAATGTATATTAAATTAAAGTATTGATGTTAATTTTTCGTTAAAAAAAAAAAATCGAATTAAGTATCTAAATTTCTTATTAATTTAATTGATTAACTGAAAATGTTCATTAAATTAATATAGTATAGATCGGTTAATTTTTAAAAATGTGGATAAATAAGTAACTTTCCGTTTAAAAGACCGTGCCTAACACTTTACGATTAAATAATTAGAGTGGAAATCGACATAGGGGTACAAACGAGTAGGAAAAAAAACAAAGAAATAAAGTTCATTTTAGATTCTGAGCGAAGCGAGGAAGCTATTGATTTTACAAAAATGTGTGTTTTTTATTTTTTTTTTATTTATGTGTCTGTGGCACGTGTAGCTCCTAGGGAATTGCTCTGATCTTCAACAAAAGTACCTCTTTCCGGTAGAGAATTTTATATCCTTGGTGCATTACTATCCGTTTAAACCAAATTACGAAATTTGGACGGGGTCGTTCAGCGCGCATGGTTCATATGCCGTGACCGAAATTTGGACGCCGTATATCTCCAAAGGGGGAGAAGTGAATCCTTCAAGGGAAAAATATTCGTATCCCATTAAGGCTGTAAAGAAAATATAGAATCGTAGCCCAAAACCGTGTCAACGCGCGGTCAACTCCCCGATTGGTCTCTGTCGTTCATGAAGTTTGTCCGACTTTCTCGGTTAAAATTTTGAAGTTTTTTAGTGCAAATTATATTTTCCGTCCCGGCCAAATCTAATATTAGTGATCGTCTTACTCGGTTTTAGACTCTGAGTGGAGCCGAAATAACCCACATACAGCTGCTGTTACCGACCATTTTCGGGTTTACGTTTTCCGTCCGAAATGAGATCGCCGACCTGGATTTCGGTCTTAGGCTTCGCCGTGGTCGTCGCCGCGGATCTGGATCTGGTGCTGGTGCACACCAACGACATGCACAGCCGGTTCGACGAGACGGACGTGTACTGCAACGAGTGTCGCGAAGACGACGCGGCCCGCGGCCTGTGCTACGGCGGTTTCGCCCGGGTGGCCCGGGCCGTGAACGACGAGCGGCGGTTGGCCCGCGACAGAGGCCTGCCGTCGCTGTTCATGGTGGCCGGTGACACGTTCCAGGGCACGCCCTACTACTCGTTCTTCAAGTGGAGGCCGGTCGTGGACTTTGTCAAGCAGCTCCGGCCCGACGTCATGGTCAGTGTTGTAAATAAGGATGGATAATATTTAGTTATCTGGACAAAGGTAAAAGATAGTTGGCTAATACCCTATCTGGACAACAGAAAAAGAGCAAATTTTTTTTATCGAGATAATTGATGAAACAATTTTGTATCTAAATACAAATACAGATAACTTTTCAAAAATATTGATGGCACAAATCTGCTAGATTAATTTCTTGAGCACGCAGAAAATCTGCAAGTTTTGACCTTAGTTATAATTAATAATGATTTGTAAAACGAATTTTTTCGCCAAACATTGTCACCCAAAATTGATTTTTTTTACAGTTTTTTTATTTTTATTTAAATGTATAAACGATAATACAAAATATGTATGGAGTGTTGCGACACATGGATGTGGAACATGGGTGGTAAATTACGCCAAAAAGAAAAAACTAGAAGCGTTTGAGATGTTGTGTTGGAGGCGTGTGGGGAGAATAAGTTGGATAGAGCGGAAAACAAATGAGTAAGTGCACAGCACTGTAATTGGAAAACGTAGGTACACTCATAAATGCGAATAGATCAAGGCCCTGGAAAACGGTTGATCATGCCCTGATACACCCGGAAGAGTTGCATAATATAATATTAGAGGGTATGATCAAAGGAAAGAAAACTGCAGGATGCCCATGGAACTCTTATTGTACCCACTATATTTTTGGTTATAACCATAATGATGACCATAATCCAGGTCATCGTGGAGAGAACAAACAATCAATAATATTCAATTTTATTAGGTACCTACCCACTTTAAAAGTCCTAAGAGCCACGAACACGATTTTTTTTATTCTTACTTGTTTATTTTAATGTTTTTCTAAATTTTTTTTATAATATAATATGTTAACATCTGCTGACGTTACATAAACGTTTTAGACGTTGGGCAATCACGAGTTCGACGACGGCATCAAAAGTCTGGTGGCGTATCTAGACGGGATCAAAGACATTCCCACGGTGGTGTCAAATTTGAACACGACCATGGTACCGGAGTTGGACAAGTTCTTGTCGCCGTCCATGGTGTTTACGTTTAATGGCACTAAAGTGGGCGTCGTGGGATACTTGACGACAGAAACGCCGGTAACATCGATTGACGATTTTTTTTTTTTTTACCAAACGTTGCTAAAAATGTCATTGCTCACTATTGTCATTGTCTAATTGTGGAAAAGATGTATAGTACGAACATATAAAAATAAATTTGACGACTGTCGATAGGCTATTACTGATACTTACCTAGTATATTTAATAGGTTTTGGGTGGGTAACCGGTTTGCAAGTTTTAGTTTGATGTGCGTATTACACGTGTAAACAATGAATAGTTTACAAAAATCATGGTTAGGTGAAAATCAGATCATCGTACGATGCGTGAAAGTATTTTTTGTACAGTAAGTTTTGTCCACGTAATTAAATTTGGTTGAAATTGCCTGAATTTTGCCCCTTAAAAAATAGGTAGGTACCTGCAGGCCCTTTAATATATTTTAACTTGTTTACTGTTGGTAAAAATTATGGTTATTCAAATGACTGACAACGTAGTTTTAGCGCTAACCATATTTTAATAAATTTTACCCATTGTTTTAGAAACATTTTTCAAATGATTATAAATACCTACATATATATTATGTTCATCGGATATTTTTTAAATTTTGTATTCAAGTCTATATCCAACACCGAAGAAGTGGAGTTTTTTGACGAAGTGGAATCGTTAAAGAAAGAGACCAAAAAACTACGGGAGAATGGCGTGAAAATCATCATCGGTCTAGGCCATAGTGGCATAGAAATGGACAAAATAATAGCCAGAGAAGTAGAGGATATAGATCTGATTGTTGGTGGTCACTCACACACATTATTGTGGTCCGGTAAGTAACCAGTGCGAATCCAACATCATCGATTCATAAATACAAAAATATAATTGGTTTGTACTCGTATAAAAGTAAAAATTGAAATTTTACTTATCCAATAGGTATTCAGGATTTTTTTTAACATTTTCGCACATAAGGAAAAAAAAATAATAAAATTATCAAAACAAGTTTCAAATAAAATACATTTTAAATAACATATTGCTTATGGTGTTTAATTTTTTGGAAATTTTTCGATTCAGATAGCAAATTTTGTTTAACATACTTTATTTGATTTTCAAATTTTAAATAACAAATTTGTGTGTGTTACGAATTTTTTCCAAAAAATAAGTCAATAGTGTAAGCGATTTTTAACAGTTATCCAAATTGAAACGACTAAAAAAAAAAAAAATCGTAAACTGTAGATTTTCAAAATTTTTTAGTACTTATATGTTGCTAACCTTGTATTAAAGTTTCAAAACTTTTTGTGAAAAATTAAGTTTTTTACCGAACAAAAATTACAAAAAATAAAAATATAAATTTTTAAAAATTTTAAACACTTAGCTCACAAATGTTCGAAATCACTTGAAATTTGTGCTAAACCCGCATCTTACTTATTACGTAAAGGTTTCAGCTTGATCCAATTGTTATTTTGGTGTTCATGGCTAAAAATCTAAATCAATTAGGACTTCGAAAAACACGTTAGCCGTAATTTTTAACATTTTACTTAATTTTTGCCTGGGTTTTAATTGTAACTTTTTCAATTTCTCAAACGTGAGACCCCCAAAAGTACCACCCCAGTCCATATAGGTATCAGATAAATAACTGACTTTAAAAATCGGAGCATCATAACACCCTTAAAATTGTTCACAGAAAAAGAAGAAAAAAAAGAAAAAAAAAACATCATTGTAAAAACCAAATCTGTGCTCAGAGTCTTAAAACTAATAAGAAAAGTAAGAATAACAAAAGACTAAGAATAAGAAAAATAAGATTTCTTCATAATAAAGAATATGTCCCCATTTAGATAATTTCACTACTTTCACTCTTTCTACTCTAAAAAGTCTTTGCGGAAAAAATCATCATTGTAAAAATACAATACCTGCATCTTTGTTGCACTCAGAATCTAAAAATTCTCATTGTAATTACAATAATATACATTCATCGCTACACTCGGAATTCAAAACGATGAAAGTGCGATTGTTTCAGAGAATGCGCCCAGTATCGAAAAGCCGTACGGACCATATCCACTGTTCGTGACGAACGCAAAAAACAAACGCGTCCCAATTCTTCAGGTGTACGCGTACACCAAGTACGTGGGCAAAGTCAAGTTGCATTTCGATTCTGAGGGTGATCTGGTCGCCATAGATGGTTCTCCAACGTTGTTGAACAAAGACATTGGACAAGGTAAGACCCGAGATCAAATAAAAGATATAATATTAGTTTCATAACAGTTAAAGTACAGGCTGCATATGCAAGTGTATACTACTTACGTCACAAAAAACGGTGTATTTTACATGTAGTAAATTCTATTTGTACCTAACTATTGCGTCCCAAAAGCCGAAATATCGAAGAAAATCGAATATAAATATTTATCTATCTGAAAATAGTCATGGTTAAATTACGTCCTTTAGACCAAGAAATAGAAAAAATCCAAGCACAAAATATTTTGCTTGAAACATACTAAAAATACATATCACGCAAATTCCTGCCAATTAGATAATTAAATTAAAATCAAACAATTTTTCTATATTAATATGACTAAAACTACGCTAAAAATACAATACGCTTTCTAATATATAATTGTATTGCTTATTTTACTTTATTAGTTTATGAATGTTTTTATTTTTTGTAATGAATTACACTATTCCTACCCGAAAACGTCATTACAAACGCGATAATTTAAATGAAATAATTGTAAATTTCTGGGCACTCCACTATTCCGGTCGACACATTCTCAAATTGAACAGTCGTTAACCACCGGCAGAACGTTTAACATTTATTTTTTAATAATAGGCACGTAAAATAATCAAAAAAAGTGCAGGACGTTTGAATGACGTTTCCGATTGTAATTAAATTGAAATCATGTCCGGTGACATAATATTTCTAATTTTTCATTAAATTGATGCCCTTTAATTGCCATTGATTGCCATTTAAAATGATGCTTTTCCGACCCCACAAAATGTTTTGGGGTCGCGATCGTTACCCCAACGCTCATGCGGGAACTCATACTTGGAAATGTGATAATATTATGAAACTTATATTTTCTAAAATATCGACTTATCTGTTATCATACTGCAGATCCGACGATGTTGACCGTAGTCGACCAATGGAAACCGAACGTTACCGATCTGACGAGCGCCACCGTTGGACATACGGTGGTGAAACTGCTGAACGAGTGTCACCAAAAGGAGTGCAACATAGGCAACATCATAGCCGACTCATACGTGTACTATGTAAGTAGCGCTGATGAGAGTTATTGATCTCGTGTCTGAGATTCGCAAATTTTCGTTACGGTTTTGTTTCGATTATTATTTGTTTGGCGTTTCAAGGAAAAAAATAAATCGATTATTCAGGTCGTTTCCATTTGGGTTTGGAAAAGTTTAGTCGGATCGTGTATATTAAACTCGCGAACAATCAGGTAGAAATATGGCTTACAAAAATAACGATTTCGAGCACAACTCGGTTCGCGCTGTATACGTATTATTCATATATTTTGGCCGTTGTCTACAAAAATTAAATGTAATGGTCCTAAATTTTTTTAAAATTTAATATTCACAAAATGGACAAATCATTTTAAATCTATTATCAAAGCAATATAATATATATGCTCCTCGGAATTAGGGAATCAGAGAAGAGTTTATACCCGAGGGGACGGAATTCAGGCGTACGTATAGTTGCCACATTCCCGGGGCGGAATAATTCCGACTTTCATTTTGGCGCAGCAGGGGGTCCGGGACGGAATCCGGTAACACCCGACTAAGTATTTTGCAACCTATACAAGCTAAAGGAAACCTGCAGCTACTAGATTTATTTCAAATCCGTCAAAAAAAATTGTTTGTTTTTGGCTTCGATCACGTTATATTATACTAAGCAGAAATATAAAAAAAAATATTTTTTACGAATTTTTGAAAATCGTATCGTGAAAGTTAAAAACATGGCTTGTAAAATTTAAATTTGGTAAGTTAGATAATTCTAACTAAAACCTTACTATTATACATTTTACGTCTACGTATATAAACACGTTATTAGTTTTAATAATGCATTACCTTACGTATTCTTTTGTTCAAATTATAAAAAGTAAGCGCCGGGATCAGTCTTGTTTGCGTGGGTAGTTTGACGGGGTAGCGACTACGCTTTGGGTGGGTCACTCGTTTAGAAGTTGTGGTTTAAATGCATTATTTAATTTCTGAAAGCAATGGTAAATCATTGCTTTCAAAAATACGATTCTGAGCGAGCTCAGTTGTTTAGTATACGTCGGGGTAAAAACAAATTTAACAATAAATATTCTTGTCAAATCTGTATCTTTCCTATTTTGGTATTGTATAATACTATAATAGTTTCAGCTTAGTCCAATCTTACAAACATATTTAATTTGGATGTTATGATCAAAAACATCTAAATCGATGTGGATAAAACACGTTTCTCGGAATTAATTGTTTCCCCCAAGTTTCATTACTCCCTTAAAAATGATCAAAATAGTTTGAAAACTAAGCAGTTAACTCGTCAAACTCTTTTTAATGACACATATACATTTCAAGTCAAACAGAGCACTTTTGGGAATTTGACCGATTCGTTTTTTCCTCAGAACCAAAAAATAATAAACGTTTCAAATAAAGTACCATCTCGGATCAACTATCGATCTTTTGAGGTAATGTACGTTAAAATTGGAGCGTTTTTTCAACTAGAAAAAGTGATCACAAAAATAAAAAAAAAACCTAACCCTAGCCCCTCGGGGTTCCTTTACTGACTTTTCCATATTGGGTTGTCATCCTAAACAAAGCTGTAAGCAAAATTTCAGCTTGATAGGACAATGGAATGTGAGTTAAATGTTAATTACAAGATTTTAAAATAAAAAAATACTTGAAAAAAAAACGCAAAAAACTTTTTCCCGGGAGTGGGATTCGAACCAGCGCGGCACCCAGTCGACGAACAATATATAATATTATAGTGTGACGCACCATTTTATAGACATTTTTTTTGTACGCTCTTGAAAACTACTAGGCCGTTTTCTTTGAAATTTTCATATACTTATAGCAATTTTCGTTTTACATAACATATTAAATTTTTAATTCTTAAATAATAAAATTGTGTAAGTCGCAATTTTTTAAAAAAAAAAAAAAAACAAAATGACAAATTTCGGCCAATTTTCAGAATTAAAACGACTATAAAAAAAAATTGTGACTAACGATTTTTAAAACTTTTTAGTTACGAACAGTTATATATGTTTTTAACATTGTATTAAATTTTCAAAACTTTTTCTGGAAAATTTAAGTTTTTATTGAAATTATATGACAATAAAATTGGAAATTTTTGAAAATTTCAAAGTTCTATATTTAGCTCAAAAATTTGTGAAATTTTTTGAAATTTTCCTCACACCTGTACGTTACCAATGTTAACATTGTGTGAAAATATCAAGTTTTTTCAATTATTATTTTGGGAGTTATTACCAATTAACAAAATTGGTTTTGTCAAAAATGCGTTTTCCGTACTTTTTTCCGTTTTTTCTTAATTTTTTGTTTTTCCTGAAAAACTTTTTTGGAATTGAAAATTTCGTAAAAACACGATCAATAATGCGTATATGTACCTAAAATTTTTTAAATGTATTTAAGTATGAAAATTTAATTTCATCAATATAGTATTTATGAGTTACAATTTTTCTGACAAATATGTTAATTAAATTGATTGATTTTTAAGAATATTCTGAAATCCAAAAAACAAGACGGTAATCATCGTTGGACCGACGCTCCTATCGCGTTGATTCAAGCCGGTGGCATCCGATCTTCAATCGACGAAACTGATCACGATGGTAATAAAATTATATAGTAGAACCTCATTAATCCGGACCTCATTAGTCCGGACTTCGCTTGATCCGGACAGCCATTTATAATACGTAAATTACGCTATATATTATATACGTTATTATTCTTGTGTTGACACACTATAAAAACATTTCACTAAAAAATGTTGTTATTTATTGAATACAATAAGTATAATTTGCATAATAATTATTATTTATTATTATAATATTATATATATTTTTTTGTGAACTTAACATCACATATAGGTGCGATCTCCTACGGGCAGTTAATCAACGTAATGCCGTTCATGAACGATTTGGTAAAAATTACCGTTAATGGTACTTCTCTGTTGGAAGCTTTTGAACATAGTGTTTCTGATTACGACGTATTTCAACACGGCCGCGGTGGTGGCAGATTATTACAAATATCTGGTGAGTTGAAAAACAAAATT
Organism: Hormaphis cornu; assembly: GCA_017140985.1. NCBI lineage: Eukaryota > Metazoa > Arthropoda > Insecta > Hemiptera > Hormaphididae > Hormaphis > Hormaphis cornu. The sequence goes on from CM029357.1 coordinate 49,787,517, forward strand.
ATAAACAGCTAATCACATATTAATTTTCTAGACAATAAACTGAGAGTTAGATATTGATGATTAGAAATTAGTGTTGTAAATATATAACCGTAACTATAAATAACTAACGACAAAAATATTAAATTTTGGGTAGCTGAATTGCTCAGACCTTAACATAATACTCGACTACGTACCTCTAAAAATGGAAACATAGTACTTTAGTAGGACAGTTTAGGGAGTTTCGGAACATAGCTCCTCACCATGGCTCCAGTAAGGCTCCGCAGTGTATTAGGTGTAGCTCTTTATGCTCCTCATGCTTCTTTTGCTCCTCATGAGGAGCCTTGCCGGAGCCATGGTGAGGAGCTATGTTCCAGAACTCCCTAAACTATCCTGCTTACTTTATTTAAAATTTCAAATATTTATGAAATTTTGTTTACTTTTAAATAACAAATTTCAAAAAAGCTCGAATTTCCGACAGTATTATAATAATCGGTATATATATAGTTTTTTTTTTTATTGAACCATAGTCTTATTATGTTAATAATTTTAGCCATTTTCCCCTTGAAAATTGTTCAAATGAATTGCTACTTTTTAAAAAAAAATCGATACAAAAATGTCGACTCTTTTTTTAGCTAAATATTAGAACATTTAAAATAAAAACTTGCTGGTTTTCAACTCATTGAGCCTACTCAGATCCATAACTCATCGTCATTATTTTTACTTTTGTTCGTGAGATCAAATATCCATCAACACGTTTCATGTTAGTGATCCATCAGGAACAGTGCTCTACTCCATCAGCGATACAGTATATTGCTATGAATACTTAATTTTTTAAAGTTTCATTGTAGATTGTACTTTATTAAATTCTTTAATTTATTTACATTTTTAGTGAATAAAAGAAAGTAATTAAATTTGATTATAATTACACATACACACACACACACACACACACACACACACACACACACACACACACACACACACACACACACACACACACACACACACACACACACACACACACACACACTCACACACACAAAAACTGTAAATTGTTTTCGTTTAGGTGCACTTGTCGAATACGATTTGACACGCAGTGTCGGGAACCGAGTCATTTCGCTGTTTCTCAGGTGCGGCGATTGCAGGATTCCCAAGTACGAACCCTTAATGTTGGCTGCCAACTACACGATAGTGATGAATTTGTTTTTGGCGAACGGTGGAGACAGCTTCAAAGCATTTCAGAAAACGTTGAAAAAGCCGCAACCAATAGGTTTGTGACGGTGGATTATTATTATTTTTTGAGAGTGGTTGAAGATGAACGATTCCCAAGTCCACATTGATTTGCACATTTGTGTATAATTTATTTAAGGAAAAAGAGAATTAAGCCTTTAATATTAAGCATATTCCTATCTATAAAAAATAAAATCGTAAATTTATCGGTAGGCGGCGGCGATATTATACTTACTTACTTTTTATAATAAAACCAATGATTTTCAAATACAATACTGTAAAATTAATGTTAGGTATACTTTGTTTTTGGCCGACGCACCGAAAAATACTAGAGTTTTTAGTCAAAAAATTTTAATTTACCTAGAATTTTGGGAGACATTTCAGTCCCCTACGATATGCCACTGTTTTATAAGCATGATTGAAGTAAGGTTGGTAGGGTACCACCAACCTGTAAATCGTAAAAATGTCAATTAAATGTGCCGAATTCGGGTGTCTCCATACAAGTAGTGACAATGGTTTTATATTTTTTGTTCGATTTTTGTGTCTAGACGTGTCCGACGTTAACGCTACAGCGACCTACATGACACACATCAGCCCGATAATGAACGGAATAGAAGGACGGTTCACTTTCAAAGTTGAAAACAGTGACCAAAAATCCGGATCCTTCATCATGCACACGTTGCATTCTAAACTGTTATCGATAACTATCGGCGTTTCATTGTTTTACAACTTCTAAAACTTTACTTACATTTTCTCCAAAACATTTCTGTTGTTCGGACTATTTTCGAAACTGTTTTGTCACACGCAAACGTTTTTTGTGCGTTTTGTATAACGAAATAATTTGGAAAAATAAAATGTAAGTATTTTATTTCACTTTAATGTTATATATTACGTTATTGAATTTGTTTGCCGGACGAATTAGGTATAGTTGTCAAACGGAAATGCGGAAGAATGTTTGAATGAAACTATTTTGAGATGTTATTGTTTAAAATAATTTTTCCTACCCCTTTTTTCAATGCAAAGTAAACGACTATAAAATTACAATACAATGCAGTATAATTCAAATAATTAACCATTCGTGTCCTAAGTATAAACGAAACACATTATTGAACTTTTGTTCAAGCCAAATATAATATATATTTTACGTTTATGTTCTATTTGTACAAGATTCTTGAAGATCTTTACACATATACAATGTGTTTATGATGAATATTATTCGCAGTAATAGATCTAAAAATACCTTAAACACAAATGGTGATGCAAATTGCATTGACCTATGCCAAGGAAACTATAAAAAGATAAATAATCAGTATACATAATATTTTACTACGCATATAATGTGTATGTATAAAAGCAAAGCGTACATGGGTAAGGTTCCACTTTTTCCATTTTTTCATTGGCAGATATTATAGGACTTGAAAAGGACTATCAACCCAACCAAAAGAAAAAAAAAACCACCACTATTTAAAAAAACTACCCCGTGGAATAGTATTTAATTACAGTCGTAATCTTGTCTTCGGAAAACATTATAAAAAAAAAAAAGAGAGGGAACTGGGAGCGTCAGAGCTATAAACCAACTTTTACCACAATTTTGAAAAAATCATTGATTCTAAGAGTTTTCACATAGAAAAACCATTTTTTTTACTGTTTTGTAGGACACAACGATAAATATTATTCCCGTAATAACATTACTTACCCCCCAAAAAATATTCGGCTTACCGAAAAACTATTTCTAAAACCCTTATTATACCGTCACATCAGTAGTAACGTGGTCTAAACTTTGCCCGAGTGAAACTAGTATACTTAATTTACCTATACACGTTTTGAAAGTGTATAAATAATACGTACGTTTTATTTTTTCATAATAAAAATTGCATTAAACACATTTTGCTTTGTGTACTTTGTTGTGTTTTCATTAAGAAAAAGGTAACAAAAAATTTTTTTTACATTCAAGTAGGTAATACTTATGTAAACTACGTATCTCGACAGTGTAGCTCGAATTCGACCAAATTCTGAGCAAAAAATTTATAATTACAAATAGGTATCGGGTTTTTCGTTGGCGTTTACGATTAATTATTATAAGACGTTTAGTAATCTAATTTAAATTATATTACGTAAACGAATATCCATTGATTGAGTAGATACATTCAAGTGTTTAGTACAATATTAAATGTGATAACGTGTTATAATAATAATTACACTGATTTTTTTTTCAAAGAACACATTAGTTATATAATATTAAACGTCGACTGCTCGGTGTATTCAATATATCTTAATTTAAGCGACCGTCCAACTATACAAGGTGTTCCAAGTTAGATGTACTACAGCGATTATCTCGGAAAGTATTGAAAAAAGAAAATCAATTTTCATATGAAAGTCATTTTATTTTATGTGCGGTCTACAATAATTACTGGTCATTTTTGTAACATTTTTTATTTTGATTGGTGTTTGTGTTTTTTATAGGTACCAACTTTTGAAACTCAAGTAACAGCTAAGATATATTATTTTGGTATGCGTTGTGTACGCAAAATTCTTAAATGAATTTTGGTGATAAAAATTTTCCATGAAAAACCAACTCTACAAGTTAGAGATGTTTAAAGCTTCTGAAAATTCTGTACTTCAGCAAAGTAGGAGTCTGGAATTGTCTTATCTTTTTTTTTTTCTTTCAACCGGCAATAGGTTGGTTTACAACATTTAACTTTGTTCTCCATTTTTCTTGATTTTTAGCAAGCCTTTTTAATCCGACATCTGTGTTAATTCTTGCGTCTTTTTTCAATTGAGATGTATACGAGTTTCTCGGTCTTCCTGGTGGTTTTCGTCCTCCCATTACTTCTATTTATAGTGTGATGCAATTTTTCATCATGACGTAGAATGTGCCGCATCATGTCCCATCGCTGTCGCTTTATTGTTCTCAATATAGATTTTTTTTCTCTCACTTAGGTCAGTACATCCTCATTCCTTACTCTTTCTGCTCAATTAATTTTTGCCATTTGTCTCCAACACCGTATTTTGAAAGGTTTAAAATATCTCTTTTCCGTTTCACTCATAACCCATGTATTGCAGACATATAAAGCGACACTCCATTCAAAAGTTTTTAAACATGTCTTATTTATTGCTCTGTCATTTTGTTTCAAGGCCAAAATTATATTTTTCTTGATAAAAGCTGTCTTTGCTTGCCCTATTCTTTGTTTAATTTCCTGCTAACTTCTTCCGTCTGCTGTCAGTAAACCTGCACCCAAGTATTTAAAACAGGACACTTGGGTTGTAAGATGATTTTCTAATTAAATATTTGTACTAAATGTTGGTTCACAAGCACAAGCTGAAATTTTTGTTTTGCTTGATTTTATACGCATTTGATACTCATTTATAGTCATTTGCATTTCAACCAGGGCTTTCTAAAGGTCATGTTCTGTTTCTGCTACTAGTACAATATCTAAATTTTATTTGATTTGTAACTATTGTAGTCCACGAATAGTAACACAACTTTCATACGAAAAATTGTTTTTTTATTTTTAATGCTTTTCGAAACTTAACTTTGCTGTAACGTCTAACTTGGAACACTCTATACAGTGTCTAATATTGTCGAACAGCCATATGATAGATGCGCGCTGTGACGCACCAATTTAAATTAACTGACTATTAATTAGGATAATAATCATAGAACAGTAATTATTTAACTATTTATACAAAAATTAATTAACTATCGTACACATTAATATTCAAAAATAAATATCGTCATGCGTGTTTACTGCAGTTTGCCGGTACCTACCTACCTAACGTTTGGTCGTCCAATTTTCCCGTCAACGCAAGACGTATTTAAGTTTTTCGATTGAAACATAAGAAAAACAGAAAAACTTCACGACGTTTTCGTGCGAGTTTGAAACGAAAATAAAATAAAAATATTTTACTACAAAAATTTTTTTTTATAATTATAACTATTCTAATTCGTTGGCGCTTCGACCCGGTGCTTGCGGATGCATGATATTGACGTGTCTCTTCATATTGGTTTTTTTGTACATTTATTTTGTTTGTCATCATGTAAACAGTGTCGTTACAGTATAAATAATAATATCATAATTTCACTCTTGTGTGCACGTCGAATGCGCGTAGTTACGTATAATAAAATAATAGTTTTGTGTCGAATTGAAACTGTTGTCGAACGCGAGTACCTATCGCCGAGTTGACTGCTGTAGCGAGTGGATAGCGCGCGTCATTTAAAAAAAAAAAAAAACCCTAGGTACACCGTTTGCGAGAAAAAAAAACGCTATCAACAAAGTAAGTTCGTATAGTGTTAATATATTATGTATACTATTAACACTCATAAGTCGTAGTGTACTTTTTAAACTCTTCAACCTATGAATACAATTTGCCGTGGTACTCGTTCAATTTTATCTGAAGTGCAAATTACGCATAGTCGAATTCAACGAATCGTTTCAAGCGATTAGGCTCTGATTCACATGAGTCATAAAATTTACCTTTGGGTGGGTATCAGAATGCAATGATGAATCATTTTCATCAAGAAAACGATTCTGAGTAAGCTCAGTAGTTCTGGTAAAATCCAAAATTAACAAAAAAAAATATCAGTTTTGTTAAACTATACTAGCACACTAAGTACCTAAAATACGACTTTTAACGTAAACGCTACGGCAAAAAACTTCTCACCTACTTCAAATGTACACCCTTTTTTTCTGTCTTTACTTTTTGTATGCAAAACCACGTTTACTATGCTATCTTATGTAAGATACTTTCCAATTTTTCGCGCTATAACATTTTTCAATTGGATTTTGATCTGGCCGTCAAAGTGTTCACAGGAAAAAAAATTAATAAAGATTCAAAAAAATTTCGAAACAAAATATAATTTAAAGCCATACCCTCAACTTTTTGGTGGTGTTCAGCGCCAGCACTCCTCTTACACGAAGACGTCACCATAAAGCTGAAAATTTCAAACTTTTCGCCGTAAGATTCTCATTTATTTTGTGGTTTTTGGGGTACAACTCAAAAAGTAAGCCAAATTTAAAACCGGCTAAATGCTACTGGAGTTTACTGATCTATTAGAAAAGTTACTGACTTTAAAAATCAGAGCATTCCTTCTACCCGAAAAGTCTATGACCGAAATTGTTTTTTTTAAAAAAAATATCATTTTAAAAACAACACGTCGTTCTTGTGCCTCCTCCGCCTGTAGTCCTAACTTGTCTTCATTTGTCCTACTATAATTTCCATTTTCCTCCACACTCTTTTCTATTGGTAGTCTTCAATGTTCTCTCTAGCTGTTTGATCGTTGTCCAAGCTTTTCAATCATACACGAGAGTCCGTCTCATAACACCCACATAAATACAGTGTTAATTTTGTTTTTCTAGATTTTCGATGTTGAGAATTTCGTCAGTGGTTAAAACGATTTTTGAGTTTTATTTTCCGTACACTTATTTCCTATGACCAGTCGTAATTTGTCGTGCTAGATATCATTATAAGGCGTGATTATTGTTTTCCGTATACGAAAGTTTAGACTTCGGGAGGAGCCGGGAAACCGTGGTCACTATTCGGTAACCGCGGTACCTACCTAAAAATGAGATCACCGATCTGGTGGTCCTTGGTCTCGGTCTTAGGGTTCGCCGTGGTCGTCGCCGCGGACCTGGATCTGGTGTTAGTGCACATCAACGACATGCACAGCCGCTTCGACGAGACGGACGTGTACTGCAACGAGTGCCACGTAGAGGCCGGGGCCCGTGGCCTGTGCTACGGCGGTTTCCCCCGGGTGGCCCGGGCCGTGGACGACGAGCGTCGGCGGGCCCGGGAAACAGGCCTGCCGTTGCTGTTCATGGTGGCCGGTGACACGTTCCAGGGCACGCCCTACTTTTCGTTCTTCAAGTGGAGGACTTTGTCAAACAGCTCCGTCCCGACGTCATGGTAATTTTTATGATGTTATAAAGCGCATCCGCTTCTTGTGCGGACCGCTCTAACCGAAATAACAGCAAATTTTATCGAAATTGTAATATCTAGCCGACAACGGTCTGTAAAAATTTATGAAAATTACAAAAAGTACCTACTCGGATTAAATAACGGTGACCAGCTGATTAGTTTTGAGTCGCCGCTACGAATCGATACGAATTTAGGATTTTAAGATTGTTTGAAATGTACCTATTGTGTTTCAATTTGACGAAAAACAGAAGAAAAAAAATATTTAATTTGGAACCACAGTAGATCTAACACAACATTTACCTATTAGCCGAAGTGAAGAATGTTGTAAAAATCCAGTACAATTACGAAGGTAGATACGAATTACGTAATAATTCATATACGCATACATTTCTTATATTGATGTTTATTTAATATTCATTAAAATTTATAATTATGGCTGGAAGGCATTATTATTATACCTCCAATCATGTATAACATTCACATTACTGTTTTAATTCAAATTTAGTACATAGTATAAGTCCATGAAAAAGTATAAATTTTACTAAAATTATCATACATTATAGCCTATCTGTAAGCAATGGTAGGTACTGAACTTATCAGTTGTCAGTATAAGATATTAAAATTGCTTGTAAACTATAATATTTTCAAATAACAAAAAAAATTATAAAATTTTTTGGACAAATCATAAATTGATGATGAATTGAATTACTGGAAGTAACGCTCGTTTCAAAAATAAGTGTCACTCAATTGACTAACTTTATCCATCTATTTTTTAGTTCGATAAAACTTTTTAAACCAATTTAAAAACTAATAGGTGTTTCTAAATCTAGAGAGAGAAAATTTCGACGAATTTTTGCTTGTTATTCTATTTTTTTTTTTCAATTTATATTTTTGTCATTTTGTTTTTTTTTAGTGCTGTGTTACTACATTTTTCTTTTTAAAAAATATCAGGAAACTAAATAAAAACTGCACATTAACGTATGTTACTGATATTAGTTACATATTAATGGAAAATTGAAGATCTTAAAATTTACAATTAATTCTAGTTTATAAATAATAAAATACTATTTGGTTATAACGCGTTTACGTTTTGACAATTCTGACACTCTTCAATTAGAACAGTTAGAGATTTAATAACAGTTGAGTCACGTCCACGGAAACAGTTAAATGCACGTTGATAACAATAAGCTGTTTATTTAATTATTATGATCTCTGTTTTGTTTCTGTTTTCCATTTTACAAGTCTTCTAAAAATAATACAATTGTTTCCATTTGAGACCAACTGCTGCAGTAACGATTATTTTCGAATATTTTTATTTCCTAAAACAGCCACTAGCCATCCTACCTTTACACGTGCACCTATCCGAATGTTCATCCAAACAACTGAATTCACCTATTCTAATCATCCATTTGAATTTTTAAAATTTGTTCAAAGCATCTTTTTAACGCATTAAAGGCATCGGATATCGAAATTTTTTCAATCAAAAGTATAACAAGATAATTTAAAATTTTACTAGGTAAATATAATCATGCCTATTTAAATAAGATTCAATCCTAGACGAATACATAAATCCGCTCGTATGCATTTGTACTTATACTTATTTAAGTTTTGCGAGAAACTATAGATTGGATTTGATTTATAATCGACTATGGTTCTAAAAAACAGCGTTGTTATTTTCCCAATCGTTTATTTGATTGCGCGATTCGTTACAGTTAGTAAAATGCCAAAAAGTCATTTTGCAAATTGTAGTGTAAATTGTAAATACTTACTGTTTGAGGAAAATATACCTACTGTTCTAATATAAGCATGCTCAACGAGCAAACTTTTAACGATTTTCGCTGAAACTTAATCAACACGTTTATGGTTTTGAGAATTGTCGTTAAAAATTTACCAATTATCTTGCAAGTGTTCACGTTTACAATGACAAATTTATTATTAACACGATTCGTAAACACAATCATTGCCACAAAGCGACCTAGGTGTTAACTGTAAAACCGTATCGTTTCTCAAACTGTTGTAGCGATCTCAAACTTTGACGTCACGCTATTATCAGCTGATTGCTTTTCACGATTGCGTCGTCTATTTCTTTGAAAAAATTATATTTTGCTCTCGGAAAACCATTATACATCACCAAAGACGGTAAAATAATAAATTTAAACGTTCGTTTAGATAAACTTAACGTGTCAGTCAAAAATTTTATGATCAAGGAATAAAATCAAATTAGTCCCAACCATGCGTCCGTTAAAACAAATTTGCGTTTTTTTTTTTAAACCATTATGAAATTACAATAAATGTTTCAATCTTATAATAGCAAATGGATCCTGGTAACTCTATCGCACGAGATACTTTGAGGGGTAATAGATTTGTAAGTCTGAAATTGAAAAAGTTACGATAAAAAAACTAAATTGAAAACGAAGGGAAATCCCTTAAAAATTACGTCAAACGTGTTTTTGACGTAATCGATTTAGTTTTACTGCCGTAATTTCCAAAATAAGGATTGAAATGAGATAAAAATTTCACATAATATTAAAGTAGAAAATCTACAGTGCTGATACAAGATTTATGATAATTCGAAAATTGTTGAGCTAAGTAAAGAACTTTGAAATTGTCAAAAATTTCCATTTTTTTTTTTTAAATATTTATTTAGTTAAAAAATTTGATTTTCCAGAAAACGTTTTGAAAATGTAATACAAGGTATTTTCAACCTATAAATTCATATGCTACTAAAAAATTTTGAAAATCGTTTGTCACAATTTTTTTTTTTTGTCGTTTAAAGTTGGAAAATGTCGAAAATTCGCCACACTTGTGACTTGGAGAAAAGAACTTGTAACTCAAACAAATTCGTTATATAAGATTTTAATATTAAACAAGTCATGTAAAATGAAACAATAATGAAATTTCAAAAATATCTGCCAAGTAGTTTCTGAAAGCGTATAAAAAAAAATGTTGATAAAAAGTTGTTAGTTTGGTTATAACTTATAACAATGAAATTATAAGCACTCTTGCGTTATTGAAAATCAATCCTTCAAATCTGAATTGTTCGAAAATGTCTTTCTTTGTTTAAATTAATATTCTTCATACGTGGGTAGAATTGAAATCGGATTACTTAAAGGGTCTGTATTTTCGTTCGGTTTATTGGTCCAAACAAGAAAAACATGGGAGGAGATTTCCAAATCCCTTAAGTACCTAAATCAATTGATTGTATTCATTGACGTAATAATGATCATAAAAAAAAAGAACACTGATTTGAATGAGAATTGAATTGAATGAGAAATTTAAAATTCCTTATTTCTAGTAAAAATGTTCTGTTTATAGTGGTTGTAAAATTGCTCGAAATGATCGAATTTGAATAAGTTTACCTATAGAACTACGTGTACCTAAAATATAGATTATTTGTGAGGCTGTTTGAGGCTTGTTTGGTTTACAATTGGTTTGGCCCTCACCCAAGCTCCTTGGTAAAATTTGAAATAACTGTACCTGTATATAGATTACCTACACATCTCTATGAAATTGCATCTTTAAGCAGTAATTACGTAAGTATAATGTCTTATTATAACTATGATTTTACACAAATCAACTAAATTCCAATTAAAATCGACGTCACAACTCAAAAGTTTTCTAAATCAAAACTTTTTTTTTTTATGACTTGAATCTCCAACTCTATTATTTTATTACATAAAATAAACTTTAAATTTTACAACAAAATCATCGATCTTCTTACTGTGTAATTGAAGAATTGTATTTATTTCAAAAATTGCTTCTCACTGTACAAAGTTTTGTAACTGCCTCTATAGTTATTATTTTAAAACCTTATACAACGCATAAGTTTAAAATCAATAAAATATTTCTACTCTGTATTTTTCTACCTATCTGACTGATGAATATATATATATATATAATATAAGCCACGATTTTAGTCTAGTTGTAAATTTACTTGGATAAAGATAATATATGTATACAGCTTACAGGTGACAGTTATTGCATTAAAACTTTTTTTAGAAAACGAACAAATTCTATGTAAACTTATTGTATGGGCTCTAGTTGAATATATAGGTAGGTACCTAATCTGTATTTAAATGAGACAACTGGTATTGAATTTATCTAGGTTGTCAATACCGCGTGTTTGTACAGGTTTTTACAAATTAAACGTTTGTTTGTTCGCATTCGTTTCCATCATATTTTACACAATATCTTAAATTATTATTAATTTTTGTCTCTTTATGCTCTCAAAAACTATCGTTTTCCATTTCAGACTCTTGGTAATCACGAGTTCGACGACGGCGTTGATAGCCTCGTATCGTACTTGGACGGAATCAATTCGACGGGAATTGCCACGGTGGTGTCCAACCTGAACGCGACCATGGAACCGGAGTTGGACAAGCTTTTGTTGCCATCGAAGGTGTTCACGTTCAATGGCACAAAAGTAGGAGTAGTGGGATATTTGACAACAGAAACTCCGGTAATATCACACTTTAGTATATAATATGCAATTTATTGACAAAATATGATTCATTGACAAATGATCGTCGTAAATATTGTGCTCTTATTCCAAAAAGATCAGTGCTTGGAAAGTTTCGTAACGAAATTAATTCTCGTCTGCGTTCATCTCGGTAGAAAGGAACCAATCCCAGGCTTTTTCCAACCGTAAAAAGAGAATTCGTTCTCTTCATTGCTCCTAACTTAGAAACGCTTTTCGTACACACCTACTTATATTATATGAAGAAATAGATGACAAAAATTCTAAATTAAAATATTCAACTACTAAATTGAAAGAATTAGTAATATTTTTCATTTATAAGAACTCAAAATAATATACTTAAGTTCTTTTACCATAGTAACGAGTAAATCATAATTCGTGCCACTGTCTCTGCGACAGGCAACAATGAAAAATGACGACCAAACACTGCGATTCCAGATAGAAATTTAAAAACCTATGGCTAAAAATTATTTACTTGATTAAGTAAGTAAAAATAAAAAAAAATTCGTTTATGTTCCGCCAAAAAATTAACCAAATTTCATTACTACGTTCCTGGTTCGTTCCTTCCGATCACTGGATGAGATATAGCCAGTTCTAATATTTTATTTTTTACCAAAACTAAACTGAAAGTATAACTGATAAAATTAAAAATCTGCTGAAATGTAACTATTGCTTGTGTAGGTAAATCATTTGTCAAAGTTAATAGTGAAAAAATCACAGACTGAAAACTAAATATAATGTAGGTACCTTCTCTATATTTTGACCATAGACATATAAACTTATAGACTGTGCTTAGCTAATAAATTGAGTCACTAAAATAAACGTAGGTCAGTCATGGTTGAAAAATTATTTAATTTAATTGTTCGGTGAAAAGTACATAATGATAAGCTTAAATTTTAATAAAATCATTATTTTTCATGGAAAAAAAGTGTAAGAATTATTACATCCAGGATAAAATCATTATTTCTCACAAAAAAAGTATAAAATATTTCATCCAAGACAAAATCATTATTTTTCGTGGAAAAAAAAGAATAAAACTTATGAATGCCCTAACATTATATTGGTGACAAGTACTTTGGTTAAAAGTGTGATATGCGCAGTCTTTAGGTTTATACGCAGAGGTTTTAAACAACCAAACAATTTTGTGAAAAATCTCTGTTTATATGTCTCTGATTTCGACTAATGCGATGTTTTATACGGTTTTAATAGGTGTTTACATAAAATTATGGACTATGATGATAGTATTAGGTACGTTTGTTTGCTATAAATTAGGATCTGTGAATTGTAATACATCTTTTTGACAAAGAAGCTGTTGTTGTTACTGGTCGTATATACACAACATAGTTTAATTTTGAGCCGTGTTATCATTTTTGTAAAGATATTTTGTGTTGTTTTATTATAATGTACATAATATTTATTACCTAGTCAAGCATATATGCTGCAAAGCATCAGATCTGCAAAATATGTCACGTACCTACCCATTTGTAATTATATATCTATGTTTATTAAAATAGTCAGTTTGTAAACTTATTTATAGTAAGTTGTTAACTTGCATAGATACTTGTAAACGGCCGAGTACTAGTTCACAGTGTGGTACAATATTTTTAACCGTTATTTATTTCTAAAAAACAAAATCTATGTGGACAACGTGGATTTTTTTTTTGCAAGGTATGCAGATAGGTTTTTTTCAGACTATTGTACCTAACTATATTGTAGTTTTTAAATCTTAAAGTTTAAATTGCAAACTTATTGCGCGGTGTCCGACAAAATATGAAAGTTTCTCCTTTTATTATATTTTTCAAGCATTTATCCAGCACCGGGAAAGTGAAGTTTTACGACGAAGTGGAGTCTTTAAAAAAGGAAACCAAGAAACTGCGAGACAGCGGCGTGAACATCATCATCGGTCTCGGCCACAGCGGCATTGAAATGGACAAAATTGTAGCCAGAGATGTGGAGGACGTAGATTTGATAGTCGGCGGTCACTCACACACGTTGCTGTGGACAGGTTAGGTTAGGTTAGGTTGTTGATTATGTGCTAACCATACGTTTTTTTTTTTTTTTATTCGTATGTTAATTAAATTAATATAGTATAGGTACATAAACAACATGAGAAATAAAAAAAAACAACGAAAAAATGTGATCGCTAAACCCCGTGAAACCGTATTGAACTCATTTCCCCGTTCCCATGATACCTATATTAGCAAATTAAAATCTTTAACACTTCAATATTTCAATACATCATTCTATTTCAGTTTTCCCCTTGACCGTTTTGTTGATTTGAGTGTAATTTAAATTGATAATCCTTTGAAAATCGACGTTGGGACAACCGAGAACTTTCTCGTTCTTCTTAATATGCATGGTGACTATAAAACCGTTTCAGGCTCCGCGCCCAGTATTGAAACCCCGTACGGGCCGTATCCGCTGTTTGTGACGAACGCCAAAAAGAAGAACGTGCCAATATTGCAAGTGTACGCGAACTCCAAGTACGTGGGCAAAGTATGTTTGCATTTCGATTCTAACGGCCACTTGATCACCGTCGACGGTTCGCCGACATTGTTGAACAAAGACATTGAACAAGGTTCGGTTTGACGAGACTCGAACGTTAATTACCTATCTCATTTAAAACTGGGTACAGATGTGAATCTGTGGATTTAAAACGGAAGACTATTTTCCATAGTTATAATTTACGACTAATTTTCAATTAATTAAATTAAAATGTTTGAAAAGTGTTTTTTATTCAAACCGGGTCGACAAAAGTGTGTACATTTTCAGAATTGATGACATCGCAAAATCCGACATTTGTCCATTTATCATTATCGAACGTAAAATCGCTTATGAGATTCGACGCACAAGCGTCTACACTATGGCTGTAATTTTTATAAGGACTAGTTAGATATAGTAGGCATTTTGTATATCCTTACAATTTTTTTTCTTCAACTTTTAAGTAAAAATTATAGCCACTCACTATATATTTAGATCTAATTTTTTTATTTGTAAATTTAGTTAATGCAAAAAACACTCCTGCAGACTCCTAGACAACATATTGTTGAAGATTAGAGTGAAGTAACATTGGGGCATTTCAGCCCCTAAAAATGTTTATTGAAGCCCGTCCTTTAATTTGTCTATGTTTTCGTTACCTTCAGACTTTCTAGAGAAATATTCAATTAACTCTTTGCTTATTCTAGATCGAATTACGAGGAATTCGTAATCAACTTTGTTGAATATTGGTTTTAGTTTTATGCGTAAAGATTTATTTTCTCTTAAGCTCGAGAAAAGTACGGTTTTCGTGAAACCTGTTTATTTAACTATAAGTAATAACGGTTAATAGATCCATCCATGTTGGCCGTGATCGACCAATGGAGACCTAAGGTGATGGATCTTACGAACATTACGATAGGCCATACGGTCGTCAAGTTGCTCAACAACTGTCAACAAATGGAGTGCAACATAGGAAACGTGATAGCTGACGCTTTCGTGTACTGTGTGAGTACATTAGGTGTACCTACCAGGTATCTATTATACAGTTGTAACAGAAATAGGCAATTTTTTTTTAATTAACTTCCTAAATTAGAAGTGAAAACAAAATTTATCTATGTACGTCTACGTAGATGTAAATTTTAAACGCGTTTTCCCAAGTATGGTCTCAGATTAAGATAACACATAAAATTCTTAAAGAATCATAGGTATGGTACGATATTAAATAAATATACGAGGTAAAACATAAAAAATACCTTAAATTATTCAAGTGAGTGTATTCCACTAAATTTGGACTTTTAGCCTGCAGAAGTAATTTAAAAAATTTTGTTTGAAACTATTGATTAAAATCTAAAAATAAAAACGTTCTCCCAGTTCTAGTGCATTTTTTTCTTTTTCGCAAATTCTTTGTTTCCAGAACCTCATAAAAAACAACAAAAAACAAAACAATGATCTGCGTTGGACCGACGCTCCTATTGCGTTGCTTCAGTCTGGTGGCGTACGAACTTCGATTGACGAAACGAATCACGACGGTATAGCAACTAGTAAATTACCTATCACTCATTTAAAAATTTAAAGTATAGGAAATATTACAGAGCCAAACAGAAACAGATAAGCAGTGAAACGAATACGTTATATTTATTTTTATCACGTTTTTTATTAGCTCGCGTTCTTGTCTGTTTG
>CM029357.1:49803376-49910094 GCA_017140985.1 Hormaphis cornu
TTTTTTTTTTTTTTTTTTTTTTTTTTTTTTTTTTTTTTATATTATTTATTTAGAAAATTTACAATCTATATACAATTACAATTTATATAATAAGTAAATATGTTGAGATATATTCTTACAGGACATGAAAAATCTTGAGGGAAGGGAGTGTCCAGTGACACTACTTCCAATTTAAACTTAGTGGGGAGGTAACTTAATAATAATAGCGCTAGGCATTATTTAATAAATCACGCGGCCATTTGCGTTTGAGGCGACGAGGGGGGTTATCAGGTATTGTGCAAGAAGAAAGTTTAGATATGAGTGGGTTTGGATGGTTAAAGGTATTTTTATGAAATTTGTTATAATGATAAGAGGCAAGAGTGGATATTGATGGTATGTTAAGATCATGATGTAGGGTGCGGTTGCTGACATACCAGGGAGCATTAGAGAGGACACGCAGAGATATTGATTGGAACGCTTGGAATTTGGTTAGGTTTGAATTTTTAGTGGTACCCCACAGTTGAATTCCGTAGGTCATTGCTGGACGTAATATTTGTTTATATATTAGTGTTTTAATATTTAAGGAGATTTTGGATCGAAGAAGTGGTCTTAATTTGTGAAGCCTGAGGTTAAGGGAAGTTCTTTTGGCTTTGATGTGATTAGCCCAAGTTAGTCTTTTGTCGAGAAGGAGTCCTAGGTATTTAACTGAATCGCCAATGGGAATTGTTTGGTTATTTATGTAAACTGGAGGAATTGTTGTAGGCCTGAGGGTAAAAGTGATGTGAGTGGATTTATTTTCATTAATTTTAATTTTCCATAAGCTGAACCAATCTTGTAGTTGGGTTAGGTGGTTTTGGAGGTTGTTTGTAGTGGTGGCTATTTCAGTGTTGGTTGATATTATGGCTGTGTCATCGGCGAAGGTAGCTAGAGTAGTGTTGATAGATTGTGGTAGATCTGCTGTATATATATTATAGAGAGTCGGGGAAAGAATACTGCCTTGAGGGACGCCTGCTTTAATAGGATGTGGGTCAGAAGTTTCATCTTCACATCTTACTGAAAAAGTACGGTTTGATAGGAAGGATTTGAGTAAGAGGAATAACGGAGTGGGTAAAAATAATAATTTATACAGTAGTCCTTCATGCCAGACCCGATCAAACGCCTGGGCAACATCAAGAAAAACTCCAGAACAAAATTTTTTTTGTTCAAGAGATGAGGCAATAGTGTCGACTAGTCTGTGTAGTTGGTGGAGAGAGGAGTGCTTGCTCCTAAAGCCGAATTGAGCGTTTGGAATACTTTGATTCTCGTTAAGTATCGGATAAATTCTTTTTAATACGATTTTTTCTAAAATTTTTGAAAAGGTAGGAAGTAAGCTAATAGGCCTATATGAGGAGGGTTGGTCGGGAGGCTTTCCTGGTTTGTAGATTAGGATGATAACTGAGTGTTTCCAGGTGGGAGGGATATAGGATAAACGAAGAATGCTATTGAAAATATAAGTGAGAAGTAAGATTGCTTTCTTAGGCAGGTGTTTAGCGATAGTATTGGTTATCAGGTCATGGCCTGGGGATTTATTATTTTTTAAGTTTTTAATGATATTTAGGACTTCAGAAGGGGAGGTATGTTTTGTAGGGAGACACATTGGGAGAGTGTTTAGAATTGATGCTTCAATATTAGAGTAGTGGCTTCTAGAGAGAAAGTTTGGATGTGGTGAAAATCTATTTTCAAGATCTGATGCGAATAAGTTTGCTTTGTCAAGAATTGACGAGGCTAGAGAGTTGTCAGGGTATCTTAGGGGAGGAATTTTACTTTTTTCCTTTAGGATATTTTTAGTGGCTTTCCAAAGAGAGTTGTCTGTATTAGAGAGAGATTCCAAGTAGTTGTGAAATTTGTCAGAATTGTATTTTCGAAGAATATTTTTTAAGGAGTTGTTGAGAGTGTTGAAATGCTTTTTATCACTCGGCAAGTGTGTTCTTTGCCATATACGGCGGGCTCGACGCTTTTCTGTAATGAGTTGTATTATGTGTGAGGGTAAAACATTGGTTGTGTGAGTGGAGCAAGAGTTTTTTTTAGAAGCATCTAGTGCAGCATCTTGGATGATATTTGTGAAAGAGTGTACTGCAGTATCTAAGTCAGATGTGTTCTTTAAGGAGATGTTGAGAGTGATGGCATTTTCTATAGTTTGACTAAATTTTTTCCAGTTTGTTTTGCCCGGAGTGATAGTTGGGTAGTTTTTTGTAGCAGTTGAAGTATCGTTTAGAGTAAGTAATATTGGTGTATGATCAGAAGAGAGGTCTGAGGAATTTGTAATAGTGTACTTTATGTGGCTAGGGAGCGTAGTGATAAAAAAGTCTAGTACGTCGGGACGTCTATTGGCATGTGAGGGCCAATATGTAGGGTAAGGAGGAGATATTATTTTAAGATTGTGGTCGAGGATAAATCTGTTGAGAGTTCGACCTCTAGTATTAGGTTGACTAAAACCCCACTGGGGATGTTTGGCGTTGAAGTCCCCACCTACCAGGAAATGAGTACCAAGGGAATTAAAGAAGTGCTCGAAATCATTGGGATTTAATTTAGTGCCTGGACGGATATAAGTCGATGAGATAGTGGTAGGAATATGATTTAGTGTTAGGGAGATGTTAGTGGACTGTATGACGTTATTTTGATATGGGGGAAGAATGGTATGTTTAATATTTGACTTTAATAATATTGCAGAACCCGCGTGGGAAGAGCCATCGGGATGGTTACATTGATATGTAGTATAGCCAGGAATGTTAAGGGTAGAGTTTGGTGACAGGTGTGTTTCACAGATGAGTAAAATATCAATGGAGTTTATAGAGAGGAAGGCATGAAGTTCGTTTTTTTGACGCACTAGTCCATTGGCATTCCATTGAAGGATTGAGATAGAGTGAGGAATATTATTTTGTCTATTTATCATTAGACAAAATTAGTTTTTCAATGAGAGTAGTAAGTAGAGAGATCAGTGGATTAATGGTAGATTGGAAGTTATTGAGAAAGAGCGCCATTTGGTGGGCTAGGTGGTCGGGATTTTGGGATGCGTTGGTGGGGATGTCTTGGTTCGGTAAATCGGTTGATGTAGCTCGAGCATAAGATTTTTTGGGTTGGGTGTTCGTATTGGAAGTAGAGTTTACATTAGTGAATTTTACATTAGAGGGTACTTCTTTCAGGTTAGCTTGAGTTGGGTTTGACCTTTTAGGATGATGGACAGCTTGAATTTTTTTGAACACAGGGCATCCTCTGTAATTGGCTGGGTGGGCACCACTACATAGTGCGCATGTTGCGGGTTGGTCAGCAGATTTTACACAGCTTTCCGACGCGTGAGAGTCTCCACAGCGAACACACTTTGGCGGGTGATTGCAGTATGATTTTGTATGGCCGAAGCCTTGGCAACGGAGACATTGAATTGGTTGGTTGTTTGGTCGGGGCTCTTCAATTTTTATCTTAGTATAGTAAAGGTGTTCAATTTTAAAAACATCTTTGTTGTTGAAATCAGGCTCCAAATCAACGAAAAAGAGCGGGAGAGGTTGTTTCGTGGTTCTATGTAAAACATTTGTGACGTTACGAGGCATGTGCCCGAGAGCTAAGAGTTCTTTCTCTATTTCATTAATTGGTGTAGAGTGGTGAAGATTTCTAATAACTATTCTGAAGGCTCTGTCTTGTTTTAGTTGATAGGTGTGAAAAGCAGCTTTATTAGCTTGTAGAAATTTAATGACAGAACGATACGAATCTGGTGAGCTTGTAGAGAGTTTTATGCCTTTTATGGAACTTTTACATACGAAGGGTTCACCATTCGTAAGTTGCTTAATGTTGTCACAGAAGGCCTTGTAATCATTAACCACTCGAATAAAAATAGGTGGTGGGGGTTTGGTAGGTGCGGAAGACTTTTCTAATTGTTCAGGTTCTTGCTCCATTTTTTCGGGTTCTGGATTGTTTTCGGATGCTTCGATCGTGTCCGAAAATAAGGAAAATCGATTTTGAGTAACAAATACTTTTTTTGTTACTTGCGGTCTTGAAGTTGGGGTAGATGGAGAAGTAATTGTGCGTTTTTCTGAAGTGGGGGTGATCCAGCCATCGTTGGGATCAGAATTTAAAGATTGATTAGACGAACTATTTGGCACGCTCTGTATACGTGCTTTAGAAATGATAAGTGGAGATACGACGGTTTTAGATTTTTGTGATGGCATGGTGGTTTATCGCTTATTGATTGCGTTGCGCAATCGAACGTTGACTAACGGGACGGCCGTCCGAGCGCGTCCGCCGTAGATAACGATTACAATTAAATAGAGGTACCTAATTAATTTGTTTAAAGTTACCAGAGCTAGAAGCCGGAACTGCTTCAGTTGAATGTCGTAGCGCTTGATTTGGTTGTAGATCACTTTTAACGAAAAACACGTTTTTGAATGATAAAAATCGGAACAGAATTGTTTGAGTAATTTAGAAATTACGGAACGATATAGTGGCGAACGATGATTCATGGTCAACGGTCACCACGAGAGTCCCCTATCACTCATTTAAAAATTTAAAGTATAGGAAATATTACAGAGCCAAACAGAAACAGATAAGCAGTGAAACGAATACGTTATATTTATTTTTATCACGTTTTTTATTAGCTCGCGTTCTTGTCTGTTTGAACGGAATTTCGCGGTTGATTTTAAACTGACACTTCTGTCGATGAGCAATAGAGACTTTAAATGTCAAACATAGCTCAAAATTGCAATATTACATCGATATATTTCATTTCAACGTAACATACATATACAAAAATATATTACATATAATGTGGTTATAAAATATACTGTATAAACAATAAATATTGTAACGTAATATCGTAGTAAAATACTGAATGTGTACATATATTTAGACACGCAGTTATTTACTTGTTAACTGTTGTTTATCATGTCATTCTGTGTTTACCAAGCCAATGTGTAACAAAATTTTTTTTTTTTTTTCAAAATAAAATTCAATATCTATTTTGAACAACGATCATTATTGTGATGGTCGAGGGAACAGCCATCCAACGCAAACGAGGCAAATTTCACTCGCGCAAGACTAAAAAGTAGAAATCATATAAAATTAAAAAAAAAAATTAAGCTCCACTTTTTTAAAACGGACTAGAATAAGTCTAAAATAATTTATCATCCTACACCCTTCGATGTTTATAACCTAACACCCCGTGAAGATTGCAGTCCTAAAACACCATAATGTGAAATTATTAATAGCTATGAAAATACTTGGTTTTTTTTTAATTCATAACGAAAAACGTGGGGTGCATTCAATAGATAAGGATTGCGAAGAGTATCTTTGACTGAGAAACATCAACGAGTCTTTCCCAATGCAAACATAATATCTGAACAAAGACGATTTCTCGTCGTTGATATGCGATAATATTCAAAAAAATATTAAGTTTAAATTTTAAATTTCATTAGCTCTTGCTGAAAATTATATAAAAAAAAATAACTGCTTAAGTTGTAGAATATTTCTAAAATTAAGTTGTGTATATTTCCTAAACAATAGCTTGTTTTTCAGGATTCTGCGACCAGAAAATATTAACTGTCAATTTTGGGCTCTGCGTTGATCTATGAAATATACCTACGTTAATATTGTTATTTTTAACTTTATTTTTCCGTTTAAATTTCAACTCAATTATACTATACTTTGTAGGTTTCATCACCTTGGGACAGTTGATCAACGTTATGCCGTTTCTGAACAACCTGGTCAAAGTCACCGTGAACGGTTCTTACCTGTTGGATGCATTTGAACACAGCGTTTCTGATTACAACATTAACATCGGGGGTAGCACCAGATTATTGCAAACGTCAGGTGAGTATTGAAATAAGACGGCAAAAACCCGAATTTCATAACGAAATAAAAAGTCATAGTCCATAGCCCGAAAAGCATGGACCAAATTTCATTTAGTTTTTGTACACAAAAACGTATTTTTAGCTCAAAAACTACACGAAGTTCTGAAAAAAATTTCAACCAAAGACCCATATAGATTTTAGGGCCGATCTTTTAAGGTATCATATCGATGTAATAAAAGATCCGAATTTTTTTTTTTTTTACCTAAATCTTTTTCCAGAAGAAAAAATATCATATAAAATCAATACGTTCAATACGCTCAAAATATGAAAAATTCTACTAGGTACAACCTTGCTTTAAACTTTACATAAAAAACTAAAGTTTGAATGAGTAAAGCATGATAATGTTTTTAGTTTTAATAAAATTTGTAAAACACTTTTTGCAATTTAAAAATATATATAACATTAAAAGTTAATAAGACATTTTAGATTCTAAACATAGGTATGTATAGGTAAGTACTTACCTATAATTTTATGTTTTATATAATGTTTTCTTTCTATTTTTCTGATAACGCTTTTTTGGGTACCTAGTAGAATTTATTTGACTTTTATTTAAAATTCCTTATTTTTATTCTCAAGATAGGGTATTAGACCGAGACCTAAATATATTTTATGTGGAAATATGAAAAGAAAATTTTTTGAGTTTTTACTTACCATAGTCAAGACTAAAAAATTATAAATATTTAAAATGTCCACTCGTTCATATAGAATATGTAAAAAGTGAATTAGTGTTTAACTTTTTATTGTACTAGTCAATTTTTGAAACTTTCGTAAAACCGTTAATTTCCAGAAAAAAAACTTGAAACTTAAACAATTGGAATGATTGGGCCCACTTTGGTGCGTAGTGCCTAGTGACGTATTTAAGAGAGGGGCACAAGGGGCCTGTGCCTTACCCATAAACTGCAGTATTTTTAGTTTAATATTCTCACGCAACATTACAATCGCATATTTATGTCTATATTTTTTGTTGACACTTATATTTTTGTTTTTTTCATCCTTATTCATTTAAGCTACACATAAATCCATAATTTATGTAAAACTTATAAATTTATTTTGAAACGATAACTAATATTGTGTGCTATAAATTTTAACAATGCTCCGAATTACTTGATATTTTCACTGGTTGTTAGGAAACTATATTTACGAACGAAATCGGAACAATGTTTTTCAGTAGTTGCCTATTTGACTTACTCAATATACTTTAGAATCGTTTTTTGAAGGCAATGATTTATCATTATTGCTTCCATAATTTATTTACATATATATTACATACTTTTTACTAGAGCTGTAGGTATAAGCTTGGTAAATTTTACCGGTAGAGTAAATCTATGGTAATAATGTTACCTAAGCTTTATTTACCTACCTTACCATTTTAAAACTCGAGTGACCCCTCATTTTAAACGGTTTTATGCGTACAATAACTTTTGATTAGCGAAATATGGGTGATAGAAGGTGACACAGTATGAAGTACAATATTAAATTCATAAGAACAGAGAAGTTTTGAAATGGAAAAAAAACTAACAACTAGGTACCTAACAACTTGAGGAGCATAGTGGCGTTACGCCTCGGCAACATTAAGATTATAAGCTGTAAGTTCTAAGGATTCAATGTTCGTAAACAAAAATCAAGGATCAGCCGCCACGGTAAAATGTACGTAATATTTACCGATAAATTTTGTTCAGTGAATCCACACACCTCTACTACTTTTTACCGTCTAAGATCGATTGACCCGCTCAGGGCGATGATCAAATCCGCCCCAAAAATCGCTAATTTTTGTTATTTGTGCCCTTTCCAACAAACATTTCTAAATACGCCCCTGAGAACTCCGCCTGCAGTGGTTGCGACCTACGACACTCCTCCAAAGCCGCGGAGGCTGTATACTACTGCAGTACACCCAAGCTTCCCGCCCGACCTCGAAATGTTTATTAATTTTTTTATTTACAAGAAACATGTTTTGATTTTTACAAAAAAAAAAAACGTTTCAGGCGCTCGAGTCGAATACGATTTAACGCGCAGTGTCGGCCACCGGGTCGTTTCTGTGTGGCTCCGGTGCGGCGACTGCACGGTTCCCAAATACGAACCACTGGTGTTGACCGACAACTATACCATAGTGATGAACGACTTTTTGGCCAACGGCGGCGACGGATACCGGTTCATGAACGCGATGAGCGCACCGCGGCCGTTAGGTTTGTTCGGAAAAACAAAAAATTAAAAATTCACTCTGAAAAACAAAAAGTGTTAAAAAGTATAAATAATGTAGTTGAATGGAAAAAAAAAAAATGTTATCAGAGTCAATGAGACGGTTTAGTAGTTTATTTTCAATTATCCATTATGTTGGACGACACCGACTGCAAAAAAAATTTAAAAAAAGTTATGACATTATTTTTAATCTAAGTACTTATACTCTTTAGCGCTTTTTTTGTTTTAGATTCCGAGCGTCAGCGAAAAATGTATAGTTTTTATAATAACATTTTCTGTGAACACTTTTAAGGGCATAAGGAACGCTTCGATTTTTACATTCAACACTCCTAATGAAAGGTCTTCGGGCTCTTACTGAAGGTACTTCGATGGGTCTCGTTTGAGATTTTGAAAAAGTTACGGTCAAAGAACTATTTCATTTAGTGAATATTTATTTATTTCATAGGTCATATTTGACCAAAAACGTTAAAAACTACGGCTAACGTGTTTTTTGACATAGTCGATTTAGTTTTTTGGCCATAACTTCCAAAATAATAGACTAACTAAAACTTTTACCCTATATTAAAATAGGTAAAATACAGGTAAAATTTTCAAAAAATTTACATTTTCTTTGTGGTTTATTCTCGATGAAAAAATTTAATTTTTGACAAAAAGTTTTGAAACTTTTACACAATGTTAACAACAAGTATATACATATGCTGCTAAACAATTTTGAATATCCATAGTCACAATTTTTGTTTTTAGTCGTTTAAAGTTGGGAAATGGTCGAAAATTTGTCATACTTTTGACTAATTTTTAGAAAAAAATTTGTACCTCACACAAACTTGTTATTTCAGAATTGAAATTAAACTAAGTAATGTAAAACAAAATTTGCTATATAATAAAAACATTTTACAAAAAATCTACCCAATAGATTTCAAATGCGTACAAAAAAAGTGTTAAAAAACGTAGCAATTTGGTTAAAAGAATGAAATTTTCCGCGCACTGATATGCAAATGATACTAAAATCGCATTTACTATTCAAATAACGGTCCAAATGGTTTGAAATTTTGACCCGTTATTTAAATTAATATTCTTTACACGTAGATACGTTTTTTCGGTCCATTCTCATTGGAAAATTTCGTTTTTACCAGAACGTATACTAGACAACTGAGTTCGTACAAAATCGTATTTTTGAATGATTTATCATTGCTTTCAGATATTAAATAATGCGTTTGAACCACAACTTCTATACTATAATTGAGCCACCCAAAGCGTAGTCACTATTCGGTTAAACTACCCACGCGACCAT
Organism: Hormaphis cornu; assembly: GCA_017140985.1. NCBI lineage: Eukaryota > Metazoa > Arthropoda > Insecta > Hemiptera > Hormaphididae > Hormaphis > Hormaphis cornu. The sequence goes on from CM029357.1 coordinate 49,812,719, forward strand.
AACTTACAGCTGCCAATAGTCCATTTTGACCCGGGTATGGGGCAAGTTGACTAATTTCTTAAACAAATTTAAACTTGAATAATGTTTCATTGATTGAGAATTAAATGTTTCTATAATGACTTTTAAAAACTTCGGTTAAAATTTCAATTATTTATAATCTGACACCTCAAGAGTTCATCGCCAACTTACCCCACTCTCCCCATCAGTAGGTACAATATTATCTTTAAAGATACGTCATTTGCTATACATCTTTAATGTGTTCATTTTGCATAACAACATTATTGTGTAAACATTTCTCCAGATAATTTTTTGATTTTTAAATTCGTTTATAAACATAATACTATATGTTTTTAGAGATTGACGACTTAAACGCGACGGCGATGTACATGATGTACATCAGTCCCATAACGCAAGGACTGGACGGTCGGATCGTTTTCAGAAACAGAAACGGCGAGGGCGGGAAATCGGGAGCGCTCGCTGTGCGATATTCCCACATACTGTTGATGGTGTTTTTTTACAGCTGCAATTGGTGTTTTAGTGTTTAAACATGTCATAAAATATTTCGACTAAGTATTAAAGAAATATTCCAAATGACCGATATATTTCATGATAGAAAAAAAAATTATTCATGGGTCTCTCCGTATAGGTAGTAGAGTTTAATAATTTGGGTAGGTTGAAAATTTGAATTCAGTATTATCTATTTAGATTTAATTTTTTTTATTTAATTGTAAATTTCAAATTTTTATAACTAACTAAAGAAAAATTTTTCTGAAATTTTTGCCATGATTGAACTTCATTCCATCCAATTTTCCTACGTCCTGTTGATGGTGTTGTTTTACAGCCGCAACTAGTGTTTTAGTTTTTGAAAATTTCATGAAATATCTCAAAAAAGTATTTAATGAAATATTTCAAATGACCAAAATATTTCACGATTGAAAAAAAAAAAAGAGTCATGGGTTCTGTAAAGGTAGTAGAGTTGGTCACTAATTATTTGGATGGGTTGAAAATTTGAATTCAGTATTATCTATTATGATTACATTTTTTTCATTAAATTATAAATTAAAAACCTAACCTAACGATTGAACTTCATTAATCTGATAATTTGTATTATTTTCAATTAATTGATAGATTTTTAAAAGAATGATTTCCAAAAAACAATATAACAAAACTTTTTTGATGTAAAAATGTTCATAATTTTTGAAATGATTGAACTTAGTTTACAAAAATATAATGTTTAGATTGCATACTAGGGTTTAAAGATTCTAAATTGAAAAAAATTATAGGTTTTACAAAATTATAAGTTGGTACTGCAAAAATTTGTATGACGGGACGCATCATTATAAAAAAAAAAATACATTTTAAAAATGCTTCAAAAATACAATCTAAGATTGACAACATTTTTAGACGGAGCTTTTAAATTCCACATTTAAGTATTATGTAAAAATTTAATTAAAAAATAAAAATGGTAATGCAAACAGACAGGTAACAATTTGGTTAAATCTTAATTTATGATATTAATGTACAATTATTTCAATGAGTATAATCAATAACATTTTATTACTCAATTTGTTAATTGGTATCACCACAGACCTAATTTAACACTCGTTCAAAGGTCTGTGAAAAATCGCCATTTAGTTTTTTTTTTTTTTTACAGATCATAAATGACTACATCGATAAATATCACATTAAAGTACCATAATCTGGTAAATTTAAAAAAAAAACCATACAAAACATGGTAGTTTTAAACATAAGAGTTGAATGTTTGTCAAGCTGTTAACACGAAAACTTTTAAAATTAATTTCAATATACCTATTTGGTAATGGTTTAAAAAAAAAATGATTAATTAGATTTCGAGTTGAACGTCATCCTCATGAATAGTATTACTTGTGTAACACACTTCAAACACTCGGATGAGACATAGATTGCAAACCCACATGAAAACTTTGTTGTACTTATTATTAATAAGTATTTTAACTTTTATAATATTATTTGATTCAAAATAATATTAATTTAAAACTTGTTTTTCAGATCGTTATTTTTCATAAAATATTATGATGAATTTTGTTTAAATACAGGTAAAAATATGAAAATATCTCAAAAAGTCCAAAAAATAGATCAAAATTCACAAAAAAAAAAAACTTGTAACATAATATGCAAAACTAAATCTTAAATTCTATTTTTCTGTACTATGTAAACATTTTGAGCTTAATCAATACTCTGCTATTTTTATAAGTAATCGGAACAACTGATGAAAATAAAAACATTTACTATAGTAAATGCTGAAGTATGTATTGAACAAATATTATTATTGTAAACTATATTTATTTTGAACGTACATAATACTTAGTTTAATAATCTACAAAAAATTACACAAAAATACTAAAAATGTTATATATGTTATATGACTTATGTTATAAATGTTATACATGTTATACGTTTTAGATTACATTAACAAAATACACTCACAAACATTCACATATTTGGCTTATTATGTCATTTAATAATTACTGTTTTGCAATAATAGTTGTGGTACCTCATAATATGCAAATTCTAGAATGACTACAAATAATTATACTGAACTAGTAACATTTATTTGTATGTTTCAAATTAAATGTGTAAAATAATGAACATAATTATAAGAACAATGTACCTATTATAAATTCTTTAAATTATATTAAATAAATATTATTCTTATTAATATATTTTTCTACTTATATTAAAATAATACCAACATAATTAAAACAGTATGCTTACATTTTAACATTGTTAATAAAATACATTCAATATGTGCTATAATGCAGAGGTTCCCAAACTTTTTTAACCCATGGCTCCCTTTCAGTACAAACATATGGCTTGGCGGCACACCTCGTATAATTTACCCATTTTTCATTGCATTACATTACATTTTTGGTAGACAACGGCGGCGCACCTGGTACTAGCTCGCGGCACACCGGGGCGCCACAGCGCACAGTTTTGGGAACCATTGCTATAATGCATGTAAATCATCAGTCAACTCAAGAGAAGTGCTAAAAAAACCTATGTAGCGTATTAATTATACAATAATTGTATAATTAATTGTACAATTATTGTTTGTTTGCTGGTAACCATCAAGTTTGGAATTGCTATCAGATGATGTCTGCTATGTAATTTTCAACAAGCAAGGTTCCATTAAATGTTTGTTAAACAAAGTTATACAAATAATGGACTTGATTAAAAGTTTTGAACATCGGGAAGTTTAAAAGTTGTATTATTTTGCTCTATCATCTATGTGATGTTTGACCATGGACCAGGCCAACTCTATTAGATTAAACTCAGAATGTTAGGGAGGCCACGGTAACACTGTGCGCCCATTTTTGTGTGCATTCTTGTCAATTACATAAGCATTAAAACAGTCTTAACAGTCTTTCATTCGTTTCACACAAATCAAAAGTTGTGATTTAAGCATTGGCCTATTGAATGCCTTTGGATTCTAACCATGTAACTGTATCTTGATTTTTTCCAGCGCAGTATTTTTTCAGTCCTTTTATACTCTGCTAGAGTTTTCATGACTGTTGTTCTTCCAATGCCACACAATTTCTACAACAATTCTAATATTTCTTTGTAATGCATTTACAAATATTTTCCTCCAGATCTTTGAGAGTAAAATTTCTTTGTTCATATCACGCAAGCTAAAAAAAAAAAAAATAGAATTAGCCAATAACATATTTAGACGTCATACTTAAAAAAATTCAATTGTTTGGAACTTATGAATATAGCTGTTATTTACAAAATATTTTTATAATAATTAATTTTGTATTGCTTCTATTTATTTTTGTAGTTATTATTATTAATTTGTTTGATTTTGTTATATTCTAACACCAAATTTACGTTTTAAGTCAACTCTTGTGTTGGTCCAAGAACGGGTTCCTTGACAGGTAGCAGGCCCCTGGTCATCGTTCTAAGTGAACCGGCTACAGTGTATTCTTCCGACATTGTTCAGTCAGGGTTTCACAACAGAAAATTCATGAAACGAGTATCGACTGTTGTTCGATTAGTTTGGTACTTTCGAATACCAAAACTGCAATGTAAAAAAAAATATAAAAATATAGTAGTAACAAAGTATGTAGTTGAAAAAAAAAACATAATTGAAGGAATCTACCAAAATCAAACTTTGATGTTTGAACACAGCACAACAATACGTCATCAAGTACTATACGTTTTGCGTTAGGTATTCAGTTATTGATACCGAACACTTTAGACAGTACTATTATTTATAATACACCTGTATGAGCTGTAATTTTTAGTTTTTACCATCAACATTGTGTTAAACATGACTTAAAAATAATATGCAAACACTACCTATGTAATTTACATACAAATTCAAAATTTACGGGGCCTGAATGAGGGAATAGGCGTACAACTTTATAGATAACTCCTATTAACACAATCATAAGATCATAAGTATCGTTTTATTTTTTGTTGAAAATCTAATCGAATTGTTCTTTAACTATAACTATTTAACATTTCGGTTGACCATTTATTATTATATTATTATTATTATTACTTACCGTAATGCACGTTGGTCAGATTGTTACAATTTATAAATTACGACCAATACTGTTAAAAAAAAATTAGGTAAACATGCAAAAATCATACAAAATAGTTGCAAAATTAAAAATATTATGCTGAGCAATAATTTATGAATTCACTTTCAGTACTTCTCGCAGATTTAAGATTACAGAATAGAAGAAAATTATCAAATCCTTATCACAGAACAATTCTACATCTATTATCATTCGTGTTATCACCTGCCGTCAGCTTTCAAAGTGTAAACATTAAACGATGATTGATAAACGGCCATTTGACAATTTATTTATTAGGTCCTCTATTGGCTATTGGCCGTTTAGTATTTTTCAATTTGTTGTGACTTGTGAGTTGTGAACAGGTAATGATGAATAATGATTATAACAGGTAATTAATAAATAATAATTATTAATTGCAACAGTTCCAACTTAACATCGGTGTGATCGCTTACGAGGTATATTATGTTGATAATAAAAACGTTGTTCAGTTCAAAATATAATATTTAATATAATATATTTTTTTAATTTTCCTTAGCTACAAAAGCTCAACACAGAGCGGGTTGTACGATTTATGTGACTGTACGACTTTTAACATTGTGACATTTAACGGCTTGGCTGAAACAGTCATCTCCGGTAAGCTCCTCGTGATTTGTCGTAAACGATCTTACAAGAGTAATTACTTCGTTTTACCGTGGGCATTTCAGCATAATAATTATAGAAACGAAGAGAATTGGAGAACTACATTCCTGTTATTTTCAACGGGTAATGATCATTTTGCCCGTGTTTTGTTTTTTTTATTTCTTTTGATGTCATTTTTACCTAGACCAGTTCAATGATTTTAACTTTTACACATTTTTATCGTCCAGTAAGTAAACTTTTCAGTTTGAAACAAATTTTTGTAACCACCTAATTAACGTGTGATCATATTCTTATAGCGTGAACCTAGTTCATTTCGACACACAAATCACAATATTTATATCATTTCAAAATATTTTATCACGTTTTTATAACTACCTACCTACCCATGTGATTATAAGACCCGTTTTAGAAAAGAAATATCATGCTAGGTATCTACCTATATTTCTTCTTCTGTTTCTCCTTTGTCTTCTCACCATCTGTTTGAGTTTGGTGCGATACGCCCAAGTTTCGATTTGGACTCCTCATGCTGTTTGACAACAATGTCAGGTATTCTGACCGTAATCCTACCTACTCAAATGTTGGTAAATCCATAGTTGATATTAGAAATGCTGCTGCCCGTTCCTAGGTTTGTTTTGGCAATATTTTACAACTGACGTATCAATCGGCAATTTATACTAAATTATACTTGAGTACTTGTGACTATTTATATTAAAAAATAAAATACCCAAATTACAGAATAATACACTTTTTTAATTGCGTATATATATTTTGACAACCATGTTGTCATCTTCAGCGCAAATCTACGACTGTCATTGTCGAAATACGTTAACGCAATTAAAAAAGCGTATTATTTTATGATTCGGGTACTTTATTTTTTAATACGGCAATTTATAGTTAAAATAAATAAATAAATGCATTTTTGTATCAAAATTTAATATTTCATGTTAATAAATATTATTTTTAATATTTTATTTCAATTTTTCACCTACAAAAATATAAAATTTATAGAATACGTTACTAGGTATTTTAATTTTTTAATCACAAATATCCTGATGATTCATTGTTTGGCAAATGAGTAAAATAAAATACCCCATATGCTCGCTTAACAACTTTTAGGCATGATTATACCTAGTCCAACTACCTACTATAATTTTTACTAGGTATAAAATAAATTGTTTTCTGTTGTTTTACATAAAATATAACTGACGTGCAAAATTATAGAATGTTGTACATTTAAATTTTGGGGTCTCAATATTAGCATTAATAATAAGTTATAAACATATCATAATGGTAATTATAATATTTTGCTGAAAACTCTTATTATGTAGTATTAGATTAAATTCTATTATTCAATTCTAAATGCGCCTATTTGTACAGGTACAACTATATAAAAAAAAATAATATTCTTTGATGGTTACAGCAGAAGATTAAATGTACATATTGAATAACTGTGTTGAGAACTATTTGAACTATGCCAAGCTTGCCTCCATTTTTTAACGGAAATATCACTGGTGTTTTAACTGTGTTCGTATCAGATATTTCATGGTACAAGAATGGTGCAAAAGTTACTTATGTGCTTCTTGAATGGAGCGGAAGTCATGACAAACAAAAACTTTCGTAAGCTATTGAAAATAATAGTTTTATCATCAAATTTTGGTCTTATGCATGGTTTGTTGTAATTTCAGGACATCAAAACTATCTAAAATAACTTACGATATTCGAACAAGCTACAAATCATTTTTATACTACTTATCAACGTGCACTTTAAAGTGTTTGATCAAAAGTTGTGAAAATAAAACATCTGCATTTGCTTCAACGAACAATTTATTTCTAACTGAAGGTAGTCCACTGATCAAAGCTTTACCACTCATCGTTGCTAATGAGGAAATAGTCGGTATTTTGCAATTATGTTTTAATTTACAAACATTCAGCGACACATCATTTGACAATGACATAAAATATTTAACACAATTTGGGATTCAAAGTAAAGTCTCAAACAATTTAGATGACAATAATTTTTATCACACTGAAATGGTTAAATCTAGAAAACATATGGGACCCGTTAGTGTCTCATCGTCCAACTCGTCTAAAACTAGTAGAAGTAAAGAAGAACTAGCTTGTGATTATTTAATGGGTATATTAAACATTGTTTTGTTTGTTTTATTAATTATTAAATTGTTTTTCCTAATTATATTTATTTAGATATTTATTACATTTATAATATTCAGGTAAAGATATGGGTGTTGATGAAGAAGAAGAGGCTCTTAGTACTTTGAAAACAATGCCTTCTGCTGAACAAATTGTGGATACAGCTGAGAAAACTGATATTTTTTCAGTATTGCCTTCACAATTACAAATTCAAGTAATTTAAAAATAAATTATTATATTTATGTTCTGCTTATATTTACTTACCTATTATATAGTTTACTGTTTAGCATGTTTTTACAGAACTATAAACTGGTAAAATTTTAAATTTTCTAAAATGTATGTTTATTATTTCACCTGACTGAGAAAACTATAATGTATTACCTTTGATTATCTATGACTATTTATAATCCAGGGTATTATATTATGTATATGAATAAATTAATACTTAAAAACAAAACTAAACATTTTACTTAGTATTTATTATCTAATTGGTTTTCTTTGTACAACGTAAGAATTTAGATTGTGCATTACATTTTTTATGTTTATCCAATTTTTAAAGTAGTTTACTATACTTGTGAAGTATTAACTAAAATTTAAATACCTGTTTACGTGTTATACATTTTTAATTATTTGCTAAATAATTTAATTTCATGTTTCTATGTAAACATAATTAATACTTAATTGATATTTTGAAATAGTTTTTAATTTCAACATTTATTTTAGGGCAGATCCAAAATGCTGACAGACCACCTCAGACCTGGCGTTAATAATGTCATCAAAAACATCAATACTGCCCAAACGAATGTGAAGAAACCATCTACAGAATTAATAAAGAGTGAAATGAAAAAAGGTATAATTTTTTTTTTTTTTTTGGCAGTCACTCCAAAAGCAGTTTAAATTAAATAAAATTTTTACCTTTTTTGAAACAGATAAATTACAAACAATTTAGCAACTTTTGAGCTAGATATAAAACATTAAAATTTACTGTTTGTTAAGTAAACTCACTAAAAATTATAAGTTTTTTAAACAGTGATTTATTTATTGATTGCAAATTTTTCATAAAACATCAATCTCTACGTTTCAATCAATGACTTACCCGAAACATCGAGAGCTAGCCAAATATTTGTTTATTAATATGTTTGTTTTATGTTTTTTAAACATAATTATATTTTAATAGATCATTTTTTCACACTACTTGTTTTATTTATTGTGTCTATAACATTTTAATTGAAATACATTTTTAAATTAATCATTTTAAAATAAATATAATTATTGTTTATAAGCATTCAGTGTTTGAAATGAATTTAAAGTTTAGGAAAATTATCATTAAAAAAAAATATTTATAGTTTGTAGTTTTAACCAGGCTTTTTATTGGTAAATGAGTGGTTAGTTATTAATTGGTTATCTTAAATATTGATTACACATTTGTTTTTGTTTTTTTTATTTAGGACCTGTCTCAAATGATAATGTATATTTACATTTATCTATTCTATCAATCAACATCTATCGTTCTATTAAATCATTTCAGTCAAGTAAGTGTTTGGTATTTGTGATAAATTGTTAGATGTGCCAAGATAATTCACTAAAAGTTAAATTTATAGTTTTTAAAAATAGAAAAATACATATATTTACTCAAATGCATTTCTTGAGTATTTTAACAATTGGCTATAGAGGCAATATATTTTATTTATACAAATACATGTTATAATACAATTATCATGTTCATAAACTTTTGGTTATTCTGTTTTCTTTAGCTATAAACAGCACGTTTATTGTGCAGTGTCTTAAAGATCAAGAGCCGTTCAGATTGTTGAGGTTCATGTCAAGACACGTGGATGATAATGGTTAGAACAATTTTTAAGCTTGTTATTATTATGTAAAAAAACATTGGTACACTTAGTAAATTATAAACCTAAACTAATAATTTTTGTAATATATTATTTTTTAATTTTAGTTGTACAGTTTAAAAATGCTACCAACTCATCTCTGTTAGATGGTTGCACTGCTAAAGGAATTACCGTTAAAGTTTATGTCCGTCTTCTCAGCCAACGGTTTCCTATAGTACTTGGTGAAACAAAACAAATGCTTGATTGGGCTGGATTTTCAACTATTCTCAATGTTCCTCGATGCGTTAAAATTCCAATGTGGAGTAATGATAAAATTACTGGACACCTGTCTTTATCATATGAGTTTTCTAAAATGCCTTCAGTTCAAAATTATAAAGATAATTTTTCTGAAATTATTGATGTGAACGATCTAATCGAAATAAATGATAGTCCAAAAAACCAACTTCCTGAGTGTTCTAAAATATCTGTCTCCTTTGATACTCGGGATAAAATAAAAACTGCTGACTATAAAACTATCCCTTTGAATCAGATCGATGACAATTTAAGTACAAACGATAAAATGTATCCCAGAAAAAACACTACAAACCAACAATCTTATGTGGAATGGTCAAAGAGAAAACTAAACAAAGTAGCAAAAGAAAATATAGAACCTAACTGCACCACTGTATATCAGAGAGATAACCGAAGACATTTATACGACAAAATGTACCCTGAAAAGGATATAGATATTGTAGAAAGTCAATTTAACAAAGAGTGGGCAAGAACTGAACCAACAAAGGCAACGAAAGAAGTTCAAACTAATTTTGAAGTGCGCCAATTCAATAAATCTGTTCAAACTCATGTGAAGACTTCTAATATTGCAATACAAGTAGATAGCAATGAACTATTAGAAGATCCTTTGGTCAATACTGATTTTTGTGACGTGCAAAATATTTTCCGATGCACTCATGAATTTACTTTTAACATTGAAAAAAAATGTAACTCCTCTTTCAATTATGTAACCTATCAATTTCCTGAATGCGTGACTAACAACACTGGAAAAGGTACCCATAAATTATTGGAAATCTAAGTATTTCAGATTATAAGTTTTGTATATGTATACTATTATGTTATGTTTCAGTGATAACATGTTGTCGATTATTCAGAACTTTTTGCAACACTAATATTCTACATTTGATCACATTGCCTGCAACAATTTCTTTGGACACTTATCTTTGCAACTATTACAAAAAAGCCGCTATTGTTTTAAGTCTTTATCAAAATGACAATTGTTCACTTGGAAGGGTAAAATCTAAAATTTAATATTCTAATAGATAACGTCTATATTTTATTTAGGGATCCTGTAAAGACTATTTTATTTATTTTTGTCAGGTCTTTTGTTGAAAATTGGTTGTCTCAAAATTATTTCGAAAATATAGGAACATTTAATTTGTTTTGAATAATTTATGTGCCAACTGTTGTTTTTGTAGTAAACATTTTTTTAAAAATAAGTTGTCAACCTTTTTAAATGTGTTGCCTCGTACAACTTTTTTTTAAGACTATTAAATTTAAAAAAAGAAACCACTTAATTTTGATTTAAATACTTTATCTAATAAAAAAGCAATAAGCTTATTGTTTTAAAATTCGACAATAGGCACCTTATGCTTGAGTAAAACCGCAGTAAAAATTACTGACCTTAAATATTTTGGATAATAATTTATAAAACAATGACATTTTTGTTACAAAAAATTATGATATACTCAAAATTTATGAATTTTTAAAATTATTTAAACTTTTGTTTGTTGTTTTTTCTGAGTACATAAATGTCTTTGTTGTTTTCCTGATGTTTCACACTATTTCTGATGTCATATCCGAAGGATATGTTTGTAATTTGGAATATGTTACTTGTTGTAGACGGTATGTGGGAAACATCAAAGATTATTTCTATATCTAACTCATAAAGAACAATAAATTATGATTTTAATTTACTTATTTTAGATTCTGAGCGTATCAAAGAATGTATTGTTTCTACAATGATATGCATACAATATAATACATATATTTATTTTTTTTGTTCTGTAAACATAATACCGGGTAGAAGGAGTGGTCTAATTGTTAAAATCTATCCAAAACAATTTATAAAGTTAGTGCTTTATTTTATTGTTATGACCTAAAAACCAAAAACCTTTCTGAAATTTTGCCCCTAACAACTTGAAATTTCCTTGTCTGTGATCACTTTTGGATAAAAGAAGTGCTCCAATCTTTATGTTTCATACCACATCAAAGTTGGGAATTTGGCACTCAACTGACCTTTATTTGAACCTTTTTATGAATTTTCGATTATTTTTTTAGTTATAGATAAAAATAATTCTGTGTAAACTTATTAGTTTAATACCTCATGGATAAAAAAAAACAAATTTACAAATAGATTTTTTACGATTAACATACTTACTAGCTGTATAAAACTCTCTTCATAAGTATTCTTTATAAACTAAATATTTTTGTATTTGGATAAATGTGTTGGTCTTGAACTATTTTAAGGAAAAAAACTACAACAAAGTACTTAGGAGTGAGATGTTTTTGGTTTCCTTTCGAATGGCTTAAATGAACATCTTAAAAAAAAATTTTAATTGATTTGTACTTTGTGCTTTTTCAATAACTTCTATTTAATCTTTATGTGAACATGTTTCAGGTTTCATTGCTAGTTTCACATCTGGTCGACATGGCAAATGAATTTAAAAATACTCACATTACAAAGAATTTTGTTTTATGTGACACTTTATCTACTCATAAATTGTCCAATAACAAAGTGTACATTGATGTACATTATAAAAGAGTCTACCACTCTTTTCCGTCTCCTAAAAAACATCTTAAATATAATTTGCACTCAAAACGTAACTCATCAAAACCAAATCCAAAATGTTTTGTAGACCTGACTGGGTCTGAATCTGAAGATGATTCAATCAACAGAACGTACACATTATTCAAACACAATGACACATCCGTGGGAGAAAACATTGCTCAAGCCTGCATTTCTATGCCAGTTAATGTGTTTGATGGTGTTAAAACGCGTACAGAAAGCAACAGTACTCAGACCGATCAAATACCTGTTTATACATCTTGTAATTTAAAAACTCGTACAGAAAGTAGTAGTACTCAAACCGAAATAATTCCTTTAAAAATATCTCGTGTTTCAAAAACTTGCACCAAAAGTAACAACTCTCAAACTGCCCCAATACCCATAAAAACATTGGACAATTGTTATACCCAAACAGAATTAAAAGTGCAACAACAATGTTTAACTTTAAGAGGTGACACGGATGAAAAAAACCTTGAGAATGTTACAGTAAAAAAAACTCCTCGTGTACACGAAAATCAAACAAGTTCTAAAATTAATCAAGCAAATAGCAATTTTCATGCACACAACAGCGATATTTTCAAAGCAAAAGTAACCATTGTCTGCGGATACAATTTCCCAATGGTAAAACTGATTGGCAACACTGTGCCTACAGCTCCAACTACGTGTATTATCATGAAAGATCACGGTGAACATAGTTTCTCGACACCTACCAATGTCGAAACTACAAATCCTGTGTGGAACTGTAAATGGACGGTTGAGCTACCAAAAACTACATTAATAAAGGTACCTGTGTGATGAAGTTTTATATTTTTGAAATTGCTTGTACTGTGTTCTGTGGTTAACAAGTTGTATTACTAAGTTGTTCAAAACTATGATATAAATTTTCACTATAGTTTTGAAACTAAGGCGATTTTGAAAGGTTGTATTAATAGTTTAATTTAGTATTTTGTTTAAATAAATAATTTTTCTGGTATTATATTGTAATGTACTATCATAATCAACTATACCTAAAAAGTAAAAATTATCTTTTTAAATATTTTAACTTCTAGATCAAAGTTTATCATTATGTATGTTAAAACATCAAAGACATGAGACACTGTTTGAATTATTGTTTATTACTATACAGTAATGCATGCATGCGTATTTTAACTATTTTTTTAAAAATAAAAAACCATAAAAATAGCTTACCCAGTAATTCAAAATGCTTGTTTATGACAAGTTGTATTGATTAGCTGTGTAATAGGTCTTCCTTTTGTACAGCATTTTAAAATATTTTAACAAATTCTTGACTATCAGAGAAACACAAAATATACATGATATACTTGATACTTTTGGCTTGTAAATGTATTTTGTAATTTAATAAGTTCAATTGTATAACTGTGCGATCATTAATGTTCATATTATGATTTATGTGCTCTGGTATGTAATAATTTTACATTTTCACCTTTTCTTTAACATTTACTTTCCATCTATGCCTTGGTCATTTATGTCTACAAAATAACTAATTACTTGCCATGTTTTTCTATGTTTTTTTTGGTTTGGAAATCCCCTCATAAAAAATTCTAATTCCTAAAATCCTAAAAATATTTTGACAAATATTATGTTCCCCTTCAATGTACGACTGAAATGTATATTATATTTTGTCTTAAGTATCCAAAACAAATAAAGTTTTCTAAAAACCTTTGTATTACTATTTATTTTACTCTGTTTTACGATTCTTGTTATTATTATATTTAATTATATTTTTGATTAAAGGGAGAATGGTTGATGTTACAACTATGGTGTAAAAAATATAAAAATGAATATGCTGGACACGATGTTGAACGAGACGTAAGACTTGGATTTGTCATCATAAATGTATGCACTCTTGAGTATGATTTCAATAAAGCTGGCGGATTGTACGATGTTATTAGTGAAACTGAAGAACACTGTGGAAAAGTTAAAGCAAGTGTTTTCATATGTTTGAATTAATGTTGGTATTCCGACTTTTAATTATATCCTATTTCATTTAGGTTTTTTTTAATCCAATTGACTCGCAAAATAACTATTGGTTCAAGTCCAAACAAGCTCACAAGAAAACAGCTGCTATAAACATTACAGATAACACACAAAAATCAAATTATAATTTAATGTAAGTTTGTAGTTTTATTCATTGTTAGTATCTATAAATTTGGGCTTTGGATACCCATTCTAAGTAGATTCTAAGGAGTTATTATGTAGGCAACTTTGTATACATCTGTTTTTGTTTTTTGTGTTTAGAAACACCAGTACCCTTCATATCACACTTAAAATAACTAATCTATTGCCCCAAAGTATCCACATCCACCATTTTGTAACTTTGGAGTATATAATGTACGCACACTTGCCCACAAATCAATCGCAATTAAAATTTCAGGCATACTATAGAGTATAGACCAATAAGCCAGTCAAAACTTAGGATTAATTGATTTTGAATTTGTAAAATACAACCCACTAATCTATTAGTTTGTAATGTTATCTATGGGGAAGCTGAATTACACTATCTCAAATAATAGTACAATTTTTTTTCATGTTTTTCAATAACTAAAATAACATTTTTATTTACTTTGGTTCAAAAATAAAAATTTTGTTTCCTCTAAAACATAGAAAAGTTGTAAAGCTACTCAAATATTTTTGCAGAATCAAAATTGGATTACTTAAAGTGTCTATATTTTTGTCTGGCTTATTAGTATAGACTAGGAAAATATGGGGTATTCAACGACCTTAAAAAATAATTCTTGAGCTATCAAACAATGTAATATTTTAGTAATCATTTTATGTTGCAAGAATTGGAATGCTAGAAGGAATGCAAAGCATAAATAACGATTCTTCAATAACAACTAAGAAATCCAGGATTTCAATCAAAGATGATACGTTTCGGCACTATGTAGACCTTACGGATGACTGCTCACAAAAGGTCAGTACAACTTTATAGCAAGAGTATTCTTGTATAAATAATTATTTAGTTTTTCATTAAGTATTCAATGTTTTAGGCTGTGCTTGATCCAATTAATTGTGTTGATTCACAAACTAATGAACACTACATGCCGAGACAAATGAAAAAAAAAAAAATTGTTGGTGTCAAAGAAAAAGAGAAAAAATCAAAGTGTGTAGATATAAATTATACAAAAAGGGATTGTATAGATCTCACTGTGGATTCATTGCAAAAAGACAGTAAAAATTCATCTCAGAATACACTTACCAAATGTGGCCAGGAAGATTCTTTGTCAAATAATGGTAGTAAAATTGAATCAAGATCTGTAAGTTCAATTACGTCGTGGACTAGTTCATCAAATGAAATATTGTGTTCAAAAAATTCTTGGGTAACTAACACATTAACTACTTAATATCATCTCCGAGTGTTGTTCTGCTACACCTTTTTGTTATTCATTTGATAATTAACTTGTCTTGTCATATTATAATAGATAGGATATTCTAAATTAATGTAAATGAGTTTTTAGCTAGCCCCTTAACTTGTGTTGTAAATTTTTACTTAAAGGGTTTTTAATTTTAATTTTTATGTTGTGTATTTTAAAATTGAATCAATAACTTTGTCAATTGTAAGTTGATAAACAGTGCAACATATGTGATGAGTAATTAACTATTTCCAAAGACTGAGTAGTTTTAAAATGCTGTCATTAAAAATACATTGACGTAAATATGCAACTATTGTAATGTATTTAATTGTGTATACATTTCAGATTGTTAATCATATTCTAAATAATGAAACCAAAATGAATCGAATAAAACATATTATTCAAAGTTAAGTATCTAAATAATTTAATTGTAAGTAAAATAATGACAATGTAAATATTTTACTTGAACTTCATGGCTTAAAAATTCAATATAAAGTTAAATTGTTAATTTTTTTAAATTTAAGTTGCATTGTTTAATTTGTATGAAATTTAAAAATAAATGTTATTTTACCATTGCTCTTCAGTGAATTTTTATTCTATTTATTGTTTTTTACTCACGTTTTTATTAAGTCACTTTATGCAGGTCATTTATTTGGTAATGTTTTAAACATTGTGATGTAACAAAACGGTACGTTTTTCATAAAAATGACACTTTTAATCATCAGCGTCATATTTGAAATATAATTCAGGTTAATAATTAACTAGATCCAGCCATTGAGATTAAAAAAAATTGTTTTTGATAGTTGACAAAATTCAACAAAATCATTTGAAACTTAATTATTTTCATAATATTATAAACTTGTACGAACAAATGTAGAAAAAAATACTCTTGGAAGCCTGCAAGTGAAGGTGAATTTTTTGAGACGATCCATTATTGAAATGTTTTAGCAAATTTTATGTGGTTGAACGTGAACGATCACGTACAGGATTAGATGACAGCTTGAATCATCCGTAATATGGTGTTATTGCCGATCATAACCACTATAGAGCCCGTGAGATAATGTAGTATACCTTCTGCACCTTCAACAACCCCTGCCAACAATAAATTTCTAAATCTGTAACTCCATATAGTACAAAATGATAACCAGTTACAGTTACGCCGCCAGGCAACACAAATACACTTAAGACTTCATTTTTTTCTTAGAAACTATTTCATTGTTTTTCAAAAAAAATTTACTTATGCAAAATTTTAAATATGAAGCTTTATTTTCAAATAAACAGAAAATAATAAAACAGTTTAACCGTTTTTTCTTTACTGTGCCAACAATTTTGGCCCATACATACAAAAATATAAGCGTATAAACTTTTTAATGGCAGGTGGTTTTGGGGTCATGATCGGCAAAAAAGAAAAATATTTTTAAGAAGTCCTGACATTGAATCGAACACAATATGAAGTTTTTTTTCTTTAGAAATTCACCTAAAATATAAAACCATAAAAGGTATTGATAAAATCATGTTCGCTATAAATTCTAATATTTTTCTGCAGATTGTTGGGTTCTAACTAAAAAACTAAAAAAATTTAGGAAATGTGTCGAATAAAGTATTTACCATTCATACATAATCTCAAATTTTTTCTAGCACTTTTTTAAAAATTGTAGTACTTTTATTTCCCTTTTATTAATTGCAGATTTACGCTCTTTGCTTTCTCAAAGGCTATAAAAAAGACAAAATTTAAAATTCAAATAAGAATAACATCACAATTTAAACCATTTTGTACTAAAATTGATTATTGAACAAAAAAAAAAAAAATGAAAACCTTTCAATGATCAAATGGAAAATTATATTTACCATCTCTGGTTCAATAGTTAAGCAGGTTTTTAGTGCACTAAATTAAAATAAGTTTAAATGATTGATGACTCAACAATTTTTTTTTTTCAAAGTTATTTTACAGACATCTTGGGCTGTAATAATGAGGTACCTACTAACATTACAATAAAAGCCAAACAATTACTAATTACTGTCGAAATTATTATATTTAATAATTGTATATAATAAGTGTGTAATGTCTTTAGTATAAACTAATTAAATAGCATTCATCAAGACTTTTGGCAGTTGACACTCATCTAGGTCAATTTATTTCAGCTATGTGAGTCACGTAGATTGCAGTTACGTTGACAAATTGTTGAATGAATTGATGTTCTTTCATCTGTATTAGTGTTGCTATTCCGGTTATACACAAAATCAGTACCTGCAAGAAATTGTAAATTCAATAACTGTTTTGAATTTTTAGTGGCTATTTAATTTACAACTAACGCACTTACAGATACAATAAGGTTTGGATTGATGTTGAAAAAACCAAAAGCAGTAATTTTGTCCCCTTCTAGATCTGATACTTGATTCATTAACATTTTAACCTAGGCAAATGTGGTGAAAAAAGACAAAAAATTTTATTTTTCAATAATAACTTTTCAAAATAAGCGTTGCTACAGAATAATTGTTCATGTAACTCATTGGTATGGTTAAACGGAATTATTAGGTACCCAATATCTTCATGTATAGTTCTAAAATATGTTATGCTTACTAACATACCTACCAATATTATTTGTCTTTGGAAATTACCTTTAGTGTTTAAAAAAAAGTTTCTGGCTTAACTTTAAATTTTAATGTACCTACCAATTATTTGAGTTTAAACTTTGTGGAAGTAAGAAAATAAATATCCAGGAACGGTACAAGTATTTTGTTTTTTTTAAACCTATTTTTTCCAAAAATTGTCATTAGGTGTTACATTCTTGAAATAAAATTGATTTAAATAGTTATATTACGGTAGGTGCTTAAGTTTGCAGAAAGTAAAATGTTTTTAAATTTTCTCATGGAGTCATAAAGTCTCCTATTTTGATGCGTAGGTATAATTATAACAATAGTTTTTTTCTCAAACTCGTGTGTCACATTTACGTTGTGCAAAAACAAATAAGAGTGTGATGAATTCACCAATTAGCAGTTGCTGAATACAGAAAATAATTATTTTTACGGTTTAGAAAAATAAAAAAAGACATTGGTACTGATGTAGGTATTTGTACGATTCTATATTAATATATTACTTGGCATTTTGTGTTGGCGCTCAGTTTTGAGATCTGGATTAACCGTAAGTACGAAACTATTTTCTTTTTCTACAAAACACAATTGGTATGCAAAGTTGTAACAACAAGTTGTGTAAAGTATGTGTCTTGTAAATTATAATTAATTATTATATTTTCTTATTATCAATCATTCATACTCTACAAATAAAGTGTAAGAGCCGAACAAAGCAATAAACAATACAGCCAGGAAAAAATCCCCCTCCCCCACACACACACATTACGGTTTTAACATCTGGGACACCCAATAATTTTTTATACAAAAAAAAAAAAAAAAAAATGAAAGGTTTTAACTAATTTATACCAGTAACTGCTTAGCAATGTTTGGCAAAAAAAATTCCCATGAAGAAAATCTATGTGAAAAAAAATATAGGTTACATAGGCTTTGAAACCATCCAACCGATTTTGAAAATTATTTCACCCATAGAAAGCTACATTGTTACTGAGTGACAGACTACTTTTTATTAGAAAATTCCACCCCTATATAAGGGTGGTCACAAACACAAATTTCGTTAAAAATTCTACTATTTTTTGTTTATTTATGGTTGCAATAATTTTTGTCGTTTATTTTACTTACCGTTTTGTTTTTTCTATATTTATATTTCGGTTTTATGGGTACAAGTGGTATAACTTTTTTTAAATTGAAAATTTTTGAAAAAGCACGTGCGTGACGCACCAAGCTGGGCTTTCAGAAAACGTCAAGATCGGAGCAATATAATATCCTAGGCACTATCGTGAAAATTCTATTATTTCTTGGTTACCACCTATCTATATGGTTGCTATGTGTCATACAAATTTCAGTTGTTAATTATTGTTTTTATTCCGCCGTATACTTTTAACCGTTTTTTTCGAAGTTTTTCTTTTGGTTTTTAAGGGTATAACTCTTTTGGAATCGAAAATTTGACGAAACGCCGAGTGCGTTGCACCAAGTAACGGCTTTCAGAAAACGTTTCATCCGTCAAGATCGGAGCAATATCCTACGCATGTCACAGATAAAACAAAAAAAATATATATATAGAAAAAAACACACATCTCTGTAAAATCAATAGCCCCGCCTGGCTACAGGTATCGCTCAGAATGTCCAAAACCTTTCGCGTGTACCTTTTGGTCGACGCGGTACGCAGCGACGACGGTGGACGTGATCAAAAAGACGTTTTGCCCGAACAACACGAGCTGCGCAAACGGCCGCAGGACGTCTTGGACGGGACGGGCTTCGGCGGACCGTGGTAACTTCATGCAAATAGTCCAAAAGAAGTAGAACAGCGAGTCCGCGAGGCTGAACACGAAGAAGCTCAAAAGCTGTGGTCCGTAGCACGCGTCGAACGTTCTCAACAGCCCGGAAAGTTCGACGTGCTGCAGCCGTATCCGTTCGAACAGGGTCGCCGTGTCCTGAATCCTGCACGGTCCTTTTTGACGTTTCAGATTCTGAGTTTGATTTTTTTATACTCTTTACCACTATGTGTATAATCTCGATAACTTCTTCGATAATGCTCCGATTTTTAAAAGTCATTACGTGAGTACCTCTAACGAGAGGTACAAATGGACAAAGACGGTATAAGTAAGCACTTTGTGGGGTCGTAGATTTAAGCGTATTAAAAAGTTACGATGAAAAATAACCAAGCAAAAATTAAGGAAAAAACGTTAAAAATCTCTTTAAACGTGTTTTTGACACATCTATTCGATTTAGAATTTTTTTTTTTTTGGTCGTAACATCCCCACACAATAATAGTCGGAATAAGCCAAAACTTTCACATGGTGCCGAAATTAGTTAATGATACAGGTCTTTTTTTTTTTTTGAACAAATTTCAAGAAATTTCGAAATATTTTTAGCTAAACTCGAAGATTTTCATTTTTATTGTAATTTTTGTTCGATAAAAATTTAATTTTCCTCAAAAATTTTTGAAAACTTAACACGAAATGTCCAACATGTAATCGTACGTACACTACTAAAAAATTTCAGAAATCCGTAGTAACAATTTTGATACTTTAAAGTTGTTTAAAGTTCAAAAATTTTCGAAAATACCATTGACCGTTTTCGGAAAGAAGTTCGCAACTCACACAAATTTGTTATTTATGATTTGAAAATTATATATGTTATGTAAAATGAAATTTTCTATCTGAACAAAAAAATAAATCCGCTCAATAGATTCCGATCGCGTACAAAAAAAAAGTATTGAAAATTGGTATTTATTTTGATTATAACAATAAAATTACGCGCACTGTTGTGCAATTCATACTAAAAACGTAATCATTATTAAAATAATGGTCCAAATGGTTTGAAATTTTCACACGCTATTTAAATTAATGAACTAAACTAAACTTTTTAAACTAATTTCTTTATTTCTCTATTCTCTTTCTATATCTCTATTTGAGTCACTGAGCTCACTCAGAATCGTTATTGTCGTAAGCAATTTTTAATTTTAATTTTTAATTGCTTACAGATTTAATATACAACTTCTGTATAACCTTCCAAAACAGTGACCCACAGCATCACTGTGTTTTGAAAAACACTCTCCCTGACGACGCGGGTCAACAGGCTCGCATCATGGCAGCAGCCATGCGTCAACGCACCGCCTTCGTGGCGATGGTGGAGACCATCATCCTTCGAAAGGAGGATGACGACCTGGTGAGAGAGAGAGCTAGACGCGCACCATGACCGCTTGCAACATGGTGTAGTCAACGCCTTCTCTCTAGAAAGGAGAAGTAGGCCAGTGAAGTGAGTCAATGTCATTTCACTGGCCTTAGGATGGTGGCGTCGGGGAATTAATAGGAAACTCGTACCCCCGATGCCGCCGGATCAAATGTAAAAAAAAAAGAAATAAGAAAAAAAAAGGATGTTACCTACTTTAATTACATTGAAAGAAAGGTTCCGAAAAAATTTCAATGAACACTTGTCATATTTAGAAAGTTACATTATTGGAAAAAATTCAAATACAGATGTTATTGATTTTTTTAGATCTGATTTTGACAAAGTAAAATTAAAATTACACAGAGATACGTTTTTAGATGTAGCAAAAACAAGAAGTATTTAAATTTTTAACACACAAAACGTCATTGATCTTTTCAGGAGTGACCAAATTTTATGTGACTTATTACCAGAGTTTAATAAACTTTTAAGAATTGTGTTAACAATACCAGTATCTCCTTGTACAGCAGAATAGTCATTTTCTGTAGTTTGGAGACTTGAGACATACTTCAGATCCGCAATGTCTCAATTATCCATGTTCACAGAGATGAGGAAGTTGATCTATCAAAAGTTGCTAATAATTTTATCAACAGTACAAAAGCACTGCAAAATACTTTTTCTTCGGTTTAATCTAATCTGATATAATTTAAATAAAATAAGTTGTCGATTATATGTATAATAGGTAGGTACCTACTAAAATAATACCTATAAATAAGTTTTGAAGTAAATGGTTTATGGTAATTTTTGTTTTCATTTATTAGTTGACTTACATTAATAATGTCAAATATGTTTTAAAAATTATGGCGCGACGCTGTCTTTCTGATAAATCCGCAAAATGTAACTAGGTAGGTACGTCTTTCATACTCGAACAATTAATAATAAATATTGCAGTCGAGCTTATCTCCGGGGGATTCACCTACAACGCTTGAACCGCATGCTATACAATCAAATCTTCAACCAACGCCCATTCTAAGTATAACTGGTCTTTAACTTGTTTAACACTTGTCTTGGGCCATATCCTTCACATCACTACTTTGGTCTTTGATAGGCGAAAAGAAACTTTGTCCATTTTTCATGTATCACCAACATAACGATAATGGGCCTGGGCGAAAATGGTCAGATTTCACACAAAAAGTGTTTTGGTTTTGGCTCAAAAATCTGCCACCGGACCGGAAATTTAACCCAGCTCTCTAAATGTCCTGGCAATTATTGCTCTACCACTATAATAGCTACCCGAGGGCTCTATCACCGTCTTAACCGTGTGTTACTGTTGACAACAATAGTAAATTATTTTTTTTTAATTACTTACCGTTGTTTAGAAACCCCTGCAAGTTCCACCGTTTCACCTCGAGTCCCGGAGAAGAAAAATTATTCCTCATTATCATCCACCGACCGGGACCTGCGGTCGCTAACCGCAACGGGTCTTCGGGGATGCGCCCTGCAATTAGGAATGTAGTAAAATTACTGGTGATTTATTATTGGGAAATTTACGTTGGTATATTACTGGTATTTATTACCCAAATAAAGTGATTTTGAGTAATTTATAAATAATTACGCTATAATGTTTATTACTAAATCTGCATTAAAAAAATTACTTTTTCAATAAATTACTTAGGCAGGTACTTAAATTCACTTTACTTAAAGTACCGACTTCCGTAAATTAAGAATATTTTGCACTAATTTCCATGTTTCTTTTAACTTAAAACAAACACAATGACATAAATACTTATGATACAACTTTGAAATTGATATCAAACGAAAGCTCGTAATTTACGAGTCCATTCTCAAAATTGTTGAGTCATTAGTTTGGAGAAACTTATGGGAGAACAACTTTACGTAGCCCACCCAAGTTAGCCCACAACTTTTAAATTGGTATCAAACAAAAGATCGTAATTTGCGAGAATTAGCGAGTCCAATCGCGAAATTAACGAGTTAACCGATGACCTTACAGGAACATTTTTACACCGTTAAATTCACCCACCCTAATTGGCCCACAACTTTGAAATTATTATAAAAACGAACGCTCGTAATTTTCGAAATCACTCGCAAAATTCACAAGTAATTTTTTCGCAAAAAACTTGTGGGAGGCCACCTTCACGTTGCCCACAACTTTGAAATTGGTAGCAAACGAAAGCTCGAAATTTGCAAGTCTAGTTTTAAAATTTTCCAGGCATTCGTTTAGAAAAAACTTATGGGGCGCCAACTTTATGTAGCCCACCTAAGTCGGCTCACGACTACGAGATCGGTATTAAACAAAAGCTTGTAATTTGCGAGTCCACTTGCAAAATTCGCGAGTCAACCGATCACCCTACGGAAACATATATGCACCGTGAAGTTGGCCCGCCCAAGTTGGCCTATAGGTAACTTTGAAATTGTTATCAAACAAAACTTGTGATTTTCGAGACTTCATTTTCGCTTTTATCTCTAAACAAATTGTTTGGTATACCTAAGTACCTGCTTGTTACAGCTGGTAAATAGTGTATAGCTCCACTTGTCGCACTTATTATAGAAATCGCAGCGTAATATTGAAATATTACTAACTCACATCACCAGTAATCATACCTGCAATGCGTCCCGGGAGCCGCTGCAGCTGCTGCAGGTTCCGTTTGTCGCAAACGTCGATAAGCGTCTGGAACGCGCGGTCGATGTGTCCGAGGTAAAAACACGCGGACGCGACGACGACCAGGTCGATGACGAACGGTGGCCCGAACAGCAACTTGGTGATCGTGTGCCACGTGTCCGTTATTTTTGGCGGCCACGCGTACGTCAAGATCACATGGTAGACGACGGTGTACGCCGCGGTGGCGCCGAGAATGACGAGCCAACGTGTTTCGTTCAGTCGCCGCCGTCGACAAAACGAAATCGACAAACATTCGTGATCCAGTTTGACGATGCCGTTTATCAGCCTGTACGTTAGAAAACGACAAAACTTTGGTATTCATACGATATATATTATACAAGTGCTTTCGGATTGAGCGGCGGCGCGTATTTACGGGTAAAAATGTCAGGTGTTCTATGTGATAAAAGAATTCCAATAAGGAAGTTTTTACAGAAGTGTGGTGAGGCCGACCGTGTTTGTGTGGTTCGGAGTGTTGGGAGATTAAAAGAAAATGAAGCGGAAATGAGAATGCTTAGACGGGCGAGAAGAGACGATAGAACAAGAAACGAATACGTAATATGTACCGATATTGCATCAATAGTGAATGAGAAGAGAGGAAATAGGCTGAGATGGTTTGTACGTGTGATGAGGAGAGAAGAAACTGAAACGGTACGAGCAGTTGTGAAAACGAACGTATAAGGGAAAAGAGGAAGAGGAAGACCAGAGAATAGATGAATGGAAACAATTGAAAATAGCACGTGGGTTTTCAACGTGTGTGTAGGGGACGTGAATGATCGTGATGAGTGGAGGAACAGGACGAGAGTGGCCGACCCGAAAAGAGTTGGGAGAAAGGCAAAGAAGAAGAAGAAGAAGAAGATCGGTATTTAATTATTATTGTTATTTTCGGTTGCACCCGAATGCCAACGATGTACCAGTGCGCGTACCTAATCATCTGCGTTTCCGACGTTCTCGAGGCAACCAGCGGAGCCCAAAACTTGAACAGGAACGTCCACTGGAACAGGACGTGGGACTCGGCGCAGTGGAAGTGATGGTACGTGAACCCCAGCAGGAGGAACGTCCGAGCAAACTCGAAGAACGTGCGGTCCGCGGCCGACGGCGTGTCGCGTGTCAGCCGGTCGGCGGTCGCCGTGCACGAAAAACTGACCAGGCCCAAACATTTGGCGGTGATCAGGACGAGCCTCAGCGTCGGCCGCATCAAGTGTGCAGCGGCGAATAGTGCTCGAACCGTAAAAAAAAAAAAAAAGGCGATAAAAAGCCGGGGACGCTGTTACGAACGTTCCGATTTCCCCGGGTAAAAAAGGGAAAGTAAACTTGAACGATAAAAAAATTTTGTAAAGATGAAGCGAATTCGGAATGACGTCTGCGGGTCGTCGGCAACGTTACGAGTATTTTCCAGTGCCGCCACAGTGCTTACAGTGACTCACGCTCAGTGAATTTTATTTTTCAAAATACTTAAACAAGTTTAGAATTTACAGAGTATTTTTTTTTTTTACTATTGGGTCCATGTGTTTTTGTCTAAAACGTTGTTCTGTCAATAACATAATAAATACACTATTATTATTATATTATGTATACTCAAGGCTGCAGGGAAAGTTAGCGATTCGTTAAGTATTGAAAGTGTTGAATTCATCAAATTTAAAGTAAACTAACCAAAAAAAAAAAAATTAACTTAATTAACTTAAAAAAAAAACTCAAAATAAAAACAATAATTCCGATTTTTAATTTACAAATTGTTTTGTAGCTACGTAGTATACGACATTTCCTCCGCTTCAAACGATTTTTTTTGCGTTTTCTTTTGAAATTTTCTTCATACTTGTAGGTACTTACTATTTTTTTTTTTTTTTTTTTAAAGAGTGAAAAAAAATTTAATACGATTACAGATCAACTCAGAGTTAACACGTTTAATAAAAAAGAACTAGCTTATTTAGTTAAAAGTTAACGAAAAAAATAATTTAACGAGTTAATAAACCGAATTAATTTAATTTAAATCGTGAAAATGTATAACAGCGTTTTCAAAGTGGGTACTCAATGGATGGGGGTATACTGAAACTATTATATTGTACTCTAGGACTGAAATGAATGGGAAAAAATGAAGAATAATAAAATTTAAATGTTATAATATTGTTGTATAAACGAATGTCCTTGCAAGTGGCCAGCTTAAGATTTACGCTTTTGGTAGTGCTTCCGTAATTCTTTACGGAAGGTATTTGTCTGGAAAGTTGCGCACAAAACAGTTTTTTGTTGACACGGAAACAATGCCTTTTGCATCATCATAATAACAATTTGTTCGGACCGTCACCCGGAACGTCGGGTGAAAAGCAAATACGATATTTACGACACGTTATGTTTTAAAATATTAAAAAAAAAAAACCTAGCTGTTGTTTCGCTCGAGTATGAAAAGGTATAGGTACATTCCGCGTGTGTTGATAATGAAAACGTTTTACAGAACACGCGTTTTAATATTCCGAAAATATTTGTTTTGTATTTCCAACCGTTAGGTAAGTATATGTTTTACTTCAAGAGCAAATTCCGCAATACGCGTGTTCGTAATAATATTATGTTATGTATGGCGAGTTTCGAGCGGTACTGTCGGACATATTATTATAATCAATTGAATGATTTCAAAGAAAAAGTAATAATGTTTAATATAGGTACTCGTATTGTTTATAATTTCGTTTGGAAAAGGTCCAAATAGCGTAGAATATTTCCAAATACGTTGTTTTTACAAATATATATTATCATCGGTACTAGATGATACAGTAGCAAATTTTTAAATTTTTTGTGGGAGGGGGGGGGGATTATATAAAAATATTATAATGTTTTCAAAATTTTACAATTGTTCAACCGGGACATTTATAGATCAATATTATGTTGTTAAGATCGTAGGTATTATAACTACGATTAAAGACTGAACATTTAAGGCTTTATTTAAACGAACAAACGAACATTTACAAATTACCGAATTTCAAACCTCTGTAAATTGATCGAAAAATGTAGAAAATGGACCAAGTTTACAGTGAAAATTACTTACTACTAAACCCTTGTGAAATTTCAAGCCATTCGGAGAAGTTTTGAATTACCCATTATTATGGTATGAATCAGATTAACCATTTCGGTTTACAATACTATATGATTATTAATAACAAAGACAAAACTAATACCTTCAATTAAAAATTCAGGATCTTTCTAGGTCGCGGAGGTAGAAGGTCACTGGTTTGGAAGTTGTGGTTCAAACGTATTATTTAATATCGGAAAGCAATGATAAATTATTGTCTTAGAGAAAACGATTCTAAACGAGCTCAGTTATCTAGTATAGGTACGACCTGGTAAAAATCATGTTTAACAAAAATATACTTAAAACAATTAAAAAATTAATAAATACCAAGTAAAACTTTTTTCAATATTTTATAACGTATTAAATTAATGTAGTACATAAAAGTTTCAAAACGACATAAAATAATTTTTTATAACGATAGTTCTTCTTAGTTGATTGATACAAATACTTTTTTCAAGTATTAAAAAATGGTTATGTTCACTTATTTTTATTTATCAAATAATACATACGTATATTTATTACTGATTTAGCTATTTTTATTTATTTTATTTACTTTCTTCTTCTTCCAGTCATCAATCCTTAGATTGGTTTGCTGCAGTTCTCCATGCTTCCCTATCATTACTCAATTCCTTTACTTCTTTATAACTATTCTTCCCCATGTCACTTATTATTTGCTTCATATACTCCATCCTTGGTCTTCCTCTTCCTATATGGCCTTCAACGTCGCCTTCTATGACGGTTTTCGTTAGACTCTCATGGCGTAGTAGATGTCCTATCATTTTAGCTCTTCTAAATTTTATGGTATGCCATAGTATTTTCTTTTCTTTTATTCTATTTAGTAGTGCTACATTCGTTATTCTATCAATCCATTTAATTCTTAACATTTTACAATAACACCACATTTCGAAGGCCTCTAGTTTTCTTTTCTCTATTGCACTGATTGTCCAGGTTTCACAGCCATCATATAAGGCAATACTCCATATATATATTTTTAAGAACCTTTTCCTTACCTCTAAGTCCATACTGTTGGTGGTTAGTAGGTGTTTTTTATTCTGGAAAGCCCTCTTTGCTTGCGCTATTCTACTTAGAATTTCATCTTTACAACGGCCATCTTCCGTTATTTTACTTCCTAAGTAATTAAAGTGTTGTACTTGTTCTATGCGTGCGTTATCTATGTATATATTAAGTTGAGCAGGGTTTGTCTCGCTGCACGCCATAACCTTTGTCTTTTTTTTATTTAATCGCATTCCATATTTGTACCATAATATTTTATTGACCTTAGTTAAAATATTTTGCAGGTCATTTTCTGTTTCTGCGCAGAAAGCGATGTCATCAGCAAATCTCAGAGCGTTAATTGTTTCTCCACCTATTCTAACTCCTTGTTTTACTTCTATTCTTAGTTCTTTCATTACTTCTTCAATATATAGATAAAACAGCATGGGTGATAGGTTATGGCCCTGTCGTACACCCTTTTTAATTTTTGCTATTTCTTCTTTTCCATCTATACGTATTAACAAAGTTTGGTTTTTGTATAAACTATATATGCATCTTCTGTCGTAATACCTAATTCCAATTGATTTTAGAATATCGAATAATATACTCCACTTTACATTATCAAACGCCTTCTCTAAATCGACAAAGGCTATAAATGTATCTTTGTTTCTTCTAATTTGTTTTTCAATTAGTACTCTCAGTGTTAAAATTGCCTCCCTTGTTTCTATGTTTTTTCTGAATCCGAATTGATCTTTACCCAGATTTCTTCTATCTTTTTATCTATACTGTTTTTGATTATTCTGGTGATAAATACTTTAAATAAATAAAATTCATTTCTCATTATTTCTCGGCTACATACTTCAAAATTTCAAATTTAAATATCTAAAGCTGTACTATATTGAATATATTTTAGATTCTGAGCATACTGACTTGGTTTTCTTCAAATATTAAAGTCAGGAAATTTTGTGATGAGTCTATGGACTTTGATGGTATTTCAAGTGTTTAAAGCAGAAAAATAACAGTAAAAAAACTAGGCATAAATTAAGGGTAAACGTAAATATTTAAGGTTAACGGGTTTTTTGTTTCAATTGCTTTAGTTTTTTGGGTATCACTTTAAAATAATGATCAGAACCAGCCAAAATTCAACAAAATTTAAAATAGATAATATACATATTTGGTACAATCTACAAGGGATTTCAAAAATTTTTGAGATTAGTATAAAACTTTAAAATTATGAAATTTCATTTTTTTTTTTCGGAGTTTTTGTTTGATAAAAAATTTAATTTTCCACAAATAGTTTTCAAACTTTAGTAAAAGGTTAGGAACATTTAAATACATAAACTACTAAATATTAATATCAACTTAATATTCTGAAATAATCTATAAACATCGCACACATTGATCATAAAATTTCCACCTGATCAGCAAAGATCCGAAACTATCGTGTGAAACATGCAGTCAGTCTATCAATCCACCAAATAATGATCGACTGCCCAAAATTCTCAAAAGTTTGCGGGATCCTCAATAATCCTTCTACAATTTTCCAATCCCTCAACAAAGATAACACCTAAGCCATTTGTACATTTTTTCGTAAAATTAATGTACACAAAAAATTGTAGTACACTAATACTTAATGTACATATTTTCAAATTTTATCTGTCACAACTTTTATGTTGTAATATATTATGTATAATTTAAGTAGGCTAAATACCATAGTTGTTTAAGCCTTTATACTCAATAAAAAAAAAAAAATTGTGTTTTTTTGTAATAGTTATTGTCATGAGACTTTGAACGTTTTGATAACACTATTTTTGTAGATGAACGTTTTAGAAAAAGTCCGGATTTTCAATTCAATATTGTATTCAAACTAATGACGTAGGTTTGATTTTGAAAATTAAAATAGATTTTTTGCTATTTTAAATATTTATGTTGGTATGAATAACTCTATATTAGTTAAAATTCATTTAGTGTGTTTCGAATTTTCATATTTAATTATTTATTTATTTATTAATAAATTAGGTAAATCAGTTTTGTCATATACACGTTTACCGTAAATTTCATCTTTTTTCTATGAGTTTTAGATTCTGAGTGATAGCAAGGAAGCCAGTGATTTTACTAAAATGTTTATTTTTTTCTTCTTTTTTTAAATATTTTTTTTTACTGTTAACAAAATTTATACCAGAAAGAGCGCACCAATTTCTACAGTACCTTTTTTTTTTTAGCAAATTGGATCGGGATGGTACTTTAGAAAGGTCATTTCTTTGATTTTCTCAATAGTTTTTTACGCAATGGGAAGAACCACCGAAAAATTGCGAAAAACTGTTAAAAACGGCATTTTGTCAATAACGCGAATAGTAATTTCTCTATAATTTCAAAAATGATCATCGAGGAGTCTAGAAATTTTAGATAATAACGTATCTTTGTACTATACAGCTTTCAAAAAGTTTTATTTAATTTTAGGCTACTTATAGTCATTTTAATAATGTGAGGGTTTTCATTCATAAATAGGTAAATTTTGGGTTTTTTGACTTAAAATTGAAACACAATATCAGTCGTACGTTACTCTATATACCTATGTAACTATGTAACTATATACCAAAAATTTTTAAATTTGCACAATTTTTTTAGTAACTGATATTGGTTTTAAAATTGTTAACGGCATATTAGATTTCATTAAAATTACGTATAGTTATTTCTCCGTAATTTCGAAAATATTCATTCTATCGTCTTAACATTTTAACAAAAATGGTTCTTTGTACATTAAAATTACAAAACAATTTTCAAAATGTTTCATTCAATTTTTGTTGTTAAATTTGGTTTCACCATGACGTTTACTTGATAACTGAGCTCGCTCAGAATCGTTTTTTGGAAGGTAATGATTTGTCATTGCTTTCAGATATTAAATAATACAATTGAACCACAACTTCCAAATCAGTGACCCACCCAAATCGTAGTCACTACTCCGTCAAACTACCTACGCAACATTGAGTGATCTCGGCTTTTTTTTTTTTTATATTGAAAGTTTTTACTGGAAATTTTGTATAACCGTTAGATAATGTCAGAGAGCATTTCTTTAGGAGCTATGCGTGATGCAGTCTTGCAGTCACAATAAGAAAAAAAAACACATGTCGTAACATCTATAATATATGTAGGTATAGAGATTTTATAATAAAATAACTGTAAAGAACAATGAATTCAAAAACTAAATATTTTTAAAGATATCTCAAAAATTTACAATTTTGGTTTTAATTTTTTGTTTGCTTTACTTGAAAATTTAAGAAAATATTTATATATTATCATTTTATAATATTTATAGTTTAATAGTTCTTTATTTTACCAATTATATTATTTTTTTTTTTTAATAAAGATATTTTTATGAAAATCTGAATATTCATTTGAAGTTGTATCAAGGAAATGTGTATTAGATCGAAGCATAATGAACAATATTTTGGTTTTACAATGGTTATTTATTTTTCAGTTGTCACATTTTTGGGAAGAAGAAAATCTACTTATTTATCTACGATCATGAAATATCATAAATAAGAAATGTTTGGGATGTGGACTTAAATAAATGTTGAATTTTGATGTGAAAAACAAACATTTTTGAAAAATTTTCAACAAATGCCCAGAAATGTGTTCACTTTTTTGAGTAGATCCGTGGTATGCCGATTTTTACTATAAAATACAAAAAATATGTCATCTAGACTTGCATTTGGCACTTTATTGACATTTTTTTCTTTTTAATTTTGTACGGAATAGGCACAAATCAAGATTTGTTTGCATTATCAGGTACGCTCAGATAATAAATAGAGAGATAAGAATTTCTTAATATTGAAAGTAGTTTTATTTGTTGCTAATATTCAACTTCATAAAATTTTTCTAACACCATTACTCCGTGACAGTAATAAAATCTTGGGGACACTAAATCTGAAAAAATTTTAAAACATATTGAATACTACTGGGTGACGGCGAATCATTTATTTAATACGATAAATAACAATGCATTTTAATTCTAAACGTAGTAAGGAATTTTTTAGTAAAATTAAGTTTTTTCTTTAGTTCTTATAGTATTTGTTGTATTTGCTTAAATGTTTTTAGAGGAATTATAGTTATTTGAGAAGCCACGTTATGGCAGCTTAAAAGTGCGCAATATGAATATTGTTAATAAAACATATTTTTACATATCTACCTAATCCTTTTAATTATTAATTTATAATCAATTAATTTGATTTAGATTACAATAAAAAATTCAAATTACCGTCTGAATATCAGCTACAAAAAAAAAGAAAAAAAAATAAGAGTAAGAATAATTAACTAAGGGTTTTAAATATTTTTTATGGAACCATCTTTGACAGGACAGGTTGGGTTTAGACAAGCGATTATAGCATCTACTACAGAATACGTATAAAATATTTTAATCTTTTTATGATATAATTTAACCTAGGGCATCATATAAATTAGTAGTGGGATTAGTTAATTTTATCGGAGCATCGTGGTAAAAGTAAAATAATTAATAATTCTATTGACTTCTTACGGCCAAAAATATGTATTTAGAGGTATCCTCATAAAAATTACAAATTTAAAACATATGTTTTGTAAATCCTCAAAAATAACGGTGATGGTCACTGCACCACTGCAGGAAGTTCAGTGAGACCTTATTTTAAATTTAAAAGTCAATATGATTTCTAGCTGTTTTTAAAAATTCCCAATTTTGGTAAAAGAACGTCACAGTTTAAAAAATATCGTTTGTAATAAATTGTTATATAAATTAAACTAGTTAGCGTTGGATAAATGGGTACTTTAAAAGACTCAGATTATAATTGATTAAAAAAAAAAAAAAATGTTTAGGGTGTATTGCACGTTATTTAACAGTGAACTTTCTTACTAAATGAATAGGTAGATGAAATAATTGTATTTTTTTTTTTTGCCCCTTAATGATGCTAAATTTTGTTCATAAAAAAATAAAACTTTTTATGTGATGCTATATCTCTGCAACTACCAAGTTACTAACAAATGTTTTATAAAGATATACTTATTTTTTTAGGTTTTATATGTGTTCTAACTATCTGTTCAGTTGCTATTACAAAAGCATATGCAGACAGCTGTAAAATGAATCTGATTTTATTTGTTTTTTCTTGTAACATATCGGTAATCAAAAAAATTATTTATTAAATCCTCAGTTCTTCAACCGATTTCATATAATTACATACATAAAGAAAATTCCAAAATGATTCAGTTACCGACATTTTTTTTAGCTGTATTAATTTTATTTGTATTTGATACTTCATTAATTCACAGTATGGAACCACCACCGTCCCAAAATGAAGACGATATATATTGTAAGCTATACTTATTTGATTGACACCTTTTGTTAAATTGTTAAAACCATTTATGTGCACAATAATATTTCAGGTTTCATTAAAATATATCAATTATAAATTGTATTTATGTTCGTTATATTGATAGCAAAATAATATTATCATAGAAAACATAAGTATTTTTTTAATAAATTTAGTATTTAGTAAGAAAATAATCACGAATTTTTTCTGCATCATATTTATATAGTAACCAAGCAACATCTGTAGTAATAAGTTAATTTAAAAACAAAACAAAAAAACGTAAAAAAAGCGTTTAAATTATGTTCTATGGAGATACCCCATTATATTATAGCTTTATATTATAGTTATTATATTATCTATGCTATTATACAGTTCATATACTAATCAAATATCTATTGCATTAAAGGTTATAATCAATGTATTAGTAAGTTGAACGATACTTTTAATAAAATATATACCTATTTGTATTTAAATAAATATTTCCAAGATATAGTGGTATATAGTAATATTCAAAATATGTTATTTGATAATGTTATTTGTATATTCCTAATTGTCTGCTCAATAAATTTTCCCGTTCTGGTAATTACCGAAATGTATTAAAAAAATTAGTTATTAAAGAAATTATTAATGTAAAATGATTAAAATCAGTACTTACTTAAATGCAAATGATGATTTATTTTTGAAATAATGAACATTGAGTTTTCATTTTCCTTTTTATGCCTAAAAAACTGAACATAGGCGTATTAAATTCAATTAAAATAACTCTGATTTGTGGCTCTAAAATTTTACACACATAACTTTAAATTTTGGTCTATTTTGTACGTCTTTTTGATTTTCCGTCTATAATCAAACAATGCAAGTAAATTTAGAAACATTTTGTAAACAAAATAACAGCGTTCCCTAGGAATATTACCCAAAAGAAATCTGGAAAGCATCTCAGGTGCATTTGATGTAAGAATTTATAGGTTTTGTCTTCCTAACATTTCCTTAACGGCATATCAATGTCCTTTAAAAAATTTTATCTGTTACAATGAAAGTGCCATATATCCAATCCAAATATATTTAGTGTAAATATTTGTATGGTTGGCTGTTAGGCCTATAGTGAAATGGGAGTGTAGTCGAAACCACATATGTTTGACATGTTTAGGAGTTTAGGAATTTTTTATTGTAAAATGTTGTACTGGACATTGTTAGGGAAGTGTTATTGGTTCCAACAATGTTTGAAAAATTTTTTAGTGTTTTTTAAGGTCCCTTCTTTGCAATTAAAATTTCTGTTTTATTATTTGGTCAGGGTAAGTTTTATTATATAGTGCTGGTTATAACAGGATTGATTTTAGGGTAATGTTGAATGACCAACGGGTTATTTATCATGACCTATCAAAAGTTACAAGAGCGGCCGTTTCAAGTTAAAACTCAACAGAGTTTAAAATTTACTGATGTTTTGAGCCTCCCAAAATCAGGGTCTCCCCCGGTCACTTTATTCAAAGATTATTAAATAATATAGGGTCATTATATATTATTATCATCCAACTTTTTGTGTATTCTAATTCTCAGTACATATAAATGACAATGAGAACTATAGTCTATAGTTCAAAATAGTCTTGCAGGATTGAATGACAGATTTCACGTTAATTTAAAAAAACAATGTTTAAATATGAACAATATCTTTCCTTCCTTCCAGCGGAAATGATGCAAGCATTTTATAGTAAGTGCTATTATTGACGTGATATAAAAATAATCTTGTTAATTTTATTGTGCCTATATCTAAGAAGATAAATGAAAATTGCAATTTATTATAATACATTGTATAAAAAATAAAATGAAATAATCAATACATACATTGTATAGCATTGTGACCAACTCATTTATGTTTAATTTATACTTTTTTTTATACTTCATTATAAGGTAGATTTTATTATAGACCTAAACGGTAAAAACTAATTAAAAATTCGTCCATTTGTAATAACAATTTTAGTTATTTTGTATAGGTACATATTATGTAAATAACTCTTAAACTGGAATAACTTATCTAATCAACATTATAATATAATTTTTATTAGTTCATATAGATGAAAGACATGGATGGTTTATCCAAAAAGCAATCAGAGATTTTCGTAAGTTCTTTGAAGTAAACAAAAAAATTAATTGTTAAATGATAATATGAAGATTATATACATTGACACAAATTATAAAAATTACAAAAAAATTTTATTCGTTTAGCTAACAAATGATTGTTTTATAAAATAAAATTTTGAATCTTTAGTTTCCTGTTTTTATCATTTATGTCTACAGTGGTCTGTTTAATAAAACTTGTCCAAGTTTTACTTATGGTTAAATTCGTAAAATTAATTCTATGAAAAAGTCTTCTTAATCGTACTTGGTCTTTCTTAAGATAATATAATCTATCATTTTATGTTTTGACAAAATGGTCACAACTATTTCAATTTTCGTTAGGGCATATTGAAACCTACCCTACTCTTTTTTTGATTGGTATATATATCAATAATGGAAAAATTAAGTTGAATTTATCTTAAATTAACATAATATGTATAAGCAGTACAAAAATTAATTCTTTTCTTTAGGCATTTGAGCTATTGAAATTCAAAATATAAAATTTAAATATATTATGTACGATTGTTTAAAACAAATCTAGAGTGAAATCAATTACTGAAAATTCCATAATATCCAAAATGTTTGTAAAATCCATTGGACGCGGAAATTTACTAGAGGCTATATTATGTTTTTCGTTATAAAGATAACTGTTATTTACATACACATTACATTTAATAACATTTAGTATAAACATTTTTAAAGTTAAAATATTTCTTTGGAATCATAAAATCATTAAATTTAAAGAATTAGTTAAAAAAAACTGTTTGTGAACTACTGATAGATAATGATTTAAATTTTTATTTTAATGGTAAAAAGTCTAGTTTAAAACCCAGTTAAAATGGTTTGAAAAAATAAGTATAAAATTAAGTAGTATAAATTGTTTTAAGATGCTAATATTATTTTAAACATATTTATAAAAACCTTTTATTTCCTATTTTTTTAATCAATTTCTTCTATCTTGAATTAGATATAAGTCAAACAACAAATATGAATGGTAAGTTATACATTATCTACTTACAATTATAAATATTGCATGATGACAAATAATAAAAGTAACACAATTAACCAAATAATTAATTATCATAATACAATTGACTTTTTGAGTCAAGCAAGCATGAAGGTTTTTGTAGGATCATTTTAGGATATTGTAGCGAATACACTATAGTTTTACTATAGTTGCATATTCTAACAATTAAGAACAAACTTGATATTGATAAATGTCTTTTTACATTATACCAGCCGATAACATACGAGTAGTAGGAAAATATTAGATTTTCAACAACAGAAATCGCGACAAGAATATTTTGTTGCAGTTCAATTTTTTTTTTTATCGAAATTTCTTTAAGTTATGATATTTTTTCTTAGTGTATCATACACTTTTAGACTCTGAGCAGCAATGAAAAATGTATTCTTTTTAAAATAATGTTTTTTTTTCTTTTCTTTTTTCTCTGCGAACAACTTTCAGGGTATAAGACATGCTCCGATTTTAACGTTCAGTATTTCTAATAAAAGATCTTTGAATTCTAATTGTACTTTAATGGGTCTCAAATTGGAAAGTTCAAAATAAAAAAAAAGTTACAATCAAAAACCTAAGTCAAATTTGACCAAAACCATTAAAAAACCTGGGATCACTCTAGGTCAGGTGGGTAGTTTAATGGAGTAGCGAATACGCTTTGGGTGGGTCACTAGTTTAGAAGTTGTGGTTTGAACGCATTATTTAATATCTGAAAGCAACGATAAATTTTTGCCTTTGAAAATACGATTGTGAGTGGACTCAGATATGTAGTGTACGTCCTGGTAAAAACAAATTTAACAATAAAAATTTCATTTTAGTGAAATCATCTATAAATCAAAATTGGATGTATTAATTTTTTAAATTTTTTAATCACTTATGAAAAGCTATCTTGTTTAGATTGTTTTATAGTTTCGAGACTTAAACATAAAAACTAAAGGTTTTATGAAATAATAACTGCATAAAATAACAAATTCAATACATTAAAAGTTCTCTAAATCCATTAAAAATTATCAATATCAATGTAAATTTCACCAGTAAATTTATTAAACCCTTCCTAATGATATATACACAATTTCAAAGCAAATGATTTTGAAAATTTTTACTTTTTCTTTTTTGGCTCATAGCTCTAAAAAAATTAAGAAAAATGCTGCGAATAAAGTACTATCTACGGTCAATTATCTATCTTTTGAGGTATCATACGTTGAGATCGGAGCATTACTTCTACTAGAAATTTTGTTCACAGTATAAGAGAAATAATAAACATCATTGTAAAAACAATACATTTTTTGCTAATGCTCAGAATCTAAAATTGCAGCTAACATGTTTTTTGACATAACTCATTTAGTTTTTTGACTTTAACTTCCAAAATATTAAATGATACTAGGTGAAACTTTTACAAAACTTTGAAATAAGGAAGATACAAATTTAGTTCAAGTGTCAACTGACTTCAAAAAAATTTGAGTTAAGTAAAGAATTTTAAAATTTTCAAAAATTTCCATTTTCTATGTGGTTTTTGTTCGATAAAAATTTAATTTTCGACTAAAAGTTTTGAAACCTTAACATAAAATTAAAACCATGTATATACATATTTTATTTAAGTATTTTGAAATCCATACCCACAATTTTTTTTAAGTCATTTAAAGTGGGAAAACGGACAAAAATTGGTCATATCATTGACTTATTTTTAGAAAAAAGTTCTAAATTTACACAAATTCGTAGATTCCCAACCTGTACAAAAGAAGTGATAATAAACAGTGTCATTATGGTTATAAGTTATAACAATGTAATTATGCACATTATTGTGCAATTGATACTAAAATCGTATTAATTCCTCAAACAATGGTCCAAAAGGTTTAAAGTCTTTACATGTTATTAAAATTAATATTTTTTATACTTGGTTATATTTTAGAATTTTTTGACGATTTTCATAGTTAAATTTGTTTTCACCAGGACGTATAATAGACAATTGAGCTCTCTCAAAATCGTATTTTTGAAGTCAATGATTTATCATTGCTTTTAGATATTCAATAATATAAAATAACCTGATCTAGTCAAAACTTTAAAAAGTGACCTAACCAAAGCGTAATAACTACTCCGTCAAACTACCTACGAAACCTAGAGTCAATTACAATAGCAAGTACAGTTAGAGTTCCAAAGACCTTTTATTAGAGTTGTTGAACGTAAAAATTGGAGCATTCCTTAAGCCCTTTAAAATGTTCACAGAAGAACAAAAAAAAATATATATATCATTATAAAACAATACATTTTTCGCTCAGAATCTAATAGTTGCAGCATTGAAACTTCAGGGGTACTTCATAGAAAATTTGAAGAAACATAACGCAATTATGTTTTTGGATTCTGACCGTTAGTGAAGAATGTATTGATTTTACAATGATGTTTTTTTCAAAAGTTCAAAAAGATCAAAAGTTCTAGTAGAAAATCTGCATCGATATTAACGTAAGATACCTTATATAGATAGAAAGGTATATAAGGTATATAACTTTATATACCTTATATAAATATAGATAATTGACAACGATGTTTTTTTCAAAAGTTCAAAAAGATCAAAAGTTCTAGTAGAAAAACTGCATCGATTTTAACGTAAGATACCTTATATAGATATAAAAGTATATAAGGTATATAACTTTTTATACCTTATATAAATATAGATAATTGATCCGAGATGGTACTTTAATTGAAGCGTTTTTTTGAAATTTTGATTATTTTTGAAGTTCTGGGAAAAAAAAGAAAACGGGCCAATTTTTTAAACTGCTCCAATCCACTTAAAATTTACATATGTCATTTAGAAAGGTATTTTGAGTGTTACGCTGAAATTTCAATCGATTTCGATCATTTTTGAGGGAGTAATGGAACTTTGAAATTTTTGTTATTTTGAGCCCAAGCTGAAACTTTTACAAAATACTAAAATAGGAAAGATACAGATTTGATAAAAGTTTTTATTGTAAAATTACTGTTTTTACGACGATGTATACTAGACAACTGAGCTCGCTCAGAATTGTATTTTCGAAGGCAATGATTTATCGTTGCTTTCAAGAATTAAATAATGCATTTAAACTACAACTTATAAATTAGTGACCCACCCAAAGCGTAGTCGCTACCCCGTCAAACTACCCACGCGACCTAGACTGATACGGGCTTTCTTTTTTTACTTTTGCTGTTTGTTTATAATAGGTGACGTAAAAATTTATTATAAATCATTTCATCGTTATTTACTTCCAGGTAATAATTTTAACATAATATTCGTATTTATATTTTGTTAAAAAATAAAAATTTCTAAACAAATTAAAATTTTACTAATCAATCATTACGTCGTCAGTAAATTGAACTTTTTTAAATTAAATAAAAATCTTTTACAAAATCCAATTTCAAATATTATCAGTGTTGCACAATATAAAGAATTATTAAATTATT
This sequence comes from Hormaphis cornu, assembly GCA_017140985.1. Lineage (NCBI taxonomy): Eukaryota > Metazoa > Arthropoda > Insecta > Hemiptera > Hormaphididae > Hormaphis > Hormaphis cornu. The sequence goes on from CM029357.1 coordinate 49,852,514, forward strand.
AAATTAAATTGAAAGCTTCAGTATAAATATTGAAGCTTTCAATCCCAGTAGGATGATGGTAGAATGTATTGATTTTTTCAATTCTTACAGACACTATGTTAAAGCCAGATGAGTTTTGTGAAGACTTTAACTCAGGTTTGTTATAATAAAAATTAAGCATTCGATTAAGTTGTTTTAGTTAACTAATAATTTATAATTTTAAATAGAAATAGAAAGTTTTTCTAAAATTTTTAGATTCTGAGCGTAGCTAAGAAGTATTGTTTTTACAATGATATTTTTTTCTCGGAGTATTTTGTCGTGCAGGAGTGGTCCAATTGCGAACCACTATAAAATTTGGATAGTGGACGTAGATTAAACTTCAAAATTTTTTGAAAATTTGATTAGTTTTTAAAATATATAATTCAAAACCATAAATTTTTCGAAAATATTGTGATGAAAAAATTGATATTTTTTGGTTCGTACATTTTGGGTATAGCAAATCCTCTGGATTTTACGTTGAATACCACAAAAAAGTCAAAATTTTGGCTGTAAAGAATATTTGTTAAAAATGTTACGAAGCAAAAAAATAAAATGAAACGGTCATTTTTAAGACCTTGGGTCGTTAATAATACAAGTACCTATGCGACCAGAATGTACTGATAAAAAAAAAAAAACAAAAAATAGACAAATTTAACATACAGTTTAGTCTATGACGACAATGTAACAAAATCAAAAAAAAAAAAAAAATCCTTTAGGATCTAAAGTATCTGCCCTCTTTCTAAATAACCCACTTCCCATTTTCCTATATAGATAAAATTTGGTACACAGATTTGTTTATGATGGCAATTCAACTGTGCAATGCGAGAAGTTGAACGTAAGAGTAACAGGATGGTAACAAACGACTAATGGGCTCGGCGCATTTTCATACAACATGCTGTCCTCTTATCCTTATTTCCTTAAATCTTAAAAGATCGTACTTATCATATCGTCTTTTTATAATTTGTAAATACTTTTGAAATTTTAACATCCGAATTACAATTTTAAAGTAAACCAAGCTCCACCAAGAATTGTTGTTTTTATAAACTCATTATAATTACTTATAATTTCAATAACCAATATTTAACTTGTATTTCCAAAACAGGGACCCACTGCAATGTCACATTTACTAATCCACCAATCTTACAGAGTGACTTCAAAATTTAAATCTTTTGAACAATGTCAAGAATTTTTGTAAAAATTGTGCCGAAAAATTAGGGGGGGGGGCAAAGAGGATATGGACTCCCAAATATTTTATTAGCATCCCAAATCATTTGATTACAAACAGCAATGCACATTTTATCCTTTATTCATTTATAACCCTAGAAAGTGTGCATTATTTAAAAAATAAATAGTCAAACATATAGAAAAACTTCATCTTGTTGACAATAATAATGTATTCTAGTTTTTCGTTTGTGTTAAATTAATATAAGTTGGTAATGGAGTGAAGCCTGGGCATGTTTGTGATATCAAAAAAAATTTAGCCCCAAAAATATTAAACTCTATACTCAATGAGTATTACTCATATTATACATTTATCAAATAATTATTTAACGAGTGTTATTTTGTTAACATCTAGAGGAAAGTAAGTGTTTTAAAATTAAATTTTAATCATTGAATACTAAATATTTAAATGAATAAATTATTTGTAGAATTTACGAATGATTTTCGTAAACATTTCTAATATTTGTTATCTAAAATGTATGTAACAAAATAAAGACATTTATTTTAATTATACGATCATTAATGTTAAGTAGTCAAATTTTGTAAAATAGTTCCTTGCTTGCTAATCTGTATTTTAGAAATTTTTTAATTGGAATTTTTTTAAACGTATTTAAATCTATTAGAAAAACATTATAAACAATTGGAAAGTACGTCACATTTATAAAGTTCATTTTTTAGAGTATAATTTTAATTTGTGTTTATGTAATGAACAAATTATTGTTATTCATAACAAAAGTAAAATTTAAAAATTAAACAAAATAAAAACTCAATTTTAAATTGTAATTGTCTATGTTCATAAATATAAACAATGGATTATTGTTATAAATATTGATTTATTAATTCTTATGTTGTTAATTAAGTTATGAAGTATAGAAAACACTTCTAAACTCATAGTTTTAAATTTATAATTTAACGCTATTGTATTCTTAATTAGAATCAATATTTTTGCGACCTCCTTAAGCTAAATCACTAACAATATTTAATAAAGAGAGTAGAAAAAAAGAGTTATATGTGCCATGTTTTTGAATTCAATACCATCAAGCTAAAAGATTCGATTCTTTATTATGCCAATAAATTGTGGGAGACCTTTATTTGCATAAAATTATCTATTTCGTTAAAATTGAATGTGAATAGGAACTTGCAATGGTAAAAATTGTGCACAATCAGTTCTTACGCTAGCAAATATCAAACTTAACTTGATAGTTTCAAGTTGAAACTATATGGAAAGTGGCAATTACATCGGCAGGATTGGCCCGTCGCGTATAATTTGAGGTTACGGGTCATTGTAATGTAAGAATAAGTTAAAAGTTATATATTAAATTTTTAAGCTATTAGAAATCGCTTATAAAAATAACTATTCTGAGTGGTTTTCTGTTTCTGCTTTAAATATATTTTGTTCATACACAAGTCAAACAATTATGATCTACAAAATTCATTTTTATAAAAATAGTTAGACATTAAATTCAATGTTTTGAATCTTTAAAAATTGTAATTTAAAACTTATAAGTGATAAATATATTTATAGTCAAAACTGTTTAAAAATATTAATTTTGACAGCAAGACAAATGTATTTTAAACTATTTATTAAATCGTAGGTGGAGTTATACAATTCGTTAAGTTGTATTTAATCAACATGTAGAATGTAGAAACTATTAAAATCTTAATGACCAAAATGTATTCAATGCGTAAGCCAAGCTCAGCTCATAATTGTTTTTTTTTTGTAAGCAATTTATAATTTCTTACAAATTCAATACACAACATTTTAGTTAATCTTACTCTACAATGACCCACGGTAACAATTTACACACGTGACCTAAAGATTTATGGCTTTCGTGAAATATACTTTAAATACCTTCCTTTTTTTTTACATTACTTTGCTTCCTTTTTTTGCTTATTTTCTGTTCTTTCTTTCTTTTTTGCTTTGTTTTATTATTTAACATTAATTGAAATTGTTTACTTTTCTACATATATACGAGTAACAAACATGTTTTTTCTTTGCTTGCTATTATTTAATCAAAATGAAGGCGTTAAAATTCGTATTATATGTTTAAAGGAGGAAAGAGTGTTAAAACTGAAATGAGATTAAAATTAATGTAATTGATCATAAATAATAAGTAGGTATCAAAATGCAAGTGAAAACACGGGCAGGTAAAATAATCTTCTAAGTAAGCAAACGCGCGCAACTCCGTGTTGAGAGAGCAAATATTTAATGAATGTATATACATAAATGAATTCTTCTATTTTTTTGTACTTGGGATTTATTTTAAAATTTAGAATGGTTTTATGATTTGTACTTAGATAATCTCAGTAAGTGTCATTACATGTTAATATTTTTTTTATTCTGAGCGAATAAAGAATAGATATTGATTTTATAATGATTTGTGTGACTTTGTTCATCTGTGTTTTATAGAATGCTTATAAATATGGATACGAATAAGGTCTATTCTTAAGTCTATAAGATTAAAACACTTTATCTGAGCTCCAAAAAGGTTATTAAAAAAAAATAATAACATTATAGCAAAAGCATTACATTTATAGCAACGTTTAGAATATAGAAATCACCTTTGTAAAAGAAATGCTAACATCATTCTCTATAATCATAAGATTAAATTAGCTAACAATTTTAATAGCTACTTTAATATTTAATGTTTCATCATCACATCGTTGACCATTTTTTTGGAGGTTTTTTATATAATTATCGGGAAAAATCAGTTATATGGATTCAATATTTTTAATAAGAACAAAATAAATAAAAAAAACTTATTAAATATTTTGCGACAATGACATTAAACATTCTTATTATAATTCAAATTCAAATATTCAAATCGAAAAACATGTTTAAATGAGAAGTTTATAATATTGAAACATTAAAGCATTATAAAACCGCTATACATTTCTTTTGTCATCAATCGAAAAAGTTCCGAATTCTTCAATATTTAATATTATTCTAAACATCTTTATTATATCATCTTAACTAAGTTTAAATTAGTATTTTGGTGAATTATTGTGAGCTGTATCGTAGAGTAATCAACACTGCTTACAATTTAATCTTCAACAAAAATTTACAGTGTTTAAAATATTAAAAAATATGAGATACTAGGTTGGTACTAAATAGGTACTTGGAATGAAAATTTCATGAAATACAAATTCTGTATTCAAACAAATTTTCGAAAAATTATTATAATTTAAAAATTTGAAAGCAATAATGGTTCAAGGTTAATGATTTTTTTTACAAATAATTAACTAAGTATATTTTTGTAACAGGGAGGAAAAAAAACGAAACTGTAGGTATGTATTCTTATTTTTTTTTACTATAATTGTAAATATCTACATATTCTAATTTATATCAAAAACATTTTTAATCAAATTCAGCACCCTCAATATAGTATTAAACGCAATTGTTATAGTTAATTGTATTACTCAGTTAGTATTTCATAACATTTTAGAACACACACAAAACTACTTAGTATTAATTTGCAAAGTATTGCATTATACACAATGTATTTGATATTACTAGAATATTTTTATAAATACGTTATCTGTAGGGAATATATTATTTAAATATATTATTTTTGATAAATTTTATTTGTTTTTAAAGTAAATGGAAGCGAACTAGAATATGATGAATTTATTAGTATGTATAAAAATTTGTTTTGTATGATTGAATCGCTGAATATCTGTTAAGGAATATAATATACGTTGTAGTAAAAGATGATCACTCATATATTAGTTTCAGAGTTTTATGAATATTACGTCACGGAATAAAGGAAAAAAACTGGGGAGATCTTATAGTTAAAAGGGCCCGAGAATTTTTCCAGTCCGTTTTAGGTAAAATTTTTGTTGTATAGAACGCTTTCAGCTTTTAAAGTAGCGAGACATTATCATGAATTTTCTACACTAAAAAGATCAAAAGGTAATAGACTTTAAAAATATGATTTAAGACTACAAAGTAAAATACAATTTCGATTGTATCTCTTCATATTTACTCTCTTTCTTTATCTCTTTTCTTAGAATTGTCTTCTTTTTGTTGGGAGTACCTATAAAAAATTCGTACGTCCCGACATTTTATATTATTAATGTTTGATTATGTTTTTTTTTTTTTTTGTAATTATTTAATATGATTTGATATTTACCTGCGCACAATGATAAGTATTTTTTCAGTTGCTTCAGCCATTGTACCGGGCTACCATATAGCTATAATTTTTTGCTCTTATCTCACTAATTACAATAGTATTAAAATGGTCTTTTCATAATTCAAAGACTAAATTCCAACAACTTATACATAGTTAATATTCAAAACTGTGTAGTGAGAAAAATAATATAAACATATAATTTACTTAAATCGTGGATTATTTTAACATAACTCACAATATTATATTTATTATTCATTTAGTACTTTTGACAAAAATAGAAATAGTTTTCTATTCGTTCATCTTTACGATGTTTTGGGTTACAATAAAAATATTATAGATATTTTTAGTAACACATTTATAAATAATAAATAAAAAAATAATATTTTTTTTTTAATCTAGAAAAAAGTAAGTGTTTTTAGTTTTATAATAGTAACTCCATGTGAATTGATTATAGAGAGTTTAAATTTTCAATATTTTTATGTTTTTATGTTGAGAATGCAAAAAAATTAACTGTCAAACTTCAAATATTTTTAAATTCAAATATGTTGATAATTATTATTATTAAACGTTTACAATTAATAGAATTTTTTTTTTTTTTACTCTGAACAGCTCTTGAAGAAAGAAATTCAGGTGCGTACAGTTAATGCAATTAATATTATAATATTATATTTAGTATATAAAAAATGTTGAAACAGAGGTAGGAGCGAATGGAAAATAGTGGATTGAAAATGAGGGCTGTTGATGTGTGTGTGTATAGGCCGTAAAGTATATGAATAATTGGGATGTGTAGACTGTCCAGGTCTAGGTCTAGGACAAGGTAAGCCCACCTCAAATAGTTGAGAAGAAGGCTAAGTCTAAGAGGAGAAAGAATGGGAATTAAACAGTAACAAATGATAACATTTAAATATGGTTGTGATGGTGATAGCTACATTCAACATGGAGCTATGTAATGAAATAATAAATAACCATGCAATATAATGAAATTAAGACAAAATAATTTTTAAAACAATTTCAATAGTCTATATATTATATTGTATACTTAAGAATGTGTTCAATACACCAACCCACTCCTTCATCGATTAGGGTGGCCAGATCGGATTTTAATAAATCCGGGACACTAATACTATTGTTACCATCTGTACAATAACTACTAACTTTTACTCGTTTTTGCTACAGTAAATTAAATTTTTTGAGTTTTGTATGATTAATAAGTGCTAAAAAAAAATTGACACAAATGCGTCTGACGCGGTTGGTTGCCTGCAGTCAAGACGAGAGATAATAATAATTGTCCAAACGTCAACGCACCAACGATAATTATTACAAACGAACATTCACAAACTGTTTACTAAAAAATGACATGATTTTTTATTATTATAAAACCTAACCTAACGCGATAATGGTGGATTATTTGTGTTTAAATTTTTTAAATAAAACTTAGGAAAGGAAAAAAATTTATGTGATCAGTATTGAAATCCGGGACACTCTAATACAAAACTTCAAATCCGGGACAAAACTCTGTTCCGAGAAATTTTTTCGGGACGCCGGGACGTAGATCTCTAAACTGGTAACGTCCCGGCAAATCCGGGACAAATGGCCACCCTATCATCAATACAAAGACAAAACTGCTAAACCTATAAACTTGAAGTATATGTGGTGTATAAATTTAATGGAACAAGGATTTTATAAAAAAAAGAATTTTGCCCAAATCCCATAAGTTAATCCCAGAAGTAAACGGGTAAATCAATTGATTCGTCTTAGATGAAACGATAACGTTAAACGTATGGTTGTGAAATTCGGATAAAAATTTAATTTATGGTTTAGAGATCCCTTAATAAAGAATATTCCAAAATATAGTGTTCAAAAGGAGAAAGTAAAAGCCGGGATTGTGTTACGTGTTTCAATGCTCCAATGTAACGCCGCATGTTACAATTGCTCTAGATCCCGTGGATAGTTTAACGAAGCAGCGACTACGCTTGGGATTGGCACTGGTTTGGAAGTTGTGGTTCAAACGTATTATTTAACAACTGAAAACAATGATAAATCATTTATTTTTTATTTACTAGCAAATAAAAAAAAATAAAGTCCTTAAGGTGTTTAAAGAGCTAAAAGAAAATGGGGTAAAATATAATATTGTTTTTTTTTGTTAAGTTTTTGTAATACTTGAGTATAGTGGTATAAGTATAAAATTCAGTAGTCGTGTTAAGTGTTCTAGATACCAACAAATAGTTATATGGAATATTCAACCCCTAGGCTATTTATCCTGTATTATATAAGAGATCTAGGCTTAAAATTTTAATGTCAAATTACAAATTAATTAGTAATTTTAAATACAAATGTCGTAACACACGTTGAAATCTTACAAAAAAAAAAATTTTAATTAAATAAATTTGTATCAAAATCAAACTCACAAGTCTCATCATTTAAACCCTGTATTATAAATTAAAACAACACGGAAAAATATTAGAAAACATTATTTCATGTGAAAATAAAAATTAAATAATCGATAAATCCAGAAATTTTGATTTAGGACGCTGTATTCGATGGATTATATGGTTCCTAGGGATGGCACATAATTATATGAAATGTACCAATAAATATATGTGGCTATAATAAAACTATTTTTCAAATAAATATTAAAATAAAATAATATATAAAATTTTAAAAATCTTAATAGTTTTTGCATGATTTAAATTTAGATTGTAAAAGTAAGCTTTATTGTATTCTAATATTTTTTACTTGTATTTATTTTATATTAGCTCTGAACCCATTTAAATACAATTATTGAAAAATACTGTTTTGAATTTTTTAAAAAGTGTGTAAATAAATTTTTATTATTGTGCTTCTCAATCAAATAAACGAAATAGGTAACTACTAAATGTTTTCGGGAACAAAAATTGCAGATAAATAACAAACTTCAATATCACACATTTCTTATACATATATAATTTTAAATTTATACTACATGGTATGAAATATAATTAGTTATTTATGTATATATAAATTTTATAGTGTGGAAAGATAGAAGATTATTCATGTTTAGATTCTTAGAACAAGAAATAATACATTTATTAGATTAAACACTTTTTATCTGTGTATAATTTTTAGATAGACAGAGAATTATGTTCGTAATGATACATTGGATTTACTTCAATACAAAAAAGAAGTGTTTTTGCTATAAATTGGATTTTATATTATTTATTTATTTATTTTTTTTATTTAAAATATAAAATATAAATAACATGTACAGTCTGTATAAAAACAAAATACAATAAGTAAATATGACGGACAAGAAGACAATGAGTAGGAAAACCATCCAGTGATAGGACCTTTATGACGTGTCTGCTTAACTAGCACATTTTCAATTTAAAAGATCTTTACACCATCTTCTTTTAAGACAACGAGGGGGATTGTCTGAGATTGTGACCGTGTGTTGATTCGCGACTAGTGGGTTAGGATGGAGAAGTAATTTAGAGTGGAATTTTTTATAGTAAGATTTAACTAGATCAACAACTGCTTCAATGTTCAAATCATATGAAGGGTAAGATTGGAAACATACCAAGGGGCGGACGTGATTGAACAAAGAGAAATTGATTGAAAAGCTTCGATTGTTTTTAATTGCGAAGGTTTGGCACAACCCCATATTTGAGCTCTATACGACCAGATTGGTCTTAACATTGCTTTATATAAAAGTATTTTATTATGAAGTGGAAGTTTTGATTTTAGTACGGGGCGTAATAGGTGTGATCTAGAATTTAATAACTCTGTTTTGGTTTTGAGGTGAAGGCCTCAGGTTCATCTTTTAATTAAAATAATACTCAGGTATTTTACTTGAGATGAGGAGAGGATAGGTACTCCTTGAAGAGAGAGAATAGGCATATTTATTTGTTTAAAGTGAAAGGAACATGAACAGATTTGTAGGCATTAATTTTAATTTTCCAATTAGAGGACCACTTATCTATAAGGTCAAGGTGGTTTTGAAGAGCATTGAATGCTACATTTGGGTTCCTATTGGATGATAGGATAGCTGTGTCGTCAGCGTATGTAGCTATGATGGTGTCATTGGTTTGGTGGATGTTTTAAGAGAAAATATTGTAAAGGTCAGGAGAGATATCGCTTCCTTGGGGAACTCCTGCTAGGATTGGAAAGATAGAGGAAAAAGAGTTACCATGACAAATTTTAAAGGTTCTTTTTTCAAAGGAAGAACGAATTAGTAAGTAAAGTGGAGCAGAGAGGAATAGTTTCAGTTTATAGAGTAAACCAATGTGCCAAACCCTATCAAAGGCTTGAGCCATATCCAGAAGACTGCCGGGCAATAGTTTTTATTTTCAAAGAAAGAAGAAATTTTGTCGACTAGTCCGTGTACTTGTTGTATAGTGGAATGATGTGCACGAAAATCAAACTGTACGTTAGGAATAATTTTTTGTGTTTCTATTATTGGTCTAAGTCTTTTTAAAACAATCTTTTCGAATAGCTTACCAAGCAGTGGAAGTAAACTAATGAGTCTATATGAAGTTGCAATATTGGGTGGTTTTCCTGGTTTAAGTATGAGAATAACAATGGATAGTTTTCAGATGGCAGGGAAATGAGACAATCTTAACATGGAATTAAATATGAAAGTTAGCAAAAGAATTGTTTTTTTTTAAGAAGATATTTCAAAATCTTATTCGTTATTAAGTCATGACCTGGGGATTTGTTGAGCATTAATCTTTGAATCACATTTACAACTTCATTTGGGGACACATGTTTAATAGGGAGAGACACAGGTAGTAGAGTATCGAGAAAATCATTTATTTGGACTAGTTGTGAGATACTAGGAGTAATATCATGGTGGGGCATGAAAATATTTGAGAGGTGTTCACCAAAAAGATTGGCTTTGCCAAGATCTGAAATGGCGAGTGATCCATCTGCTTTTTTAATAGGACAAGAGAATTCTTTTAATTTGAGAAAGTTTTTAGTTGTTTTTCACAGTGAACCGTCTTGAGTGTGTAAAGATTTGAATTTTTTGTCAAAAATGTCGTTTTGGAATTTTTGGATTAATTTTTTAATGGTGTTAGATAGATTATTGAATGTTGACTTGTCGGAAGGTAGTCTTGTTCTTTGCCATCGAGAGCGAGCCCTGCGTCTTTCAGCTATTAAAATATTTATATTAGGAGGTAAGATAAAAGAATTGCGTTTTGAGAGATATTTCTGATTAGGAGAATAAGAGCACTCGTATACAGCTGATTGAATTGACCTGACTAATTGATGAGCTGCGGAATCTATTTCATTGCATGTTTTAAGGGAAACTTTTAGATTTGCAGAATTTTCCAATTTTGATGAGAACTGTTTCCAGTTAACTGGACCTTTGGAGAGGGAGGGACGACAGTTGAAAGTTCTGTAATGTTTAGTAAAACGGGTGAATGATCTGATGATAGGTCACACATATTTTGAATAGTGTGAAATAGTTTTAAATGGTTGGATTATTCATGTTTAGATTCTTAGAACAGGAAATAATACATTTATTAGATTAAACATTTTTTATCTGCGTATAATTTTTAGATAGACAGAGAATTATGATCGTAATGATACATTGAATTTACTTCAATACGAAAAAGAAATGTTTTGGCTATAAATTGGATTTTATTTAAAAATGGTTTTAAAATTTCAATTATTTTTACGTTAAGCACTGACGTGTGATGAAAACAGTGAGATCATCTCAACATGATTAGAGTGAACAAAACTAACGTAGGTACGAATATAATTGAAATTAAATCTGAGAATAGTAAACAACATTGTTTTTTAAACACATGTTTTACTATAAAACTGCTCCGATATATTTTTTCGGTACCTTCCACGATGGGTCTTGGACCTAGACGGTGCATTTATTTGATTGAAGCTCTGAGCAAGATATTTTAAAAAAAAAAAATATATTCTATGTTGTATTCAATTAAACAACGGAACTATTAAAAAATCTTTTGGTTTTTTACCAATTATGAACCCCCAAAACCCTAAAATCGTTCTCGTTTAAAGATGTATGTATTAAGGCCAAAGTAACCTATAAAATAATAGAGTACAGCGACATCGGGTAGGTCAAAGTCACCGGTGATGAAAATAAAAATAAAACAAAACAAGGAAGTGTGTTTGACTTGGCTAACACGTACGATTTTATAACAAAAAAATATGAGGCTTCTATTGTAATCAAAACTAGCTGAAAACTATTTTTAAAACATTTTAAGAACATAAAAAAAAAAAAAAAAGAAAAAATAAATATTTTATTCTTTGATTTTCAAACCAATACAAAAACAAAGCTTTGAAGTAAATGCACATGATGTATTTATGTAAATATATACTTTATAAAATTATTATTATAAGAGTTATGTGTATTTAGAATATATAGCTAGTTTTTATGGGTTATACTGTGCAGTAAAACTCTAGTTCGATAGTATATTGCTTTTTGTTTTTTGTGTTCAATATTTTATATTTTATATTTAGCGAAAAGATCTAAGTGAAAAACACTATAGGAGACCCAAAATATTATTATGTATCTACTTGGAAAAAATGATATGTGAATTACAAATTCTGTACCTACTTGTACAAATTTTCGATGATGAATTATTATTATTGTTTGAAGGCAATTAGTTTTAAGTATAATAATACTATACTTTTAATTGTTTTAAATATTAATCAAAAATATTTTTATAACAGATGATTTAATAGATTTTTCAGACTTAGAAAAAAGTATGTCATCATTTTATATCATACTAGAAGTTGCCGTGTATGGTTTACATTTTAAAACTTGCCGTGTTTTATCGATTAAATTTATTTTGATCCGTTTTCCATGTTTACTCCTTTTTACCCATTTAATCTGACCAAAAAATAAAAGTACGTTTTTAAACCACATCCGACTATACTATACATACTCTTCTCCAAACTATTAAATACATATTTGAAATCACAGCAATAGTTATTGCATTATTTGTAATTCAGTATGCCAAGTTTTTAAAGATCTGACCAAAAAAAAAAAAAAAAATACCTTTTAATTATTACCTACTTATCATCACCTTTTTACCCACTTTGACCTTTTGAAAGGTTCAATTTTGGAATATTCGGTGGGGTACAGTATTTATTAATCGTATTATAAAATGTAAATGCAAAGTTCCGAAAAAATCGGACCAAAAAAAAAAATAATTTTAATTTTTACCTTTATCCTCATTGAAACTTCCACTTTCCACTCAAAGGAGCTGAATTTTGGAAAATAATTTCTCAATGGGTCTCTACATCACGAATTAAATTCGTCTACGACCAAATCGTTTATTTATAGCTATTAAGCGGTTTCCGGCTTGGTGATGATGAATCCGTCAGCCGGTCAGGATGTGTTCTTTTATATTTTATATAAAGCCATTACACTAGTCAGTATTTTTAGTCGGATACTCAGTTAGGCTAAGCTAAAATATTTTATTTACATATCGAAGTATTATAGAAATTCAATATGACATAATATAATATCCATAATTTTCTGGCGCACGTAAATAGTTTATGAAGATTTATTAATTGAAGTTAGGAAATCTATAGTTTGTAATATAATTTAAGTGATTCATTAAATTTAATTAGATTTGATTATTTATAACAATTCCAATATAGATGAAATATTAAATGAAGCATTATATGAAAGGAGTATGTATAAATATTTGAAATTAATCTTATACCTATAATTTATAGTTAAATGTAAATTGACACTATTTGGTAATAAGTTGGTTATGATAACATAGATATTATGATAATACTCGTAATTTTAAGGTTTTTCCTGTTTTCTTTTTATTATGTACATTCCACTCATCGCTCTCGTCTGAGACACACAAGACGTACACCCATGTTCAATTCAATAAAACACAAATCAGCGTAGCTGGTTGTTTTTGACGGTTTTTTTTTTTTTTTTATTAAAATGGTTTAGCGGACTGTATATGAGAAAGTGGAAAACTATAAAATAAGATGGATAAAGAAAAAGAACAGAGAATTTAAAGCATGATTGCACGTAAACAAATGTATTATGATTAACTTACTGACTAGATGAACATAGAACGGGGACTAGGGGGGCCGCTTATAATTAACGAAACAAAAGAAACAATTCTACAATACAAAATGACAAAATTATTGAACAAAAAATGATGTGACGACTGAAGACGGTGGTGAAACGGGCTGGACGGCGATGGCTGCGAACGCCCCAAACAGCGAACTGGAACGTGACTCGGTGACGGCCACGAGAGGGCTGTCACAGTAGATCGACCCGCGTAACGGGACAGAATTTATGCACCCGATCGAACGGTGGCGACCACGAGGGGGCTCGCGCACCCGAAACGGGCAAAATCGGATGAGACACATCCGACGTCGGAGACGGCGACCAGAAGAGAAAGAAGAGGAATTATTTATGTTATTGTATTGTGCAAACGGCGGTCGGCAACGGCGAGGGGTCACGGGCGGCCTAACCCAGTGCAGCCAGCCGTCACGTCGCTAGTGTCCGTATGAACGACACGATACGGACGACCGTCCGCGTCGGTACCCAACACTTGTCATTGCAATTCGTTAAACGTTTTTTCGGTCCCACGGGACGGATCGTATCCGCGTTGATCGTTAAGTAATTAAGTACCAACACAGATTAAATAAAACAGTTTTATCTAATCTGTGATACTAATTTTGTTCGCGCTCGTTCGTTGTTGCGTGCCGCGTATTGACATGTAGTTCGGTCACGTGTATCGTTTCAAGTCGTGAGTTCATTTGCCATCAGACATGGTACATCTACATCATGGCTCACGTTAAACAGCTAAATAACAAATAGAAACTAATCGTAAAAAAATGCATTACGCACACTCCCAACGAAATCGTCAAACTTAACAACGCCCAAGTCCAAATGCAACTTGATTCTTTGGAGCAAGCGTTCACCGAGTAAAATTAAGCGTTTGAAAGTAAAACCTCTGTAGCTGACGATTTAGAAGTCGATTAAATTTTTTCCCACATGTGCTTGTCATTGTAATTCATTTAACATTGACGATTCAAGTTTCAAACTTCAGTTAGCTACTCCAACAAAAATTCCATTCATATTAGAATTTACTCTGTTTTTTTTTTCGTCCCTAAAAAATGTTATCTCTTTATTTTGTTAAGAGCAAGCAAAGCGAGCGACACTGTTAGCCAGCTCAAAAAATTTGGATTTCAGTATTGCGTAAATTGTTTAGAAAAAACTGCTGGACCAAATTGTACCGAATTTTGAACAGAGTTTAGATTCGTCCCAACTTGATCTTTAAGGTTGGTCTTGAAAAAAAAAAATGATATAAACCCTTTTAAAATTGCAAAAAACTAAATGCGAAGTCTCAGTGGTGAAAATTTGAACTATTTTTTGTTCATATATTTAATTGCGCGATTTAAAATTCATATAAACATTAAATAATTTTTTAAACTGATTAATTATATAATTTCAATTAAATTTAGTGATTTTCTCTCGCTTTTTCTTACAAAATTAAAAGTAAAATTTAAGATGCATTCAGGGGAGGAAGGGAGGAAATTCAATAGACTTTTAGCTTGGAATTTTTAAATTTTAATTGTATAATATTTCTTATGTTAACTAATGAGACTAGGTTAGCTAGATTTAAGGAGCGAGCATTTTTACTGTTGTAGAAGTAGTACACAGAAATAAAAAATGAGCAATCACCTTCCAATTTTTACGACCACAAATCCCATTTTAATCGATTGAAAACTAGATTTTAAAATTATAAAAATTCCAAACTATGTCCAAAAATTGGTTCAATTTGCTCCAGCAGTTTTTTCTAAGCAATTTGCACAAAATTGAAATCAAAAATTGTTTGAGCTGGCTAATAATGTATAATATAATTAATTTTTATAGCTCTAATCAATTTAATTCGCACTACCGCCCAAACAGGACAGCTATATCATTTTACCGGGGCACGGTTTGGGGAGTGATAATTTGTTTGATAAATTTAATTAATTAATTAAATCAGTTTAATGATTTGTTTAAATACAAACAAAATAATTTATTTCAATTTTAGTTATTTAATTAATTTATTAAGATAACTTTTAAACTACTTCTGCTAGTTTTTAGATTATCATATATTCATTTGTCTTTTGTTAGTGAATCAAACCTTTTTAATACCTAATTAATCATTCAATTAAAATGGGGCTTGTAGTTGTAAAAATTGGGTGCTCGTTTGTACATTTTTATTTCTGTGTACCCCTTATACGATGGTAAAAATGCTCGTTCCTTTAAAGCTAGCATCTAGCTTACCTAGTACTGTTCTTAGGATTTACAACCTGTATTTCCTTCCTTTATTTTATTTATTTCTTTAATTTGTTTCATTTGTTCCATTCTTTTCTTACAATATACACCCTTTCTTCCCATTTGTTCTTTTAAAGATTTTTTTTTTTTAATGTAGTTAGTTCTTTAAAAACTACCAAAAATTAATCTTGATTTTGTGTGATTTTTACTATCCTTATCTTTGCTTGTAACAAGAAAATTGTAGGTGTGATTTGTTTTGTCGGTTTTGACTTCTGTTGACGCAAAGTTTCTGCACTGTGTGTTACTAGAAAGCTGTTCGGACAACACGTTTAAAACAGCTTTTATTGGATTGTATAGTTTAATGTAATTGATCAGTCCTGAGTTAAACACGTTTTACTTTGCAAGTTTTATCCATTATATCACTCATATTCAAATAACACGCTTTATTGTATAAGTATTTAATATTGTAGAAACATCTTGGGTAAAAAAAACTAGAGTTTTTAATACAATTCGTTAACTTCTCAGGACAAGCTTCTTATGACGATCCCGAAGAAGAAATCACTATACATAAACCCGACAGTAAGTTATTTTAAAAATAATTAATTTTTTTGTACTATTAATTTACAAATGTATTTCAAAGTAAGATAGGATAGCTGTTATAATAATTTCAACCATCGTATTGAAAGGCGTAATACTTTTTAAAAACTATACTGCAATTTTTGAATAAGAAATATACCTATAAAATATGAAACAGTTTACGTTTGATTTTAAAGTCCTAGTATAGACGTAAGAAGTTTTTTCCCAATTGGACATTATTTTCATGATGGTCGCATACGATTTGTTAATATCAAAGAGTAATATCGGTGAAAAGATTTGTGTTCCAACAACTTTTTTTGGCTGAAAATTAAATCAAATTTAACATAAAAAAAGTGCCTGGAGTAATAAATGCATACATTAGAGCAAACAATCAAATTTAGAAAAAAACTGTCGTTTAATTTTTTGTTTAAGGGATCAGACCAATGTGTGGTTACCGTCCGGGAACGATTGTTAAAAATTAAGTTCGTATTAAGAAGAGAAAAAGAAAAAGGGAATGTGTATCGGCCAACACGTGGTTACCGGGCAGCCACGATGGCACAGGCGGGAACAAATTTTACCTATTTGTGAAGAAAAAAGAACATGGTCATATTGTGGATTGAGAGAGGTAACTTAGATAGAAAATTCTTGGGGGTCTGTAGGTTCCTACATTATACTTTACAGTTCTTGAGGTAGTGAAGACTTGAGATGAGGTTGTTGATGGCGTTGGTATGAACGGCGTGCTCGGTGTACTTGGAGCCCCAAGAAGAAATTA
The DNA here is from genome assembly GCA_017140985.1 of Hormaphis cornu. NCBI lineage: Eukaryota > Metazoa > Arthropoda > Insecta > Hemiptera > Hormaphididae > Hormaphis > Hormaphis cornu. Next base: position 49,869,495 of record CM029357.1, read on the forward strand.
GGGCATTGGGAATCTCGGAACGTTACACCTTGTTAAAACGGTACACCTAATATAAAAAACGATTTTAAATAAAATGTTTATTTTTAGCTTATCCATACTATTATTTGAAGGACATTGCATTTCGCATTAAGAAGACAAGTATGTAATACTAAAATTACTATCAGTTTTTGTTGACAAATTAAAAAAATCATTGCTAAAATATAGCACAGTCTTTAAAAGCCGGGATCACTGTAGATTACGTGAGTAGGTTGAAGGAGAGGCGACTATGCTTTAAGAGGGTAAATAGTTAAGCAATTGTGGTTCAAACGTATTTAATATCTGAAAGCAATGATAAATCATTGATTTCAAAAAAAAGATTTTGAGCGAGCTCAGTTGCCTGGTAAATTTTTTGAGAATTTCAAAGTTCTATACTTTGCTAAAATATTGTCAAAATCACTTGAAACATTTTTCAAAATTGTACCTTACCTATTTAAATATTACGAAAAATTTTCAGCTTGTTCCGATCATTATTTTGAATGCCACGGCAAAATAAACTAAACCGATATGTCTGACGCCGGTTTAGTTAATTTTCGTTGTTTTCGGTACATAACTCAGAAAATAATCAAAATATCAAAAAATTTTACAAATCAAATAAAATTTAAAGTCGAAATCCAAACGTTTATGTATTATTCAACGTAAAGATTGGAGCACTTCTTTTACACGATAACGTCATTATAAACCTGAAAGTTTCAAATTTTTTTGCCGTCAAATTCTCAATTTATTTGTAGTTTTTGGGATAAAACTCAAAAAAGGAACAAAATTCCATAAAACTTACTACTGCAATCAAAGTACCACCGGAGTCAACACCCCTTTCATTAAAGATTCTGACTTTGAAAATCGGAGCATTTCTACTATATAAAAAGTTGTTGACAGAAAAAAAACATCATTGTAAGAACAAATCATACTTTGATGACACTCAGATTTTAAATTAAAGGTGATTGTTTGATATTAGGCTTGAATGTAAATTGCAAAAATAATTAGATAAAAATTTTGATTTTTTTTTACTTTTTCTCTATTTGGGCTACAGCCAATATTGTAATCAGAAACAATTTCAATTTTTTCGTACAGTTTTTAGATGAATAATCGAAAAAACATAAAACAAAAATAATAATCATAATGAAAAAAAGAATAGAAAAATAAGTGATAACAATGTTATAACAATACAAAAACTTATCAATCTGTTAAGAACAATTAAATATAAATTGATTTAATGCTGTAAATTATTTATTGATAGCTTACATCTACATTTTAATTTTTAAACATTATTTTAATTACTTTGAATTACTTGATAATTTTCAATGTTGAAAACTCGATTCCAATCATTTCCCCGAAAATAACCAAAATGTCAACAAATAAAATTTCAAATTGATTCCTATACATATATAACTCACTATGTTTGAAAGGTATATTGCATTTCGTACAATGATTTGGGGAAATTCGACTAATTAGGTACCAGAAATATGTTAAAAGAAAATATAACTTCCATTTGTGTAATCAATTAGTCCTATTCCAATGCTAAAACTATTAAATATACAAGCTATGTAATTTAAAAAATGATTTCTATTTTAGAAATTTTTTTGCACATGACTTATCTTATATATTTCTGAAAATTTCAGGTGATTTTGTTAGTCCAAAAAAATTCTGCTATAATAAATATTTAAAACCGAAACCCAAAAACTAAGAAAGAATATCGAAGAAAATAAACGGAAATGAAAATTTAATAAGTGGATTTCTTGCTTTGTAAATTAATTGATACAAATACTTGGATAAGTTCAAGTATTAAATAATGATTATGTTCGCCTATTTTTATCATTATATAGTCTATGTGTGTGTATATTAACTATTTATATTTATCCATATATATAAATACTTTGTTTTATTTACTCTTTCGGTTCTCATTTTTTCTGGGATTTTAATCCATGTTTTGTAATTTCAATTAAAACCATTTAAATAAGTAACTGAAACTGTACTATGTTGAATACATTTATATTATTTGATTCTTACTTTAATATTATTTGTTGTTTGATGAAAATTAGTTTTTATATATATTTATAAATTGCCAGTAATTGTGGACATAATATATTAATACAGCAGATTACAAGAAGGTACAAATATTCGGAATTTCAGAACGTCAGTAGTCATAGAAAAAAATAAGAAATTGTGCTCCTATAATATAATTTTTTATAATAATTCAGATCACATTTATAAGAACAAAAAAGAACGGTACCACGGTAAATGTGCAGTAACGACTACGCTTTGGGTAATTCATTGGTTTCCAAGTCTCGGTTTATCCGTATTATTTAGTATCTGAAAGCAACAATTAGTTGTTGTATTCGAAAAAAACAATTCTAAGTGAGCTATATCCGATCTAATAAGTCCTGGATGAAAATAAAATAATCGCAAATTACTTCTATTACCTATACATACGAAAAAAAAAAAGTGTATTATACCTAGCAAAAAAAATTTCAATATTATAACTTAACATTTTAACTTAATTTAAATTTAAACACGTTGATGCCCAGTCTTGTGACACTTACACCAATACAATCGCCAAAATGTATAACAGCGTTTTCAAAGTAGATACTTAAAGAATGGGTGTAGTAACACATTATATTGTACCCTAAGACTGAAACGGACAGGAAAAAATTAAGAATAATGAAATTAAAATGTTATAAACAAAATTATATGAACGAATGTCCCTCTAGATGGACAGCTAAAAATTTACACTTTTTAAAGTGCTATCATAAATAATAATATTATAATAATAACATATCATAATTCTCTATAGTAGGTTTTTGTCTGAAACGTTCCGTAAAACAGTTTTTTGTTGACACGGACACGGGACGTACCTACGTGAAGTTAGCACTACACTTGTAACACACATGCTCCAAATATCTCTAACAAACTTCGAAAACACTTGTTAAAACTTCTTAAATTATGTTAGAAACTAGTTTCAAGTTTTTTCAAAGTTGTATGTAGTGCCATCTTCACCACGGCACTACACAAAAGCTCAACGTTTCCAAAAACTGGTGGAATCAACTTGTTCAGACTTGTAAGACGTTTGTAGAAATTTGTTAGATTTTGTTAAAACCTAATTTCAAAGTTTTGGTTATGTAGTGTCAACTTAACCACAGCACTACACAAAAGTTTCAAAGTGGCCAAAAAGTGGTCTAATTAACTTCTTTAGACTTGTTAGACGTTGTTAGATTTTGATAAAACCTGGTTTCAAAATTTTGGGTACATAGCGCCAACTTCACCACTGTGATACGTAAAAGTTGTAAGTTGCCAAAAACCTTGTGCATCACCATAATAATAAATTGTTCGGACCGTCACCCGGATCGTTAGTTGGAATGCAAAATATATAATGTTTACGACGCGTTAAATTTTAAAATATTAAAAAAAAAAAAAAAAAAAACGAGCTGTTATTTTGCTCCAGTATGAAAACATATATTATATTCTGCATGTGTAGATAATGAAAACGTTTTGCATAACACGCGTTTAAATATTCAGAAAAATATTTTATTTGTATATCCAACCGTTATTTGTTTTACTTCACGCGCAAATTTCACAACGCGCGTGTTCATAATAATTTGTATGTTATGTATGGCGAACTTCAAGCGTTACTGTCTGACATATTATAGTCAATTGAACAATACCAAAAAAAAAAAAAAATCAATGTTTAATATATTGGTTACAACTTTGTTTTGAAAAGGTCCAATGGCGTAGAATTTTTTCTAATACGTTGTTTTCACAAATATATATTATCATCGGTACAATAGCGTATTTTCAACTTTTTTCTGGTGTTTCCTATAAAAACTTTAATTTTTTCAAAATTTTAAAATTGTTTAACTTGAATTCATAGGTAAATATTATGATGTTCAGATCGTTGATATTAACGTTTGAAGAATGAAAATTCAATGTATTATTTTTACGAAAATCTACGAACTTCCGAATTTCAAACTTCTGTAAATAGGTAAAAAAAATTTAGAAAATGATTCCAAATTATTACGATGGGCATTAATGTGAGTGGGTTAAAATTTTATGTAATATTATCGAGTGAATACGTGTGTAATTCAAAGTTATTATAATCTTGGTAGTCTGTAATTTCTGCTTTGTTTGACCCAGTAAACGCTGGACGAAGAAGAACACGCAGTACATTTAATGTGTGTACGTAGGTGAGAAAAAAAAATGTGTCTAAATCGTTTTCAACTGCAGTACGAGAATATAATGTTTTTTGAAAAAAAATATTCGTTATTATAATAGGTGTATTAAATTAACAGTAATTTAATCTGTATGTATTATATCAAAAAGTACTAAACTGCAACATATATTTTAAAATAATAAATAAAACTCCTAATCTAACAACAATAAACTTTAAATAATAAGTACCTACCTTTATAAGAGACCTGCTAGTGTCAAGTTTTTAAAGGGAAAATCTGTTTCAACTATTAATTTTTTGAACAGTAGTATTAATAATTTGAAAACGCATCAATTTCTGTCTTGAAACTAAACTGGTAACTTGAATTTACAGAGGATTCATCTTTCGAAATTTTGATATTATTGATTTATTATTATCAATTTAACCTTGAATTTTAAAAAACACTCTCCTGAACATTATAAAATCACTACTTATTTATGTATGTGTTTTTTTTTTTCTTAGGGCGTTTTAGATAACCGAGTTTCTTAAGAACATAAAACTTATTCTTTTTCTTTCTTTCCGTTCTTAGGATTAACCCCTTTTTTTAAAGTTAACTCCCACTCATTCTTAACATTATTTTCTGCAATACTTACATTCTACGTTTACTATTTACTATTACATTTGTCAAAATAGTAAACGATTCATAGCGTTACTTAACAGCTACTTCACAGCATTACTTTCCTTAATTTTTTATTCTTTTCGCAATGCATCGCAAAACTGTCATGAAACTATTATTATCAAAAGATTAAACCACTTCTTCTACCCATAAAAAGTGTAGACAGAAAAAAAGGTTGAATAATTTGCTTACATTTTTGTCAAACTTTTAAAATTATTTATAAGAGTGAATATAATAAGGCATCATTTCTCAAAACTTTTGTATAATAGTTATGCCCATTCTAACGACAATATTGACGATTTTGAAATATTATTACACGTTTTTTGCTCAGAAAAATGATCAAAATTTTAAAAAACTTTTAAAATTTAGGTACTTTCTTTGTCTCCATTTTTTTTACTAATTTTATTTAAAAAAATGTAAATTTGGCAACAAATTTAGGACTCGATTCTATTGATGGTCGTAGTTTATTGTTTGCGGTGGACTGTAATTTGAGTAGGTAAGTTAAAATTGTGGATTATCGAGTATATGTGAGTCATTGATTTTTGTTAAACCTTATTATTTTTGTTTGATTTTAACTGAACCAACAAATGCTAAAATGAAGAATACGTAGTACATATTTTAATGTGTGTAATTACACAGTTGTGGCCAACTGATTCGTCCTAATTGGTATCCACGTAATAAGAACAAGATGTTTTTTATTGAAAAAAAAAATGTACATTATCTTATAAATTATAATGTTAAACCATCTGTTGGTTAATATATACCTATTTAATATGTTGTATATAAAAAGCAAAAAAGTTAAATAATGCAATGGATGATTTCAAAAACGAATTAAACTTTTTATATTTACATTTGTATTTAAATTTTTAAATCGTACTCTCTATATTGATTTCTATTGTTATATACTTAACTTTAACGTGAAAATCTATCAAAAATTGTTGGTGTGTTAAAGTACCCATGCCTCTAATTTTTCGAAACTTTTGTGATCTTTAAAATTTATTCAACCCATAAAAATGTCTAAAACAAAACGCATTATTTCTTATATGTATTGGTAGAATAGTTATACATGCTCTAACGACGGTATTGACGATTTTAAAATAATTATTATTGTTGAATTGACAAATGCATTAAGTACTTTTGATTTTGTTTGAAAACATGCTTAATGGAAATTAATATTAACACTTACTTCATTATTTTTTTTTATTTACCCAACAAACCACGTATCTGCTTATAGTTTGTGTATAAAATGTGACTGTTTGCAAGCTTTTTTAATTTTTATATTTTTTAAACTATGATTAATAAAAAACAATTTATGACAGAATTAAAAGGGAGTAAATATTAAAAATGGATTATACAGATTGTACAGATTAATACTTAAAGTTTAGAAGTTAAATTAAAAGAAATTAACTTATTAAGTTAAAAATTAACGAAAGCTAACGAGTTAGTTAGCTTAATTTAAATCAACTTAACTTTTTAACATAATTTTAACGTTCAACGAGTTAAGCCCAGCCTTGCATAATAAGTCATGGGAAAACACATTTAACAAAAAAATATCAACAGTAGTAAAGTAATTTTACTATCAAAAATAGGAATTTTTTTTAGGTTCAAATTTATAACACAAGATTAAAATGTATTGTTTTAACGAAAAAACAATCAATCGTTGTTGCTTGAACACTTTCAGACATAAATTTAGTGTAACTATGGTGTACTAAAATTTGAATTAATGCGATTACTGATAAACAAGCTGTAATTTTGATTATAAAAATTACTTACAGTTGGTAATTGAAATTGATTTATAATTATAAGATTTTTGATGCTCAAATGTTATAGGAAAAATAAAACATTTAATCATTTTTGGACTTATTTTTTTATCAAACTTTTCTTTTTTAATTTGATATTGAGCTTATTCTGACCCATAGATTTGCCAGCAAATACCTGTTTACTATACCTTTACACCTTAATGTAAAATGTCATAATAGATCATTCGAAACAATGACCCACACAAAATCTAACCTAACCCCCACACAGTCCATCCGGTTTCTTATCATTCTTTTTTTGTAAAATATTAAGTTTTAATACCATACTTTATACAACATCAATCAACATAATAGAAATTTTCAAACGGTTTAATGTTCCGTGTATGACTATTTGTGTATTAGGAAATCTGGTTGAATTCTTATCTTATAACAACCATTTTATCTTTTAAATAATAATATTTCACTTTCAAGTTTTTACCACACTCTTGTAATGTTGTCGTATTCATTACTCAAAAATAGTTTCAACGTTTCCAATATACTTCAAATCACTATTTGCGTCCTAAAAACATCGTTGGATAAGTTCCACATTTGAAATTAGTAGATAACTCGTTAGTTACGCTAAGAAAAAAACTCCTTATGGTACCTATCTAATAGTATAGTATATTTTGCTATGAAACACGTCATACATGTCCTGAGAATTTTTTATACAAAATAATATATGTGTTAATTGTATTTATAATTGTAATTGTAATAAGTGTATAATTCATGTGTTATAGAATGTGTTTAATATGTTTCATCAGTTGCCAACAAAAAACAGATTGATGACAGTTAACAAACTAATTGGGTTTGAATAGTATTGCTATTACATACGACACAACGTTAAATTTATTAAAATTATAATTAAGTCCTCATTTATTTAACTGATTTAACATCGTTACAAGTACTAAGAAAATCTAGAAATGATTCATTCGAAGAGCGATATTTTAGATATTTCCATTTTATTTTTACTTTGTACGTCATTAATCGGTGCTATGAATTATCAACATAATATTGATAATGAAGAGAATGAAGTGAAGACAGGTAGAAATATTTATTATGTTTTCGTGTAAAAAAATGTGGGATTTATTAGATTGATAATATGAAACACCTCCACAGTGTATAAGTTTACTTAAATAGTTATTGAAATTAAATATTGTTTAATATTAATAATATGTTATTTGTATGATAAAATACTAAGATAATAAATTAATCACGGTAAGTTTTAGGTAGATAAATATTTATTGGAAAAAAACAAAGCGTTAGTATATTAGAACATCGAAGTAGTCAACAGCTGTAGTATTCGTTAGTAATGAAATATATTATACACATTTGAATGTTAATTATTTTATTGTTTTTAGAAAGATGTTTTTTTTTTATGAACTCTTTTTAGTGTATTAGTAATGCTCCAATTAAAAAATCAGTACCTATTTTGAGAGGTCTATGGACTAAAGGACTTTGATTGGTTCAAAATTGAAAAAAATATAATAAAAAACCAAGCAAAATTTAAGGGAATACGGTAAAAATTACGGCTAACGCGTTTTTTGTCATAATCGATTAAGAACTACATTATGGCCATAATTACCAAAATTATTATCGGAGCTAAACCACAATATCAAGATACTTGAGATACAGGTTTGGTCCAAGTATCAAGTGATTTTGAAAATTATTGAACTAAGTACAGAAGGAGATAATTTTTGCATTTTAAAAGTTTGATGATTTCAAGTCAAATTTTTTTAAACACTATTTTTGGAATAAATCAAAATTCTTTTTGAAATTGAAATTTTTAAATTTCTTTTTGTGGAAAAAAATTTCCACAAAAAGTTTTGAAACTTCAATATAAGTTTAGCAACATGTAAATAAATATTCTACTAAAAAGGTTCAAAAATTTTATTAAATAATACGTTACAACCACATTTTCCAAATCAGTTTTACTCACCCAAATCGCTTTATTTTATCGCTTACTCCGGAAAACTACCCAAGTGACCTACATTGATCCCGGCTTTATTTTAGAATCTGAGCGTATCAATAAATGTACTTAATTTTTCCACAATGATGTATTTTTCTTTTTTTTTTTATATTCTGTGCATTATGTATTGATTTTACAATGATGTTTTTTTTCTGTGATCAAAAGTTCAAGTAGAAAAACTGCTCCAATTTTAACGTATGGTACTTTAAAAGATAGATAATTGATCCAAAATGGTACTTTTAGAAGCATTTTTTGAAATTTTGATTATTTTTAGGTTCTGAGGAGAAAACAATAGTGGCCTCATTTTCGAGATTGCTCCGTTCAACTTCAAATTTATACTCGTGATTAAGAAGGGTTTTATGAGTGTGCCACTGAAATTGGTACAAAAAAATTGTAGGAAAAATTCGATAATTTTTGAGGAAATTATGGAATTTTTAAATTTTTATTATTTTGACCGTGTATTTTAATGGGCAGGACAAATAATTACGGAAAACGTGTTTATTACACGTCGAATTAGATTTTGTTTTTTGTTTTTTTTGGTAATCACTATTTCAAGTAGAAAAAATGCTCTGATTTTAACGTATGATACTTCAAAAGATAGGTGATTGATCTGAGATGGTACTTTACTCAAAAGTTTTTTTTTGAAATTTTGATTATTTTTGAAGTTATGAGCAAAAAAAGAAAACAACAAAATTTTCAAAATTGCACTGTTCGACTTAAAATTTATATATGTCATCGAGAAGGGTTAAACGAGTTAATTGCTTAACTTTTAATCGATTTTGATCATTTTTAAGAGATTTACGGATCTTAAAAATTTTTGAAATTTTTAATTTTACGCAGTTATTGTTCTATAAAACATTTAATTTTTATGTTTAAGTCATGAAACTTTAATACGATCTAAACAAGATAGTAAACGATCAGCTCAACTAAATTATAAAAATACTTTTTATCCGTGAAAATACATTGCAAATGAATTTGATTTTAATTGTCTAATAATTCTAACTGATTATTTTTTTTTTTTAGTTTATATTAAATAAGTGTCTTAAATCTTACCAAATGTTTTTTTACCATAAGCTCATTCACAAGTCTATTTTACTTGTTCATAATTAAAATTTACTCTGGTATTTCGTGGCGTTTGGATGTATTCAGTGGCGCCGAACACGTATAGCAAGTGGGGTAAATACCCCAGAACATTTTAGTAGTTGGGGGGGTGGGTCAATTTGGGTGGGTCGTGAGTTATTAATTTTATTACATTAAATAATTGTCATTTGTAATTACTATTAATACTAAATAGTTGACAGAGATGAGAGAAATGGACAACAAATAAGCATCATGCAGTTAATGCAGTAAAAAGGGTAAGGTACCGTATTTTGTTGTCCGGGGGGTGGGGGTGGGGGGGTCTTCAACCCGCTCAGGTGGGAGGGTGGGTAGGTCGTGCCAGGTTTTACCCCAGTGGTTTATAAAAGGTTCGGCGCCACTGGATGTATTGTATGCACATTCACATTGCGCTAAAAAGAGAAAACGTAATAGGTGAGACAAAAAATCATTCCTGAAATTGCGCAATATCTTTAAAATATTATATAAATATATTTATGAAATTATACTGCAGGTGTTGAACAATCTATAATATCTATAATATACTCATTGCTATTCAGGGTATCAATGTTGCATACGTAAGTTTAATGTTATTTTGATAAAATATTTATCGATTTGATTTTGGTAAAGTTTTGCGAGATATAATACCATCACTATCATTTATATGTACCGAGCTCCCTAATTTTAAGTATATAATAATATAAAACTTAATTACAGTTTGTTGGTTCAATTTTTCTACTCTAATAACAACCAAATTTTATTATTTAAGATAAAAATGGTATTCATATTATAAATATTTGTGTCATCAGTAGGTATACTTTTAAAGTGGAAGCTGAAAGCCATGTTCCTTAAATAATACAAAATATTCTGCATGTTGCCATTCATAATAATTTTTTCAGACAATTTTATGTTTTTGCAAATAAAATTGTTTTTTGATTTATAGCTCTCTATTGTTTTTATTTCTTAGCCGAACAATGTTTTTGTTTCAAACGTATATATATGTATAAAATAAATAGGTAACATTAATTTTTCTTCAGTTGAGATGCAGGAAAAATTTGGTAGTAAGTATCTAATAATACTTTTTTATAATAAGATTCAACTGTTGCCATTGAATTCTCATAAATTTTTTATGAAGAACGGAAATCGCTGCAATTAAATTTATAACATTAAATTGTAATATGATATTGCAATTATGGGTTTGTGGACCAAACGGAGCGACATGAAGCTAGATGAAATGATTAAAAATTATGCATTTAATATGGGACCTTTTTGTAAATTTTTGCCTTGGTTATTTTTTTCATTATAAAAATATATATTAATAAAAATAAAAATACATTTTTTATGTTTATCAAACCGAACAGTTCTAAATTTAACCTACATTAAATTATTATTATTAGTGGATCTGGATGAACCTGTAAGAAACTACGTCAAAAAAGCAATAAAAGATTTTCGTAAGTCCAATAACCTTAATACAATTAAATAATTAAGCTGATGTTGTTTGATTATTCAAAACTAACTAATGTTGACATTAAACAACATAAATATTGTCATTGTATCATAAAGTTAAAACATTTATTAGCAACGACAATAGACTAAGTATATTGAGATTTTATTTGAAAAAGATAAATATTTATTTAAAGTTTATACAGTTATAATAATTTGTAAGAAGTTTTATACTTAAAATATTTATTAAATTTAGTAGTTTGTTTGTAATGAAATCAATTGTAATGTTTCTAATATAATTTTTAATTATACACCAAACTCACTTGAAGAAATATGTTTTTGTTTTTTTTTTTTGGTTTATCTAGTAAGAATAATGATGCATATATATAAATATATTATCATTATTCTTACTAGATAAATATACCATATATATATATACACACAGTTATATATATATTACTGTGTTTGACATATTATAAAAAAACTAATTGTTATAAAATATATTGTGTTTTATTTTCATATTAAATTAGACATTAGTCAAACAACTAGTATGCACGGTAGGTTTATCTTAAGTACATTTATTAATATTTAAAATGTATAAAATAAACATACCAACCAACTTTAGGTACACGTCATTAATTTAGCTTTATATATTTTGCAATTTTTAATCAGCTATTAGTCATTTTAAACTATAATTTTCTAGATTTTGAGTGTAATGAAATCCAAGTATAGAAGTTTAAAATTTCTGACAATGTCCATGTTATTTATGTAATATTTGTTCAATAAAAATTCAATTTTCCTGAAAAAGTTTTGAAAATTTAATACAAGATTAAACATATAAATCCATATATATAATTCATAAACTACTAGAAAATTTTGAAAATCGTTTTCTTTGAAAACATTTTTTTTTTATTCTTTAATATTGTCGAAAAAACTAGTATTACAATTTAGTACTTGTTTAGTACAAATAAATTTAGTACAAACAAATCAATTATTTTTGTAACTGTTTGTGTGTTTATTAGATGACGTGGAAGAATATTATGTATCTTTCACTCAAAAACTACATGCAGGTAATCATTTAAATGTAATATACATTGTAATAGTTTGTCAAGAAATACATTTCCTTTTTCAATGTATAGTAAGTACTGCTCTTGATTCCATGGCATAAATAGCCTGTTACAATTTGTTTTAATATTTCAATTCAAAGCAAATATATATCATAAAAACATGATCACTAAGTTTGTAAAATTTATAGATTCTTTAAATTCTTTCAGCTACTATACTTGATCCATCTGAATTTTGTTCTGTATTTAGCTCAAGTATGTCATGACTATTGAATGATTATTAATAATTATAATGATTTATGAAGGAAATAATTTATAACAAAAACAGTCTTTTACTTACAAGTTTTCGGAACTCAACTTATTGTCAATTGTTATTGAATCAAAAGTTATTTTTTGGAATTGTGTGTTAAAAAGTATTAAAAATTTGTTTATAATTTGTTATATGATAAATATATATCCAATATAAACTGGCAATTCAAATAAAAAATATTATGAGAATAAATGCGAAGTTACTTCTATAAAAACTGTATTCAAAACAATTTAATATTTTGACAAAATTTTTACGTACAATTCTACAAAAATAATATCCCATCTACTGTACTTGTTTTGATTCGAAACTACTTCTTTTTTTCTTAAATATAATTTGGTATTTCGTTGGTAATAACCCACAGTTTCCAAAACTATCCGGTATTAAAAAACATTTATAATAATATATAATTATGTAAATGACATTTGGGAACACAACACTGCAAAAACGATTAACCGGATTTGTTTTTAATTTTCGGGGATTTATGTTTACAAATATTTGAAATTCATCACAGTCACATTTTTTTATTTAACGTTTAAAACGATTACACAAGGAAATAATTGAGGTCTGTGAAGCCTAATCCGTCTGTTGCTATGCACAAAAACTGATCGCTCTCTCGTGAAGTATAATAAAAAGTAGTTTTTATCAATTAAAGTACAAACATTTTACCGATTTTTCATGTTTTCTAGTTCTAAATATTTTCAAACTCAACCAAACATAATCTTCTTAAACATCTCAATAGTTGATCATAATTCAATTAAAATCTACTTTTACTTATATAGGTCATGCCAAAAAGACTTATACTTAAAATTATTGTTCTACACATGTGGTAAAACACTCAATTCAAAAATCCCTATTTGTTTTTGTTTAAAACTATAATCATTAAAGGCATTAATCGTACAATATATATTTAGTTTCCTACTTCATATTTTTGTATTTTTTTATAATGTTAAACATTGTTTGTGCAAACAGAATTGTATAAATTATTTTATCAACAAAAAAAAAAAAAAAAATTAATTAATTAATTAATATATGATAATTTGTTTGTAAACTAGATGAAAGTAAGTGTTATTAGAACTTAAATGCTTTAAAATAGAACGTTAATCAATGAAGATTAAAGATGAAACTATTTATTTGAAAGTCTTTTGAAATTCTGGTAATTTGTTGAGTTATACATATATCAAAAACCTAACATTTTTAAGTTTATGGTCACGTTTTTGTGAATAAAAAATGATCCGATTTTTATACGTTTTAATTCATTAAAAAAGTTTGGATTTCGGCTTTAAAGTTTATTTTCTTTCAAACTTTTTTTGTTATTTTGATTATTTTAATACTTCGCAAAAAAGTCCATCATTCCCAAAACGTCAATACCGTTGTGAAAACTGGTTAGTTACTATTATACCAACATTATAAGAAATAATTCCTTGACATTTTTGCACAGTAATAAAAAAAAAAAGAAAAATTTAACATAACAAAATTATATTTTATTTACATAGGGGTATTTCGATTTTTTCGTATAGTAGGTAAACTCTATATGATTGGGAGCGGGTATTAGTTCTCTTAACTATCAACAGTTTTTTGGCAACATTAAATTTTTGTTGATAATTTTTGGAACTACTGATCAAAAACTGGTACCCATGAGTCATTACCTATAACTTCATCAATATAATTTAATCCCTATAATTTACTATTTAAATATAATTATTATAATATAATAAATGGTTTAAATGTAATGTTAAAATTGTGAGTAAAAAACTTAAAAATGTTTAATATTTTTACTTCAAAATGTATGTAAAAAATAGTGTGTATTATTAACCAAAATTTATTTCAACAAATTTAAATTTGAACAGTAAAACTTAAAGAATTGGAAGGTATGTCAAATTAATAGAATAATATTATAATAATGAAGACGCAAGTATAGAGTACATACAGAAAAATATAGCATGTGTGTTAATTTTGCTTGGATATTTTAACTATCTACTTAATGAGGAATTATTTACTTTATATCGCACAAAATATGATTTTAATGATGAAAATTTACAAGCTTAAGTATTTGAATATACATTTTTAGAATATTAAATCGGACATAACACTTTCCAAAATAAGTTCTAACTAAGTATATAAATTTATTAAAATAAAGGTTACAATAAAATTTAATTAACTTAAATTTTCAATTATACAACGTCCAGTTTTAAAACTACTTTTACGTATTATGAAAACGGTAGTTTTTTTGAATGTTCAACACTTCACATGAAACTCAATAAAATGTTTTCTTCATGATCATAATTTGTATCAAAATATAATTTTGATTAAATAAACTGCAAAAATTTCATTCAGTGTTCCCATGTACAAAAGTTTAATTTAAATAAATATATAAATAAATTAAATATTTTTAATAAAATATAAAAAAACTTTTTAAGAAGATTATTGAATCAAATAGACGTATGTGAGTCGCGTGTACAATTTAATAACTGTAGGTACAATAGTAATATGTAGTTTTGGTATATTTTGCTCAAACAATAAATTGTAAACTTTTTTTTTTCTATTTGAGTTAATAAAAATTAGAAACATCGAATTTAAGATTTATTAATTAGTGTTTTTGTTTATTTGATCATTGAAATAATTTTTAAAATCACGATTATTGTATCATTTGATTTTAGAGAATTTAAGTAAGTGTCGTTACATTATTATAATTTATATTTGTGAAATATATTTAGTTTTTAAATTCGTTATAAAATTTTAATAATTTCAAAAAAGTAATAAATACCAACGGTTTTTAAAAGCAATATACTAGAAAATTAAAATAGATTAAATTTGAAAATGTCCGTACTCCATTGAAAACTGAATTTACTTATGAAGAATTTCTATGGATGCTTTTTTCCTATAGGTAGTTATCATGTTATTCTTACTAAATTAATTAGAAATTTAAAACATGAGTTTATTACATATTGCAATTTCAAATTTGAAAACATTTTTTTAACGAAACATTTCACAATTTTTCTTAATTTCTAAATTTCTCTATTTAAGTTCAATCTTCAACGATTAGTGAAAATATCATATGTTCATGTATTTATAATTGATTAATAACTAAGAACCGTATGCATTTAGAGACTATAATACTGTCGCTATATATTGTTAAATCTATAGGTACAAAACAAAACTTTGGGGGACTTACCTAAAAATTAATTATAATATGAGTACATGCTCACTCGAAATAATTTTTTTGAAGGCAGTAATAATTTATCATTGCGTTAAAATTTTATACAATGCAATATCCATACTAAAAAAAAAACGGTAGCACAGTCGAGTGGAGTGTGCAGTCTTGTCGGGGCATAGTAGTGATGGGGTATAGTAGTGATATCTGACAGTGATTAAAATCACTATCGTAAAAAACGCTTCGATGCAAATCTGTAGATAATGTTAAATTTTTAGATTAATATTTATTAATAAGGACAAATTTCATTAAATAATGTGTTTGAAGTGGGAGCTACTTCCCCACCTTTATCACCTTTTTTTAACTTTAAAGTTCATTTTCACCATGAAGATAAGTCGTGGTCCCTCAATTTTTTTTTCAAAAGAAAGTACATCACATAAGCTTTAATTTAAACTATGTATAAAAGTGTCAGACTTTCCGGAACGTTTTCAAAAGTTATGTTGAAAAAAATTTTTATTTCATAAGCTATTTCAAAGTTTTGAACCCCCTTATATTAAGGCAAAAGCTCAGACTATCAAAAAAAGTATATCGAATGAAAGATAAACATACATAGCATTTGTGTCGAAAAAATCGTACTGATTTATACATTTTTCAAAAAGTTATAGCATTTTTAAGTTAAAATTTCAAAATCGAAAATCAAAAATTTTTACGCAATAGTTGCATTTTTTCGGATACGGCAGCAATTTTCACCATGAAAACATGTCGTGGTCCCTCTATTTTTTTTTTCAAATGAAAGGACATCACATAAGCTTTAATTTAAGCTATGTGAGAAGGTGTCAGACTTTCCGGAACATTTTCAAAAGTTGAGTTGAAAAAATATTTTTTTGAAAAAAAGTCGAACTTTCAAAACTTTGTTGTGGAGCCATTAAAAGTCAAATTTATATAAACAGTACACTTAAAAAAAGGTTTTAGTCTAGCGCATCTAAAAAAAAAAAATTTATTTTAATTTGATCATTTTTCGAGAAGTTATGGCTATTTTTATCCGAAAAATCATGGAAAATGTCGAAATTTCCCGATTTCAAAAGTCAACATTTTTTTGGACACTTTCCCCTCTTACAGCGGACGAGGGGAATATGAAGGCTCAAGAAGTTAATGTTGCCGACTAGATACGATTTGTGATCTTTTGACGTATCAATCATCAAAATCGGTCCAGTCACAGCTGAGAAAAACCGGCGACAGACACAAAAAAATAAATAAATAAATAAAAAAACACATCATTTAAAAATTAATACCTTCTCAGCTTCGCATCGAAGCTAAAAAATAAAAAACACATCATTTAAAAATTAATACCTTCTCAGCTTCGCATCGAAGCTAAAAAACAAACATTTTAATGAAACATAAAAACCTACCCTAATATGTAAAACTCTCAAAAGTGTATTCAAGACAGACTTATATGTACACGCTTTTATTGATGGGTCAAAAATACAAACGATTTATTGAACAATTTATTGTGTTAGAAAAAATGGAATAGGTGTGATAACAATAGTATCTCTTCCTATTTTGTTTGGATAAAAAAATGTATAAGTTAATCTAAAAACCTTAAAACTTGATGGAAAAAATTCAAACATAATTTGTTTCATTTTGATTACTCCACTTATTTGTATAAATGTAATTAAATCAATCAACGTAAAAGCAAGTTTAAACTATCGGCTTGTTTTTTTTATCTGAAATATTATAATAATGAAACTTGCTAACACTGCTTTAAATTCGTAGTGTCATTATTCAAGTTCTGTGTTATTCATTAAGTTAACAGTTTTTGTTGTTGACTATTTCCATACATTTAAAACTTTTAGTTTCGTGTTTAGTCAGAACCAGTACCTATATGTTAATTATTCAACGGTAAATTTGCAAACGAAACGTATAGTTTTATACAGTTAGCAACATTTTGGAATACGGTATGTTATGAAACACTTAGGAAAAATAGTTTGCACATTACTATTTTTGTAAAAGTTTATTTTAAAATCTTTGCTATTTTAAAGCAATGAAATTTCATGCCTAACAGTATTTACGTTGTTTTGTACTAAATAATAACCAAGTACGTTTTAATAACAGAAAAGAGAGCAGATGAAACAGGTGGTATGTACTTTAATTTTACATAGTTTATAATTTTAAATGCCTAAATCATCAGCAAAACACATAAAAAGTAAACTAAAGTCCTGCCAATTGTCTTACTCTCGTAAAAAAAGTCTCATTAAATATTTATATGCACATATTTACGTCATAATCTCTATGGATTAATTCGTACAAAATACAAAAATGAGTGTTTTAATGAATTATAAATTGTTTTAATTTATTTTAAAAGATAATACGGATATTACGAATCATTCGTCATTCAAGTGTACGTACAAAAAGTTGAATTTATTTTAATTTTGTACAACGGGTGTCTAATATATGTTTAGGAATCTAAATCTAAAATAAGAATATTGTTGTACATATAAAATCAAGAACGAGTAATTTTTAATTGGATTTATTTCGTTTTGTTTTGTTTTTTGATACAAAAATATTTTCTTAAACTCTAATTTTATTACTATGTTTTCAATATGATTATTTTTAAATGTGTGTTAACGTATAAACTGTATGCATTAATGGTTTATTTTTTATATGATAATTATTAGAGTAAATTGAAAATCCAGACATTTTTTTTGTCAGATGGATGACTTGATGTAGTATTTTGATTACAACTTTGTAGTATATTTTAGCTGTTGTTATATAACAATGTTCAGTTTGCATGTGATTGCTAAGTGCTTCCAATAATATCGGTTTTCAAGAGAAGTCGATTAAATCGAAAAAAAAACTAATTTCTTCGTTACTAGAATAAAAGTATAATATAATTATAGTAAAAAAAAAGCAACGACAAATCATTGCCTTTGAAAATAAGACTCTGAGCGAGCTGTGTTATCTAGTATACATGCTAGTAAAAACCAAATTTAAAAATTGACCGAAAATTCCGAAAAAAATATTCAAGTATAAAAAAATATTAATTTAAATAACGTGTGAAAATTTCAAACTATTTTAACCATTATTTGAGGATTACCATGATTTTAGTATAAATTGCGCAATAGTGCGCGTAATTTCATTGTTATAACTTATAACCAAATTACAACGTTTTTCAACACTTTTTTTTGTACGCGTTTGGAATCTATTGAACAGCATTTTTTGGTATTTTTTTTATTGGCTAGCAAAATTTTGTTTTTATAACATATATTAATTTTAATTCATGAATAAAAAATTTGTGCGAGTTACAAAATTTTTTCTATATATAAATCAAAGGTTTGACCAAATTTTCGACTATTTTCCAAATTTAGACGACTTAGAAAAAATTGTGACAATGTATTGTTAAAAATCCTTAGTATTTCATGTATATTCTTGCGGTTAATCTAATGTCAAAGTTCAAAACTTTTTGTTGAAAATTAAATTTTTAATTAGTTCCAAAAAACTAAATCAATTATATCAAAAAACACGTTTGCCGTAATTTTTAACGTTTTTGGTTAAATTTGACCTACAATTTTTTTTTAACTTTTTCAATTTTAAATTTTCAAATTTAATATTTCTTAAAACACAATGAGAGTCTAAAAACTTTTCATAAGGTAAAGCTATTGAATGTAAAAAACGGAGCATTCATTACACTCTTAAAAGTGTTCACATAGAAACAGATAAACAAAAAAACAAAACAAAAACATTATTGTAAAAACAATACATTCTTCGCTGACGCTCAGAATGTAAAAAGAATTTAATTATATACAGAAAAATTTTCTTCTGCTTAAATACAGTTGGAGAATATATTTTCGGCTATTTTATAGCCCTCCAACTATTCTACAAGAATTAAAAAATATGAATTTATTCTTTTATTAGAAAATATATTACATTTTTATTCATTTCTTTCAAGATATTTGCTAAATTTGGTATAATGTTGTTTATTTTAACATCATACGAATATTATTTTAAACATAAACCAAAAATATACATACAAATTTCACAACAACTATTAATTTTAAATTGTTTTTTTAGATCTCGGCTAAAACTAGTGAATAAGTTGAAAACATTTTACGCTCAATAAAAATAAATTAATTTCTACGATTCACAAAAATGTCAATTCGTTTAGATTTATAGAATAAATAAAAATATTTATTTAAAAAAATTTAGACAATTATTTGAGAAATTATTACCATAAAATTTACTGTGGAATACTGCTTAATCTCGTTGTTAATACATTTTTCAATTGTTTCGGTAAATGTGTTTTTTAGATAGTTTAAAGTAGATAGAAAAATGTGGTTTTAGATAAC
The DNA here is from genome assembly GCA_017140985.1 of Hormaphis cornu. Lineage (NCBI taxonomy): Eukaryota > Metazoa > Arthropoda > Insecta > Hemiptera > Hormaphididae > Hormaphis > Hormaphis cornu. The sequence continues at coordinate 49,889,516 of CM029357.1, forward strand.
TTACTAAAATTTTAAATTACAAATTATTTTTTCTACATATAAATTTCAGTGTTTGTCAATTTTTTAACTTTAAATGACCTTAAACAATTTTTGAATTTTTAGTGGCCCATAACAACCAATGTCGCTAACTTTGTGTTGAATTTGCAATATCCAAAACAATATTTTACATACAATAGGAGAACTATAAAATAATTGAGACTTTAGAAACAACAATATTTACAATAGTTTTCTAAATAAATAATATTTGGTTTTTCAATCCAGCGTTAGTTGAAATTTTTCAAATTTTTTACAAAACATATACAAAATCGTCTATCAGTTATTTCTTTTTTTCAATATTTTGGAATTAAAAAAAAAATTATAACGTATAGTGGCCAATGGTTATTAAATGAATGGAATTTTGTTTGAACATTTAGCGGCTGGTAAGTGTTTTTAGTTTTTAAATTTTAACTGTTCGTTTATAATGAATTTTAATGATAAATCTAGAATGATTTAAAATGGTGTAAATGTTTTTTCGAGATGGTAAAAAAGTAACTCGCATCCATCAAATAGTTTTTTAAGAAATCTACTTAATTTAATGTAATATATTAATATTTATACAAACCCAAATAATGTATGATATAATTTATTATTAATTTATGCTGGAATATAACTTTATTTATGTATACTGTAATAATCGTATATGTTAATCTTAATTACATTGTTACGTATTGTTATTTAAAATGCTTCTAAAAAATTTTGTTTTAATTTTGAACAGGGTTATTTAAAAAACTTACAGGTACGTTACGTGCATACAATCATTTCGATATAATTATCTTTATTTGAGTAGTTTATAAAATAAACAATTTTTTAATTCTAGAAAAACATGTTAAGATTTCAAACTAAATTATGTTGAAGTCTAAACTATACAAATCTACATTTACATTACGTATCTTGGTAAACATCTACTACTGACTTAAAACAGTTGTGTTATAATAATTTTAGATGAATTAAGTTGTCCTTTAATTGTGAAAAATAATTAAATTTTTATTTATAAAAATATTGTTAAATATAAATGTAGGAATAACATATTAAAACAACTAGGGAAGTTTATTGGATTGTATAGCGTACAGTTATTAAATAACTGATAAAAGAGTGTTTATTTTTTGTCTTTTTGTAAAAAATCATGAATTATTGCATGAATGACACTTAAATACAAATAATTATTCAAATGGTTGTATATATTATTTTTAATTTTCCCTTGTTATTTTAACTTATTTTTGTTAAGTGCTTGTACACATTTATAGATTTTACTTTTATTTTTGTTGGAGTTCTAAATATAGAACAACATTCAATTACACTCGTTGTTTGTTTTTTCGTTATTATTCAATAAAAACTTGTAGTTCAGGAATAGTTTTATGAAGGCTAACCTAACTTAACCTTACCTGACCTAATCTTTAATAATATATATTGTTATGTAATATGTAATTTAAATATAATTTGAATTTAGATTGTATCCGTAAGTGTTAGCATTAATAAATATTTTATTTACTTGTTTATTTGATAAGAAATTATTTGAACCCAAAAGTTAAAAAATTAAATTTTTAATACCTATTTATAAAAATATGTTAATATGTTTGTATGAAAATTTGGAGGCTTCAAAAGTAAAAAAAACACTCTATTTCTTTAGAACAAAAACTGAAAATACTATTACACATATTAAAATTTATAATTTTTAATACTTTTGACCAAAATTTGTCAAAAATGGTAAAAGACGTAATAAGTTGTTAGGTATACGTGTTTAAGATTCAACATTGTGTCAAAATTAACGTTATTTAAAATATTGAGAATAATATCCTTTTTTTTTTTTCTCCCAGTATGTCAAAATATAATAACTAGCAAAATTACAATTAACACCTTGATTATCAGCTTCTCGTCATCAATAACCGTTCAATTTATATAAAAACATCGAATGAATGACATTAAAATATTTTTACAAGTCAGTGATGTAAAATTCTTGTTATTTAATTTGTGATTAAAATGAAATTAACTTCTAAAAGAAACTGCTTTAAATTGTATATCACATCGTTCAAGTTATCCGTGTTGCTCAAAAAATATTTATACACAATACAATGATTGTCCTATTTTTTCTATACATTTTAAACGTTTAACTTATTGATCTTAAGTGCTTTTAAGTAAATTTGTGAATTACATATAAATCCTGTCCAATGTAAATACAATAAACAGTATACACATTTTCAAATAATTATTATTATTTTCAAATTTTAAAACAGTGAATTCTCAAATAAAACATTGTATTTTTGTTCTGTGTATCGAAATTTAACTCCACAAATTTTTGTTATAGATGAATTATATCTTACTAGAACGCCGGAAAGTTTGTATCAACTTTATATCATTTTTTAAGTGCTTATGCCTTAAATAATATTATAAACGTCAAAAGTATTTTAAGTTCAACGCAATGGTGTTATTTTAATAAAATTGATAAGTCAAGACAAAAAGATAATTTTTTATCAGTTTAAATTTCTATAGCTTCTATAATTTTAATCCATAGTAATAGTTTTGGGTCAAAATCGTTCTTGATTTTAAATTTTGAGTTAACAAAGTATGTATTGGTTTTCACATAATATGTGTAAATTTTTTTTTAGATTCTGAGCGTTAGCCCAAGTTATTGATTTTTTTTTTTGTGTTATGCATAGCGCCAAGATAATAATCTTGCTCCAATTTTAACGGTCGATACATTTTTTGAAAGCCCAACTTATAACCTTGGTGCATTTTGTTTAAAAGTTTTATCAATATTTTCAATTGCAAAAAATGTATACTCAAAAACCGAAAAATAATTTAAAACTAAAAAACCGATAAAACGTACGGCAAACGTGATTTTGACAAAATTGATTTAGTTATTTGGTTATTGCTATAATAATAATGATTTCTAAGACATAAAACTTTTACACATAATTTATATGGGTTAAATAAAGGTCCGGAATCAATTTCGAAATATTTTTGTCATTTTTGAGTTAAATATAGACTTTTTAAATTTTCAAAATTTTCAATTTTTGCAATTCTTATTCAAAAAAAGGTTTAATTTTTAACTACAAGTTTTGACATTTTTGTGCAAGATGACAGACATATAGCTTTATTTTTGACCAAATAATTCAAAAATTGCAAAAGAAAACATTTTTTTTCAGTCGTTTAAAATTGGAAAATCGGCAAAAATCTGTCAATCTGTGACTTAGTTTTGAAAAAAAAATTATGTCAACAGAATTCAATATAGCAATAATTCCTTAAACTGAGCTGATACTTTTAGGGGTCTCAAATTTTTAAGTGAAAAAGTGAAAAAGTTACTATCAAAAAACTTAATCAGAAATTAAAGAGAAACATTAATTACGGCAAACGTGTTTTTAGTATATCGAAAATATAAATAATATATTCGGCCTTAACACCCCTAAAATAATGATGGGAACAAGCTGAAAATCATACATACTATTAAATGAGTAAGATACAGGTTTCATAAAAACTTCTAGTTATTTCAAAAGTTTTTGAGCTAAGTATAGAATTTTGAAATTCTGGAAAAATGTATCAAGGGACGTGTACAACTGAGAAAACGCAGACCACTGAGCTCGCTCAGAATCGTTTTTTTTCAAGGCAATGATTTATTATTGCTTTTAGATATTAAATAATTCGCTTAAATCACAACTTACTAATCAGTGCCCCACCCAAAGGGTAGTTGCTACTCAATCAAACTACTCACGCGACCTTTCCTGATTTCACCTTTTTTTTTTAATTTTACCAAATGTAATGTATTAAATTATAACAATTAAATTACGCACAGTTTTGCAATTCATACTAAAAACATAATATTTAAAAATAACAAAATAATTGTCCAAATGATTTGAAATGTCCACATGTTATTTAAATTAATAAACTAAACTAAACTTTGTGACTGATTTCTTTACTGCTCTCTTTGAATCACTGAGTTCACTCAGAATCGTTATTTTTGTAATTAACTTTGCTTACCGATTTAATATACAACTTTTATATAAATGTAATAAAACAGTGACCCACATTATCAAACTATCCACGTGATCTAAAGTTTATTCCGGATTTTTTTATTTGTTTTTGTTTACTAGTTTTGAACAAATTAAAAACACACAGGTCGATTTCAAAACAAATACGGCCAAAACCAAAACTATTTTATGGTCTAGAAATGGACAAATATATACTTCTTCCACAACAAAATAACACCTATTGTTAAACAATTAAACTAGTTTAATCAATTTTATATGGAATTGTTAAAACGATTGACGAAAATGTACTATTGTTTTAATAAAAATTACTTTTGATTATAAAGTGACAAAAAATGAGATATTGAACGAAGCTTTGTATAACCGCAGTATGTACCCGTAAATGTTTAAAATTTATTTTATAATTATTTTTAATGAGCGTTTAATATAATAGAATATTCAATCCATTGTTACGTTCTCCAAATTGGATCTCGTAACGGGATTATTATAAAAAATAATAAGCCCTATTTTTTATGTGTAGAACAATGAGTTTATACAACTTTATTCTGAGTAATTTAATTTAAACAATAAAAGGCGCAACTGCGGATCTTCTGGTGTATACTGCTGCTTGGACACGTTTGTTGTCTGGCTTCCTTCGGCTCGCTTATACAGGGACTGTCTTGATTACGTCTCACTGCCAATTCGGTTTATTCGGAACAGTTCCTTTCACATCCTTTCACGTCTGCATAGGTCAATCGCCGCTCATGTGTTCGTGCATCGTAATTATAGTTTTCACTAGGTGTTTGTATAGACAATAATATAAATTATACCGCAGGTCAGTGCTTAACTGCCAATCGTAATATATACAATAACATTTACAATCATTTTCACAATAATATTAGGTACACCGAAAGTTAGTCGCTTTCTCGTGCATTAATAATAATATATTATTATATATATATATATATATATATATATATATGTTAAGTCTGTTTTAAAAAATACATACTATCCGTTGTGCAAGATTAATAATGCAGCATCCATTTTATATTTAACTGTTCTACAACCAGAGTATTCGGTCCCAAAGAGACCGTGGTTTTTCTAGTTCACTTAATCCGTTTATGGGTGTTGTCGTAAGGCTGATCACCTTACGCGGAAAATACCTACGAATATAAATGAAGTAAATAAAAACTACAAACAAGAATACGAAACAACAGCATCTGAAGGCTCGGAAATCGGTGCCAAAAAAAAGCATTTCTGTGCATTTGTTGTAATTATAATAAATTATAAATAACTACACAGTTTGTCATGCATATTTAATATGTTTTATGTTTGATATTGCAAATATGTTTTAACGGGTCATGAATTTTTCAGGACAATGTACTCATGCTGATAATGTAAATATTGTTCATAAACATGACCCAACCAGTAAGTAATATTGAAGACTTGTAATTTTTTAATTGTCTTATAGGATTCACAATAGATTAGAGTAGTTATATTTTTATCATAATTTAATAAACAAATCACAAGTCAACTCTGGTGAAACACAAATGAAAAGGGGTTCCGGGACGTGTTTAGGCACATATCAAGTGCTTTTTTGTAATATTTCTTTTAGCATCAAAATGTGTTGGTAAATGCGGTGTTCATCCCGAGTTAAGCTTTCAAGATGACCCAACTATGCAAAGTTCTGGTATTGTGTGAAAGAAGTGACCAGTTGGACTACGAAACCGGTTGATCTTGATAAATTTAATAATATTTATTAAAATAAGTTCAATATATTTCATTTATTGTACAGGGTAATGGTTATTAGTTATTAGTTTTAATATGCTAAAAGGTATTTTCTATACACGGCATGAATATACATATAATTATACGTGAAAAATTTTGAGTCAAAATCAAAGTTGATTTAAAGATTTTAAACGAATTTATAAGACATAAAAAATCTATATTAACAAGATAAACTCATAGATAAAATATCTGTTATGTTATTTATTGTATCCCTTCGATGTAACATTAACTCCAAAACATTTATTTTCAGCTTACGAATTTTTTTATTTGGAAGACATTGCAGAACGTGTTTGCATTATGGGTTTGTAGTTAAAAGTTAAATAATATTTTGTAAATTAAGTAATAAAAGAAATGTAATATGATCCGTGGCAAAAGTTAGTTACCGCATAACAAATTTGGTTGAACGTTTTCGATTTACTTTGTTAGTAATGATAAGGTATTAGTTCCAAAAGACTTACCTGAGCTCAATGCTTAGTAGTAGGTTAATTAGTACTTAACAGATCGACAAATTCATTTTTTTATTTTTTAACTTAAAATGGTCAAAAAAACTTGTTTTATGTCAACCGTTACAAGGTTGGAAAACAATGTTAATAATTTTGAAAAGTCAGGGTATCAAATATTTTAGTTTTTAATCGGAATTTTAAGAATTTGATAAGACATAAACTGCAAACACTATGTTAATAAAAAATTCTTAACTCTTTTAATTTTTCATAAAAAATATTTTTAAATTAGTTTGAAATTATACTGATATTTATAATACGATGTGCAAAGTTTTGAGTTATTGTTCAAATTTAAGTAATTTTCCCTTTTAAATTCTCAAAAGGGTGAGTGTATTACCATAGATGTCTTTTTTTCTATAAACATTTTTTCAAGTATAAAAATGTATCTAGTCATAAAAAGTTAAAAGTCATAGTAAAATAAGTTATGGAAATTTGACCAAGGCGGTTTTCAACACTTCAAACTTTCAAAAGAATTTGAACTTAATATATTACTTAAATGTTTTTCGGTGATAATTTTTCCTGGAAATGTATTATCCCCGAACATTCCATGAAGTGCCTCATATAAAAAATTCTTGGACTTAAATGGTAGGTAGCATAGTATGATTGGAGCTTTTATCAATGCCATATGTAGTAATCAAAAGTCTTCCAACGCTTTTCTCAATATTCATAAATTATAAGCTCATTATTTACATTATTTATTCTTTAATATGTTTTCATAATAATAAGTTATTTGTTTTTATTATTCTAAAAATCGCAGAAGGTTTTCGTAGTCCGCAGAAATTTTGTTTTGACAAATATCCAGTAACGGACGAGTCCACAAGCACAAGATGATCCTAATTATCCAAAAAACTGGACGATTAAAAATATTACAAAAACGATCAATAACATGCACGTGTATTTTCATTTTAATCATATTAATAAAATCATATAGTCTCGAATCTTCTGATTTAATGTACTATGTAGAGGTTTGTTTTGTTAGAATATTATGAAAAATTTATAATATGCTTCTAGTATTGTATCTTATAATGTTAATCTTGTTGTTAAATGTTTAACGTGAAAAAATAATCTGTTTAGTATGTATGTAAAATATCTTTTTTGATTCTAATCCAGCTATTACTACACTTAAAAGTCAAAAATAGACGATTATATCTATAAAGTGTACACAAAATTCCAAAGGTTGTTTTTTAAAAGAAAAAGTTCTACTTATTATGTTCGATCTAATGTCGAAATTTCTCAAAAATAATTTTGGTTTTCGTCGATCATGACTACAGACCCCAAAACAATATCTTTTGAAAAGTTTATACTTCATATTTATTTATTTACCGTCATAAAAATCCATTTATAAAAAAAAAAATTTTTATAAGTGTAACAGTTGTAGGTACAATATTTATTATAAACATAATTATAGTATGACGTATGAGTACGCAATAAGAATAAATTATTATAGAATATAAAAAGTATAAGAATTACAATAATAATTACAACAATCATTATATGATCCTTAGACCATAGTAGGTATGTGAAGTGCATTTAGAATATTAGAATAAAAATAAAAATGAGTTCTTGATTTTTTATTTTAAAGTTCAATATTGTTTATTTTAATAAAATATGTTAAATATTTCGTGAATTAAAATTGTTTGACACCAATAAATAATCAATCAAATTAGTCAACTTTAGGCATAACCTATACAACTTTATTATATTAAGTAGAACTTATACCAAAAAATTTACAGTTGTTTGTTAAATTAAAGAAATCATATTTTGTATAAAAAGATAGAATTTGGGATTATTGATCTAAAAATATTATTTTGGGTGAGAGAAATATTCCAGAAGATGAACAAAAAAACAAAGGAAGGCTTTTATAATTTATGAAGAACTGCTTACAACGGAAAATGTAGTAACAAAAATGTGTTAAGTACCTATGGTGAAAGTTTTTTTAATAATCAACTTTTACACTTTGAGCCTATAAGTAAAGAAAATAATGTATTGCATTTGTTATTATGTTTTTTTTCTTCTACAATGATTTAGATATTTATTAATTTATGTGGGTAACGGATGCAATACAAAATTTTTACCTCCCATACTTGTTTTTGGGCACCTTAAATTTTTCTTTGAGGTTTTATAATAGGTTCATTACTTAGTGTTTATAAGATTATAAACATTTCGCTTAAATACTGTTTTGTATGGGCACTTTTTTCGTAATTCTTGAATTAGTTTATACCAAAGTAGATGTGTGACTATCTTAAATACAGATATGTCACCAGAATGGTTTTTATAGGGAACGAATAAGAGTAAAGAAATTTGATAAAAAAACAAACTTAATAATTTTGGTTAAAAATTACCAATCTAAATTAGTGTAAATGTATATTATAAAGTAGAGTATATAGACAAATATACATTAGTGCAGGTGTAGTATGCACAAAATACAATTTTGAAAGAGGTTGTTTACATTTACATTTATGTAGGTATTAATAAGTTATAATTGTTAGGTAATCTTTTTTTCTAAAATCAAATTTTCTTGGGTTTGATCCTAAGGCCTCCCTATTTTGTTTAGGCTTTCATTAGCATACTTACAACAGTTTGCATTTTTTTAAGTATGTATACCGTGACAAATGTATTACAATATTGAATTGAATTCAAGTGTGAGCAAGCATAATTTTCCTATTTTGGGGAGAAAAAAATAATAAATAGAAGCAGAAAATTTGTGCATGACAGTCACCAATTCTAATGGACAAAAAGATCCTGTTACCTAACGCCGCAAAAATAATTAATACATATGTAAAGTTTAGACCTGTTAGCTATTTTCTTAAAAATAATTAATCAATGACCAGATGTCTTCAGTCTTGTTAGCTAAAAATTTTTATTTTTGTGTTGCCAGATCTCTTGCCTCAAACCTATAAAGATTTATGCATATAGAAAACAAATTTTAGTGCCAAAATATCTGGTGGGCGACTTTGGGGAAAATCCTCCATTCCCCCATTGACGCCGTCACTGCCCAAATAAATAATAGATTCAGATCATGACAAAATAGATTTGTCATGATACAGTTGTTACTTTGGACCTTGATCAAATATATAAGATTAACAGTATACTCAATCCTCGACAATTTGAATATTTTGGTTTCCGAGAGTAACAAAGAATGTATTTTATATTGGTTTTCACATGATGTGTGTATTAATTTAATTAATTTTTTTATTTTTTACTACTATGTAATCACGATAATTTTTTCAATAATGTTCCGATTTTTAACGTCACTATTTTTAATAATAGATATATAGAAACAAATGATAATTTGAGACAAAATAATCTATAAAATTGAATAAAATACAGTAAAAATCTAAGCAGAAATTAAGGGAAAAACTTTAAAAATTATGGAAAACATATTTTTGACATAAACAATTTAGGTTTTGACCATAACATCCACAATAATGATCAGATTAAACTGAAACTTTCATATACTAATAAAACTCGTAACATGAAAGTCTAATTAAATTTTTTAAATTTTTAAGTTAAGTATAGAACTTTGAAATTTTAGAAAATATTCATTTTGTTTGTAAATTTTATTTGGTAAAAATTTAACATTTTACAAAAAGTCTTGAAAACTTAATGCAAGATTTCCAACATGTGAATACATATAATACCAAAAAATTTCAAAAATCCGTAATTACAATTTTTATATTTAGTTGCTTAAAGATGGAAATTTTTCGAAAATTGGCCATACCATTATCTATTTTTGGAAAAAAATTTGTTACTCACACAAATTTATTATTTAAGATTTAAAAATTTAATATGTTAGGTAAAATAAAATTTGCTATCTAAAAAAAAATTTTTCGTAAAACCCACCTTGTAAATTCTAAATGCATGTAAAAAGAGTATTAAAGATAAGTGTTATCTCTATCCTACAGAATTTTTTAAAATAATAGATTGTTGTTGATTGAAAATTATAGTCTTGCACACATGGTACCTAAATATGCGTTTAAAGTTATGCAAATTATTAGAAGTACTTTCAAACAAAATATTGTTTTTAAAACCTAAAATTCGCTTCTTGAAAATTCTGATTATCTACAGTTCATAAGTAAAGATTTGATTGAATTTTCGTGGGGCTATAAAACTTTTTGTAATAGAAGGTTATAAATTATCGGAGATCGGAGCATACTTGAAGAAATTATCGTGGATTTGTAGAGGTTAAAAAAATAATAATAATAAAACTCAGTCATAATTTGAAACACACATTGACTAAAAACCAACATTCAGAATTTAAATCAAATTTGTCACCTACAAAAACATATAGCGCATCGCAAAAAAACATTTTAAAATTAACAAAACAACACATTAGTCATATCTACCTTAAAGATACACGTCATGACGTCATAGTAAAAAACAAATTGTTTTATATTGTGTTACTTTTGCTTTATAAAAAAATATTTATATATTCCATTAATAATAATGTACCACCTTTAGTAAAAATATACTAAAACTTCATTTCAAAACTGATTTAAATTTTAAACTTTTCAAAAATTGGCCATACTATTATCTATTATTGGAAAAAAATTTGTTACTCACACAAATTTATTATTTAATATTTGAAAATTTAATATGTTAAGTAAAACAAAATTTGCCATTTAAGAAAAAAATTTTTGTAAAGCCCACCTTGCAGATTCTAAATACGGGTAAAAAGAGTATTAAATAAAAGTGTTATTTTGATTATAACAACAAAATTACGCACTCTTGTAGAGTGATTCCAACTATTAAGAAAATGCTAAAATTATAACATTCAATTACTCCGTGTAATCCGAAATTATTTTCTCATGATCATAAAATTAAGGTTTTAAATAATTATTACAATTTTAAACTGTTTTCATTTATTTTAATTCTAGTGCCTTAATTTTACTGCACGATTTTTATAGTTTAACTGAGCTCACTCAAAATTGTTATTATTCTCGTTATATTAAATCTGCAACTAAATTTTTTTTTTAGATTTATTATACAACTACGATACAAACCTTCCAAAACAATGACCCGCAGCATCAAACTACCCACGCAACCTAGAGTGATTCCGGATTTTTTTAATTGTTACTAGTTTTTTAATGTACTGAACAACTTTACACAGTATGGAAAATGACTCAGTTTCCAAAAAAAAATTAAAGTACTTCAAATTTCTTTCAATTATTAAACATAAGTACAAAATAATTGGAATTGATTATCATAATGTTCAAGTGTATAATTGGATTTTGTGGTTTTATTTTTTGAATGTTTGCAGTTTTAGTTAATATAGACTAAATCATATAAGTATACTACATGTATTATTACCAAAATCCTCGATCCTAATCTTAAATCGTATATAATAGATATAGCTTACACAAACTGCACTCTACAGGAATAAGAGATTTAAACCGTTATCACCGTAAATCGTAATACCAGTATTAATAACCCAGTTTTCATCCCATTGATATCCGGTTATCAAACATTAGATGAAACCCTCAAAGGCCATCCAAATTGAAGAATACCAAGTAGAACGTCGCAGCAAGCGTAGAACTAGTGAAGTCAACCTTGTAACTTCCACTGTTGGTAGTTGTTATCAATATCTTAAGTCCCGTACCCCTAAGTCAGTTATGATGTAGGCCTAATTGTACGTAAGCAAACTTGATATACAATGGCTCATATTTACTAGACTGTTATAATCTTTCATGTATAACTAACTAAACCGTTTATGTTTGTTTACCCACCAACCCCAAAATTAAATCTCTTAAGAGAACGTACCCGAGTAGTACAGATCAATTGGCTAAAGTTGATTTACTGTACTATTACTCCATACGTTTATTGTTCATTATATTACTTTGTATTTGATATTGTTATAATACGTTCAATAAATTGATGATACTTAACTGATAATCTCTCGGTTGTTAATTATTATTCGGAGAGACATCAGACGAGAAGATATGTCTCGTTACAAGTTTAGGTTGTTTTGATTTTTTTTATCAAATTAAAATCGTGAATCATCATATAGGGTGCCGTCAATTTTATATTAATTAATAAAATTGCAAATAATGGTAAATTTCAATAGTTTAAATAACAGTGTGGTAATTGAATAAGTGTATATAAGGCAAGGGTATTTTATACTCAGTATTAGTATATTATACAATCCTATGGAAAAACATTATGCATCTCAGATCCCTCTGAAGTTAAATCCAGCTTAAAACAAAGATACGCCCTCTCATTTGAATTATTTAATCTGGCAAAAATAATAAGGTACACAAATGAATACCAATGAATAGAAGTAAGTAATGATCAAGTTATGTTGTCCTATGAAAATGACATTGTGGTAAGTTGCAAAAACAAAAACGAAATCACCAACGCCACATCCAAGATAATAAACGCAAGCAAAGGAATGAGACTGCATGAAAACGGAGAGAAAACTAAGTACATGGTCATATTGAAAATTAACCAATTATAGATTCTATAGGAGTTGATACTTAGAAACTTGGAAAAGTTGACATTTTCAAGTACTTGGGCGTAAAAATCAATAACGAAAATGATATACACATGAGATAAACGAACGGATTACGAGTGGAAATAAGGGCTACTTCAGTATTATAAAAAACCTAACCTAACCTAGTCATTGATATCATGAGATTTATAACATTTGAAAGGAAAGTGCTAAAAACTATACATGGACCAATCTCAGACAAAGCAATAAAAGCATATAAAAAAGAAGTAAGAAAAACATAAAAAGACTATACGAGTATATTAGGCCAGACATTAGCTCCTTTTTTGGAGAAAATGGCTAGAATAGTTTGTGCATGCATGAAGAAGAGATAGGCACCAAGTTAAAAAAAGGTTAGTCGATTGAATTAATAAATTAACAAGACCCCCGAATGGCCAAATCCTCGATAAATTGACGTAGTTGCCAAGGATTTATTAATAATAGACCAGAACGCAACTCAAACATCATGTTATTCCATTAAATATTTTATTGAAACCTTAGGTGTCTTCAACTTAACTATTTTTTAAAAAAAGGTAAAAATATTTTTGGAAGTATATTGAACAAAGCATCAAAGTACCAATAGTGTAAGGAAACCACTCGTTTATTTTGTTTTTATATTTTCTATCTGGCAACTGTTGTCATGGGAACAAAATTTAATTGAAATTTTAACTAAAAGCTTACTAAACATGATAATATTTATGAGTATTATAGAAATTAGTATAACAAGTATAGATTATATAATAAATAATACGCAAATATACAATAAACTACAATTTATTTTAAAAGTTTAACATGTAAATTAATTCTAGTGGTCACTAGATTTATTATAAGATATTATATTTAGATATGTTCAGTCTGAAAATAAAAAATAAAATACATTAAAATGTTGAATAGATTCTTATGAGTACCTATTAGAATATACATATATATATACTTATATAAGAATTGATGGAAAGATAATTGGATAAAAAATATTAAGTGTAAGGTTTGGATGCAATAGTTTTTAGGCTATTAGAATAAATTGGTAGTAATTTATACTTTTTCAAAGATGGTAATCTTACAGATTAGGTTTTATTTATTTATTTTTATCCATTCATTCATGTGTGCTTTATTTTATGTACAGAATGGTAATATGCAACCGGGGTATCAGTTATTCTTTATCAACGTTGTGGGTGACAATTAACTGTTCGCCATATTCAGCTGCTAATAAATTGAAATATATCATATTGACTTTTTTATCAACCTTCAACATCTACTTTAAAATTAATTTAAACATTTTTATTTAAAAAAAAAAATAATAATTGTAATAATAATAATAATAATACGCAAAATTTTAGTATTCAAAACTAGGGGATAAGTCAGATATCATTATGTTAAATGTTACGTTTTCTTTTACTAGTTAACATTTTATTGATGCAAATCAAAGAAACAGTTGTGTATTTTTTAAGAAATAAACATAGTATAAAACTTAAAAATATTTATTGGAAATAATAGCGCAACTTCATGAACATTTTTTCCTGCCAGAATAAAAGTTGTAAGCTCAAACATTATGTTCTTGATTACATTATATTTCTTAAATACTTAAACTATTTTATTGAATTCTAAGGTATCTTACACTTACCATTTATTACAATAAAAAAAAAGACAAAATATTTTATAAAATTTATAAAATAGTATTTAATTCTAAGTATATTGAACAAAGTAACAATAGTGTAACAAAATAATTACTGGTTTATTTTGTTATTATATTTTCTGGCAACTGTTGTCATGGAGATGAAATTTAAATGTAATCATAACTAAAACCTCATTAAACATGAGAATATTTATGACTGGAATATAAAACACTTTAAATCAAAATTGTTTATTTAATACGTAGGTAATCATAATTAGTCTTCTATGATAAAATATTGAGGAATTATAATAAAAAAATTATGTTTACTTACAAGATTCGTCATCACTTAAAGGATATTCGTATTTAAACGATATTCGATATCACTTATTTTAAGCGCATTTTTCATAAACAGAGTCAGGGTAAATGATCTCCGCTTGTTCTGCAAGTATAATTATACGATTTAATTAATAATTTCAGATATTATATAGAAATCGAATTTTGTACCTATGTCATGTGTATTACGATTTGGTTTAATGAAATTTTAATACATTTTGACTTATCATGTTTTGTAGAATTAAGTGTGATATCAGAGTGACAGTAGAATTATAAATAAAATGTTTTCTTGACTTTAAAAGTTATTCTGGTAAAAGCGTCAAAAAAGTCAATTGTATTTTAACAAATTGTTGTCACATTATTATTAATCCTGAATAATTTAAAAAAATAGAAAGAAAGAAAAATAGAAGGAAATTTGAAAAGTAATGAAATGTAAGAGAAAAAAATACATTGATTTTACAAAATTTGAGCTTTATAAAATTTACGTTCAGTTAATTAAATATAATAAAATACTACAGATTGTGCACTTGAAATGTGATATAAAAAAAAACATTTTTTTTTTTTTTTTTCAAAGCTTCCTATAATATAGTTAATAAATAAAAAAGAAAATAGAAATAAAGAAAACGGAGTATATTTATGATAGTAAGGGAAGAAAGATAATTAAGTTTAAGAAAGAGTTATTTCGAAGCACGGAAAGAAAGTAAATTTGAGGTTTGGTGGGATATTGTTTTCTGGAGCACTTGGAAACACTTTATTGGGTAAGGTCAACAATTTTGGGGGAAATTTAAAAAAATATCCTTGCGTGTTTCATTTCTTTAATATGACTTCTAATTTTTTTTTTTTTTTTTTTTTTTTTTTTGTGGTCTATGTTTGAGAATCACAATTTTTAGTTTCTAATTTACTTCAGATCAAATAAAATACAAATGTTACAAATTTATTGAATATATTGATTTAGGTAATCTCACTGCAATTAAATTGGCCGTTACCCAACAACAGGGTGTAACTTAATAATAAAATTAATTCCCTATAGAAAATTAAACGTTACCCTATTTTAATAATTATTTCAACGCACGTTTTAACTTGAAATATGATTAAACATTAAACAAAAATTAATTTACTAACCCTAGAAGTAGCCCAGGCCAAAAATAAATTATGAATAAATATAATATAACAGTCGTAATTGTTTAAAAATTTTAATTTCAAAATCATAAAACAATGATTTAAAGTCTATTGCTAAATATAATTTTTCTGTGGTTTTTGTTCCTTATAGTAGGTATAGTTTATTATATCGTATTTGTGCAACATGTAATTATTTATGAAATTTATTGAAAGCGTAAACCCAGATTCACTAAGAATCGTTTTTTTAAACAAATGTATCGTTGCTTAAACTTTTAATAATATACAACCTCAAACTTGAACTTATAAAACAATGACCCAAATTTACACACGAGATTCTAGAAACTTACGGCTTTCATACTCGCTTAATTTTTTTCGTTTTTAATTACTTAAATGACCTAACTATAAATACTTTACCTCTATCATCACGCTGATTTTCTAGTAGAGCTATTTGTGCTGTAAACGTATATCACAATTTACGGTCAAAAAGGAATATTTTTTTAAGAGCATGTACCTATTAATAAATTATTTCAGTAGGTACATTAGCTAAGAAAAATAAAAGAGTAAAAATAAGTACATTAATTGAGAAGAATAAAGCAGTAATTTTGGGTTCGGGTGAGAAGCAATTTGAAGTAGTATTCCAAAATTTAGAAATGTGTACATACATTGAATAATATTTAATCAAACGCTCATAAATTTTCAAATGCTGTAAAAAACTAATTTGAAATGTTATCAGGGTCAAAATCTAAACTGCACAATTATCCTTAATATAAATGTATTTTTTGTATACATAACTAATTATATGTTTTCAAATAAAATTAAATTATTGTACCTATATAGTTTTTTTTATTTATTTAAAAATGATTTATTGAAACATTTTGGATTCGAATGACAAATCTTTTTTGACACATTGTTTTACATTATACAACGTTTGTTAAGTAACATTTATTATGAAACTCTAATTTGTGTCGAAAAAATAAATCACATTATTATGATGATTTTTTTTACTTTAAAAAAAGTGCAGATAGATATGAAAAATTGTGATTTATGATTTTAGTCTTTTTTTATTTACTACCGGAATTGAATAACAACACCATGCTGATTTTATCTCTACATATTTCATTTAAATTACTTTGATTACTGGTTATTATGGGTTATTTTAACTTGTCAATAACTTTAAACATCAGTTGTATAACCCGAAAATCAGAAAGGTATCGGTATCTAAAAGACACTTAGAATATTATAAATATTATGACTGTATTAACATGTCATCACCTATCTCAAAAAATAATTTAAAGATTTTTTTGCCACTGGCAGTAGCTTTAAGTTCGCAAACCAACAATTGGTATGTACTTCTGTAGATTTAATAAGGATGCATCACTCAAATAACTCCAAAAAATTCTCAAAAAAAAAGCCTCGATATTATAATTTATAAGTTAACATTATAAGTATCAATAATATACTGATATCATGTCTACAGCTTAGCAGTATAATAGAGTAAAAAGTGTATCTTACCTTGAACCAAAGTATCATATAATGAGTAAGACGATAAGCCCAAAACTGAAAATAATAAAATATAAATTCGATAAAAAAAAAAGTAATCAACGTATCAAAAATTTAAAAAAAAAAATCATCAAAATATCAAAAATTTAAAAAAAAAACAAATATATTTAAAGCCATAATCTAAAATTTTTAAACGTGAAAATCGGAGCCCTCTGCTACCCGTAAAAGTGGTTTTTAATGTCAAAATTTTAATCCGTTTTTTACGTTTTTTTCATAATTATTTACAATGGGAATGTATACATACTATGATCAGTAATATAACTTACTAATAAAACCAGCAACTGGGACCACATACGGTGCCATCGCTTTAAAAGAAATTAAAATTAAAAATCCTTCAAACATTCTGCACAATAATGTATAATTACAAATTGAATGAATTCTGAGTGAAGCTCAGTTTATACTACCCATAAACTTAGTTCGTTACAATTTAAAACATTTTTATTTATAACACTAACATATTTTTATATTCTAATAAAATGAGCTAAACAATTCAATACAAAACCAGTAAACTCATTTTTCAATTATTATAATCTATTTTTTATTTATGCATCTTATAGTAAGAAGGTAAAAATTCCTTATTTCATTCAATACTTATATTAATTTTAAAAATGACCAGGTAAGTAGCTAAAAGTTCTATTTATAGATTAATACTAAAAACTATCAGAAAACTCGACAAAATTTTCAAATATAAAATTATTAATTGTTCAAACTCTTGAATGTTTTAAATCATTTAGTTGCTCAATATGTGATGAGAAATTGTTCATAACTGAAGTTTTGATCTGCTGATCAACACAAATATAATTTATTTACTTGTATCAAACACAATTGATCAAATTTAGGGCTGTTCCAATTTTCATTGTTTTTGAGAGTATAGTAAACTCAAAAAATTACCAAAATATCAAAAAATATTTTAGATAAAATATATTTAAAAACAAAATTTAAACACTTTCTGGTATTAAACGTAAAAATCTGAGCCTTCAGTCACCCGTAGAAGTGGTTACTAGTGTCAAAATTTCAAGCCGTTTTTAAAAACGTAAACGAAAATAGTAAAATAACTAAAGGTTTTTAGTCCATAACTCAAAAACAAAAACAAATTTTAAAAAAAGCTTCAAGTAAGGTTAAGCCACATTGTTGTGACCTATTCTACCGCGCAGCTCACTAAACCTTACCTATTTATTTCTTCCTGGTATTTTATATTTATTAATACGATTTAAAGGTGTGCGCAAACATTAAAATTGATTAAAAACTTAATTTATCATAATAATTATTTCTTTTTGTTGACCAATTTATCACACAAAATTTACTCTTCAACATAAAAATAAAATCAGAATTCTGGATATGTTATATAGGTAATAAAAAAGTTTTGAGGGGGAATTTTTTAGAGCATCTGTTGGTTTCGTAATGGAAGTATAAAGCTACAAAAAAAATCAACATTTACTTTTATCAATATAAAATTAAGATATGAACTAACAATAAATCAATAAATTTTTCATGATATTATTTCTATAATTTGTAAAAATAAATTATAATTATACATTTATAATAGCTTAAATTGTGTATTTATACATTATAATACGAGTAGTATTATCAATAATGTAACTTACTAGCAAGAGCAGTCATACCCAAAATTGCTAACGAAACAAAATAAATTAACATTAAAAATCCTTCAAACATTTAAAAAACTATTAGAAAACTTAAAAATGTTTACAAATTTAAAAAATATTGATTCCAAAAACTCTTGAATATTTTGAATTATTTAGGTATTTATTATTTAAGGAAATAAGGTTTTGTTACTGAAGTGTTAATCTGCAGAAAAGTATGTTTTATTGATTAAAAAATAATACTGTGCAGCATTGTTTTACGTCTGCCTTCAAAGCCATACTGACATAATTTTCTTAATAAATATGAGTAGTTAAATAATTTTTTGTAAGTAACATGCAGAATTTGTAATAATAAAAAATTTTGTGATTTACATATTTTCTGTATTGAATGATTTTTTCGCCAAAATTTTCCCAATGATTAAACTTCTATTATCACAAATTATGTGCATTTTTTTTCAAAATATTTAATTTTTACCTATATAACCAATTTTAATTAGGTATCCTATCAAGATACAAGCTCATAAATTAATTACTCTCTAATATATCTAAACGTAATCAACATTAAATGAAATGTATATAAGAATATTAAATCTAACACAGAGAATCAAATACAAATTTAAACACTTAAAGAAAAGAATAAATCAAGGTAAAATTTATTTGATAAAATTTCAAATTTTCCAACTTTTTGGTTTAAATGATATTTTTTAGTAGGTTTTGAAAACAGTTTGTCTTACCATTTGTTGGTATCATGAACGTAGTCATGATGAGAAAAATCAAAGGTAAACTATAAAGTTTCATATCGATGAAATTGTATTAAAGTTTTTAACAAGTTCAGTTCTTTTTAATTTGTCTCAAAACAGTTAAATGAATTGTAAAAATCAATGCAATATAACTTTTCACATTATAACCAGGAAATGATCTAGTTTTTTACCTGATGTTTTTGTTGACATGTTTGTTTTATTTGTTTGCCTTTTTTGTAGTATTTGTTTTATTAAATCATAACAATTAAAATATGATTTTTACAATTCAATTCGTATACATATGTAAAAATAAATTATTATTAAAAATGTATTTTTTAATTTTTTTATACAAAATTACCGACTATGGATAAGTTCAGTTAACCTATACCAATGTGTCGTCACAATAAAATATTGTATTTTAAGAGTCTATATTAGGCACTAGATTTAAAAAAATTGAAAACACTTTAAAATTGTCATAATTGTACCGAATCATAATTTTATCATCGTGAGAAAATTAATTCAATACTAATCCCATAAAAACCAATAAAAATATCAAATGCCAAGGAGAAACCTTTAATTTTTAGAATTTTTCGAAAATTCTGATCATTTTTTCCACGTAAAAGAAAATTTACTATAATAACGTGTATAAATTTCAAACCATTTAAACCATTATTTGTGGGGTTATTACGATTTAAGTATCAATAGTCGTATTTTTTCCAAAAATAAATGATAAGTATGTAACATGCGTCACGTATGGGCACACAATAAGTATTCTGAACTGCATTATTAATCTTGCACAACGGATAGTATATATTTCGCAAAACAGACCTAACATATATATATA
>CM029357.1:49918020-49978163 GCA_017140985.1 Hormaphis cornu
GTCTTAAAAAGAAGACCTAAGACATTCGATCTTCAAATCAACGGAACTACAAAAACAATATTGATTGATCACTTCAAACCCGCTTACATAGAGAATAAAGTACTTAGACGTGACACAGACACAATTAAGCCAACCAATTCAACTCAGGACGATCAATCAAAAACAATACGATCAGGACGAAAAGTACATTTTTCTAAATATTTAACTAATAATTATGTCACATAAAATCATATAAACAATAATTTATTATTGTTTATATGACCTAGAGTGATCCCGGCTTTTTTTATTTAGTTTTGATTTCATTATATTTTATCATTTCAAAACCTTAATAAATAATTATAAAGAATAATTTTCCATACATATAAGTTGGTTCAAGAGTTATTAACTTAAAATAGAAAAACACAAAATTGTATCATAATATATTTTTTTTATTTAATTATGTCAATTGTCTAATTTAACAAAATTATTATCCATCGCTGTTTTTACTTGTTTAACACCTTATAATTTATTTTAATTAAATTCATTGTTATATCATTGTATATATTTATTTAAATTGAATTTTGCAATTTATTTATCATACTACTTAGATTAACTTACTTATAACATTTTTTATCGATTTTTAGACAAACTCAATTTTTGGTGTATCTATTTCGGTATATTATTAATGCGAAAAAAAGCTTAATATTGTATCAAACGTGTGCAAATAATAAACTAGGTCATTGTAAACTATGTTAAGTAGTATTGTGCAAAGTAGATGTGACTGTTAGGAATTATTTAAAATTTTTTCTGATTATTTTATTAAGTATTAATTGGACTAGCTCCGTTTAGTTATATCAAATAAATACCACAATACTTTGTAATACAATATTTTAATAATTTGATAATATTTGATATAAATATTTAATAATAGTTATCTATATTAAAATTTTTGACGAATTAAATTTTAGTCTCTATATAAATCGTCGTTTTTAAAGCTTAAATCTCAAAATTGGTAGCAATATTGTTTTTAACAATATTTGTGTCTTTTGTTGTTGCTAAAAACGAGAGTGACACGTATTGTCACAACAGTATTGTCCATAATAAAAACGGTTTATATAGACTTTAAATCATTACACATAAAACACTTTTCGTAATTTTAATATTAAAATAATTGTAGAAAAAGAAAAAACACATTGAAAAAAACAAAAACTTGATCTAATTTTGAATGTCATCTTATGCCGTTAAGGTTGAATATTCACATTGCAATAAAATTTTGAATGACCATCAAATATCGTTAAAATTTACAGTTTTCTTTTAGGGTCTGTCAGAGAAGCGACTATACGCTTTGGGTTGATCACTAATTTAGAAGTGTTGGATCAAACGCATTATATAATATCTAAAAGCAACGATAAATAATTGCCTTTGAAAATAAGATTTTGAGCAAGTTCAGTTGTCTAGTATACGTCATGGTAAAAACCAAATATAACAATAAAAATGGCTTTAAAATTCCAAAAAAACGTATTTACGTATAAAAAATATAAATTTAAATAACGAGTGAAAATTTCAAACCATTTTAACCATTATTTGAGGAGTATGTTCAATTCTAGTAAAAACTGCCCAATAGGGCGTAATTTCACTGTAATTATAACCAAATTACACCATTTTTCAATACTTTTTTTGTATGCGATTGGATCTATTGGGAGAAAATTTTTGAAATTTTATTCATCGGATAGAAATTCTGTTTTATATAACATTTTTCCATTTCAATTCCTAAATAACAAATTGGTTTGAGTTACAAATTTTTTTCTAAAAATAAATAAAATTTTTCTACTTTAAATTACTAAAAAAACAAATTTATATCATCAATTTTTGAAATTTTCTAGAAGCTTATGTATATACTTTTTGTTAACTTTGTGTTAATGTTTCAAAACTTTTTGTCGAAAAATAAATATTTATTAGGTCAAAACCACAAAGAAAATGAATATTTTAAAAAATTCTAACGTTCTATATTTTGCTCAAAATTGTTCGAAATAACTTGAAACTTGGACCAAAACTGTATTTTAAATTGTTCATATTGCTTATAAGATTCAACTGGTTTCGTCTATCATTTTATGTAAATGTATATTAGAGCCATCAAATTTTTTTTTTATTTGAAAAAGCATATCGTAAAATCATGTTATAAAAACATAGGTGTTTTTTTTTCAAAATCTTATGACTAATCGTTTAACTATAATTTTTCATTTTTATAAAAATTACTGTACCACTGTAAATTAAGTCAATGCAAAATGGTTAAATACTTAAATTAAAAAAATATAAAAACTTCATAAATACGTTTACCTAACATAAATGAATCGATATTATCATATTTATATCTTATAATTAATAGTTGTGTTATAATATTTTGTAAATTATTTATAATATATTTTTCAGAATCTGCAAGTTAAAAAGCCACCTTAACTATCCATACTTAATTATTAATTTTATTTGTAAATAATAAAAATATTTTTGTTGAATTTTGCATATTTTATATTTCATAAATAATTTTTATCTTCTTTTTGATTTAGAAAAAAAAAAATATAATATTAACTTTTTCTTTATGATTATCTAGATACATTTTTTGTTACTGGGGCTCAACACTGCATAAGAAAGGTTAAAATTTATTGAAATTATTTAGATTATTTAAAACTGTTGAATTGTTACGATAGCATGAAAAAATTATTTTAAACGTATTACCAAAACAACCTAATAATACAATTAATAAATTTGTTCAAAACCAACGTGAAGATAAATGTTGTATTTTTATAACATGTCCTAAATGAACAAAAAATCAAAGAAATTTACATTCATTTACATGCTATCAATCTAAACAACAAGTGTAAATTTTAAATTACTCTTACAACATTTGATGAGTAAGTACTACTAAGGATGAACAAGCACATTAAGATTCTAAAAGTGGCAAAAAATGTATTGTTTTTACAATGTTCTTTTTTCTATTCACTTTTTCATAAGGGAGGAGTGCTTCAATCGTAATTTTTGAGCTATGAGTTTATAGTTAATTTTTTTAATTAACTATAATTAATATGTAGTCGATAATAAATAGTGTACCTATTTAAGTGACCTTGTTCAAAGTATGTGATTCTGAGTGATGATTTAAAAAAAAAATAAATAAATTTACTAAAAAGGACTTTTAAGAAACCCAATATTTAGGATATACATCCCCAATTTTATGTTTCTATAGTATTTACATCTAGCGCATTGTGTTCTATTGTATCTTAATTAATCCCCCTCCCCGAAATATTTGACTTCAGTGAACATATTATAGGGGAAGTTAAAAGGAGATTCAATGGAACACAATGCACTGGATGTAAACACTATAGAAACATAAAATTGGGAATGTATATTCTAACCGTACCCCCATCGTACGACGCTGTTTATCAACAAATAATCAAATAAATTTTGTCAATGATTTTTTTCCATTAGGTACTTATAAGTTATTAATTATCAGCTATTTCCTAGATTTTTATTTTTGGCACACAGTTAGGTGTACAAATGTGGTTGTATAAAATGAAAATTTATTCACTTAGTCACTTGGCACACTCTATTTCTTAATAATTCGTCATTTTGTGTTGTCATATAATCAAAGTTGCTTACGACTTTTTCACACTATTGGACATTAAAAAACGGAAAAATGTTTATTGTTTAAGTAGAGATTAAAAAAAACCCAAAAAATCTCTCCAATGACTTGAGACATGTACAATCTAATTATAATATTATGTGTATATAAATATAATTTTAAAATTTTATGAGTATAATGGAACAAGGATTTTAATATGTAAGTAAATCGATCTGCACTTAAAGATCGGAGAGTAATTAATTAGGACATATGTGCGTGAATCGTACAAAAAGTGATTCAGAGTGAGCCATTAACACGAAAATCCAAACAAGATATTTAAAAAATGAATACTTATGAGTTTATATACCGGAGTATTCTTTAAGGACTTCGAGTAGTTTAATCGGGATAAAAGAATACCCTCATCGTGTTTAAACACAATACCTTCTTTGTAACACTTATAATTTAAAAGTTATTTAAGAGAATGTTCAAAATTTTATTCAAGTCTAAGATCAGGCAAATGATCAAAAATCATTTTTATGTCGTTTTTTTTTTATTATACAATATATTAATACATGAACTAAAAATGATTTTCGTAATCTACAAAAATATAAATGACATGTATCAATTATATTTTGTCAAGAAAATAAAAAAAATAATAGTAGTCTAACAAAAAACATAAACATGCCGTCATCAAAGAATAAAAAATTAAAGTTAAAGTCATTTTTCAAAATAATTTTTTTTTTCATTATGATTCAGAACAATAGTCTATTTTTACTTAACAATTCATTTAGTTTATACTGTTTGTGACACAATTATCGATGGGCTGACTGACCTATTTGAAAACACCCATTTTTAGAAATATATCTCCTAGGTTTTATTTGCAGCAATATTTTTCTCAAATCATGATAAAGTACATATCAACACTAAACAAATATTATTCACTATTAAAAACCACCCCAAACTGTCAGAAATTATCCCCTATAATTAACCAACAACAATTTTTACCATCAACCATCGATGGAGTTCCAAAATCCACAAATTGAATATTATGTACATTTTAAATAATTTTAACGACATGTATTTTTTGTTTTTTGTTTTTTAAATTAAAAAATCTTTTTGAAAATCAGTAGTGTTCCTATGTTTCTGAAGTGTAAAAAACATGTATTGATATTTCTGACAAACTAACAAATAATGGTTTCATAAAGTACTTTTATTTTAATTATTGAACAATTATATATTTCAATTTTTAGATTCTAAACGTTTGTGATGATTGTATTATTTTTACAAAGATGTTTTCCTTTTCTGTCAACTTTTTTTTTGTATCGAAATAAAAATAGTACATCTAAGGACAAGAATATGGATTACAGTGGTAATTTGGTTGAAGTTTTTTTTGTTAAAATTTACTACTTTTTGAGTGAAACCCTAAAAACTAAAAAACTATTTTGGAATTTTAATGAATTTTACGGCAAAAATTTTTAAATTTTAAGATTTGTGATGAAGTTTTCGTACAGAAGGAATGCTCAGATTTTAAAAATCAGTTACTGTAACAAATATTCTATGAACATTGATGGTATTTTGAGATGTTTCAAGTTTAAAAGTTCAATATTAAAAATGTTTTAATAAAAAATTAAGTAAAATTTATAATAAAACGTTAAAAATTACAGCTAACTTAATTTTTTGATTATTACTTCTATTTTACAAAAATGTTGTTTCAAAAATCATAGTTCTTTGGTTTTTTTTTTTTTATATTACAATATATTAATAAATGAGCCAAACATGATTTTTGTAATTTACAAAAATATAAATGACATGTAGTAATTATACATTGTCAAAAATTTAACAAAACTATAGTCTAACAAAAAATACAATTATGCCGTCATCAGAGAATAAAAAAAAAGTATGTAGGACGTAGGCTTAAGTCATTTTTCAAAATAATTTTTTTTTTATCACTATGATACCGAACAATATCTATTCTTACTTAAAAAATTCATTTAGTTTATAATGTTTGTCACACTATTATCGATTGACTGACTGACATATTTAAAAACAACCATTTTTAAAAATTATATCTCCTAGGTTTTATCTTGCAGCAATATTGTTCTTATTGATTAGGTTAAGTTGGGTAATAGGTTAACTTACTGGTTCGCCTTGTATAATATCAAATTTAATATTTATATATATGTAAGTGTATTTGAAATAAAATGTTTTAAACAAATTAACCAGAAATTTGAGTCCGCAATGTTTCGACCACAAATCACCCTTGATCGAAGAGAAAAACTTTATGGTCGTCTAAATACGAATTTTGTTGTTGTTGTTGAATAATACAATATAACTACTGCAGTCTGCAGTTATAACGTTTTGTGGTACATCCTTTTAAATTCTTTGTTCTTTTTTTGGTGCTAAAAACTTTTACAAAGTCCAAAATGCACGGCTGGGCAAATTAAAACTTTTATAATTCATTAAGATAAGTCAATTGAAAAAAGGAAAAGTTAAGTTAAGTTAAAATGTAATTTTTTAAATTTTTTTTAATTTATCAAATTAAAAGTTATCTAACATATAAAAAAATAAACTTAACAAAAAACAAAGGTATAAGAAATCTATATTTTTGAGTCACATCGTTTTGTACCTAGTATCACATTTCCTTCGCAATAAAAGAATGTTCTTGTATTTTCGTATAATATTATCTTCTTACAAATTAATTTTGTTTCAAATGGGTTAACGAGTTAATTAACTTAACTTAGTTTGAATGATTTAACGGCCAGTATTTCCGCTTGACTTGTAAGAAAGTGTAAGAATACCAATTTATAACTATGAAGATAAATAAATAATAAAATAATAACTATTACATTAAAGTCATTTATGAAAAAAAATTTTTTTTATAATTAAACAATGTAATAGTGTATAGAATTATATTATATTATTAAATATTATGTTGTTATAAACATAATATATTATGACAATAACAGTTTGTTATCTGCTGTATTATGATATCGCATTGCATTATAGGTATTTTTTTATTTAAAATAAATGTGTTGAAAAGCCCATTGTGTATTGTGATGCATTAAAAGAATAACAGAAATGTTTTCTTTAATATAATTTATAACATATTATATAAATAAATAATAGTGAAAACTAAAATAATGTGTTTTTTTTAATAGAAAGAAACATTTTAATGAAGTAGCTATAGGTCACAAAACTGTTAGGGGCAAACTTATAATTACCATCAATCCTCACATTAACTTCTCATTCTGTATTTTTTCTCCCATAACATGGATTAACGAAGCACAAAATGCAGATTAATAAAAATAAAGCCAGGATCACTCTAGGTCACGTGAGTAGTTTGACAGAGTAGTGACTACGCTTTGGGTAGGTCACTAGTTTAGAAGTTGTGGTTTAAACGCATTATTTAATTTCTGAATGTAATGATAAATCATTGCCTTCGAAAATACGATTCTGAGCAAGCTCAGTTGTCTAGTTTACGTCGTGGTAAAAACAAATTTAACAATAAAAATTAAATAAAACTTTTTGAAAATTTTTTCCTAGTCCTACAGTAAAAAAATACGTATTTGTTACAAATTTAAAAATAATAGAATGATTATTTTTGAAATTACGGAAAAATAATGATAAGCAATCCTAATGAAATATCTAATATGTCGTTAAAAATCTTAAAACTAATATCGGTAGATCAACAAATTGTGCAGACTATCAAAAATTGTAGTAAATAGTTAATATAACGTAAGACTGATGTTGGGTTCAAATGTCAAGTAATAAATCCAAAATCAACCCATTTATGAATGAAAAATACAAAATTTAAAAATGGCTAAAAATAGCCTAAAATTAAATGAAAGTTTTTGAATATTTTTGGAAGTTGTATAGTACATAGATACATTATTGTCTAAAATTTCAAGGTTCCTCGATGATTATTTTTCGAAATATTATGGAGAAATAACTATACGCGTTATTGGCAAAATGCCGTTTTTATCGGTTTTATTGCAATTTTTCTGTTGTATTTCCGTCGCGTTAAAAACAATTGAGAAAATCGAAAAATGACATGTTTAAAGTACCATCTTGATCCAATTTGCTAAAAGAAAAGGTACTGTATGTAGAAATCGGTGCACTCTTCTCGGGTAGAAGTTTTGTTAAAATTATAAAAAAATAAAAAAAAATTAACATCATTATAAAACCACTATTAGCTTTCTTGCTGACGCTCAGAATCTAAAATTAAGAATACAATCTTTGAACGAAACATTATTAGGTTTTCGTATTGTACATAATGCTGTGAAACCAGTTAAAACACCAACAACATCAATAATTTGTTTTAAAATTATTATTTTTTGTGATGTTAGGACAAGTAAGTAACATCCTTGAGGGGTTTAAAATTGAAAAAGTTACAATAAAAAACCCAGCAAAATTAAGGATAAACGTTAAAAATTACGGCTAGCGTGTTTTTCAACATAATTGATATGGTTTTTTGTTAATTTCTTCTAAAATAATGATCAGAACTAGCAGAAATATTTATAGCATATCAAAAAAGTATGATTCAGGTTTGGTACAAGTTTTACGTGGAGTCAGTAATTTTTGAGCTAATTATATAAATTTGAAAAAATATTTAATTTTTTTTATTAACTATATGTAATATGTAGTCGATAAGAAATAGTGTACCTGTTTAAGTGACCTTGTTCAAAATATGTGACTTTGGGTGACAATTTTTTAAAAATAAAGGACTTATAAGTGGCCTGATTTTTGGGAGATTCATCCCCAATTTTATGTTTCTATAGTACATATTTACATACAGTGCATTGTGTTGTATTGAATCCTAACCATACTCCTCCCCCCCCCCCAAAAAAAAAAAAAAGTAAAATAAAATATTTGACTTAAGTTGTGCAAATGATTTTCTGACATATTTTAGGGGAGTATTTAATAGGATTCATTAGAACACAATGCACTAGATGTAAACACTATAGAAACATAAAATCGGGGATTTATCTTCTAACCAAACCCCCTTGATACGACGCTGTTTATGAACAAATAATCAAATAAATTTTGTCAATGATTTTTTTCCATTACTTATTAGTTATCATCTTCTTCTTACTTTTATGTTTTGACGTATTGTTTGGTATACAAATTTGGGCATATTAAACAGAAAGTTTATTCACTTTGTCACTTTGCACACTCTATTTCTTAATTTGTCATTTTGTGTTGTCATAATAATGAAAGTTTCTTACGACATTTTTGCAATATTAGACATTAAAAACGGATAAAATGTTGATTATTTAATTTGAGAATAAAAACAAATCTCAAAAAATAGGAGTTCGAGAGGTTTAATGGGTATAAACAAAAAACCTTCATAGTGTTTAAATACAATACATTTTTTTTACACTTAGTATTTAAAATAATTTGAGGGAATGTTCAAAATTTTAATCAAGTCTCTCAACGGACAAATAATCAAAAATCATATTTGTGTTTTTTTTTTTATAATACAATATATTCATACATAAGCTATAAATGATTTTCCTAATATACAAAATATACATGACATGTAGCAATTACAATTTGTCAAAAAATTTACAAAACAATAGTCTAACAAAAAACATATTCAATCATTTTTTATATAATTATTTTTCTTTGTGACAGTAGAAATAGCAAATAATGCTGATGGATTTGTAAGTGGTAGACTTATGGTACTAGCAAGTAGCAACTGAACTAATAAAATTGTATAATCATCTGATTTCAGATCTGATTGCATCGAATAATGTATTGTTTTTACAATGATATTTTTTTTTTTTGTGAACAATTTTAAGGATAGTAAAAGTGCTCCGATTTCTAAATACAGTAATTTTTCTAATACCTATGCGACACTGATGTTACTTTTAAGGGATTAAAATTTTAGAATTAAAAAATGAAAAAGTAACAACACAAAACCCAGCAAAAATTAAGGAAAAACGTTAAAAATTACGGCTAACGTGTTTTTCGACATAATCGATTTAGTTATGACTTAGAGTTCAAAAGTAATTTTAGTATATGTTCAAAATTTTAATCAAGTCTGAGAGTAGTCAAATGATTAAAAACCATATTTATGTGGTTTTTTTATAACACGATATATTAATACATAAACTATAAATGATTTTCGTAATCTACAAAAATATAAATGACATGTAGCAACTACATTTTGTTAAAAAAAAATAACAAAACAATAGTCTAACGAAAAACATAAACATGTAGTCATCAGAGAACAAAAAATAAGTGTGTAAGTGTTAGTCATTACTTAAAATAAATTTTTAATCATTATGATGCAGAACAATAGTATATTTTAATTTAAAAAATTAATTTAGTTTACACTGTTTGTGACACAATGATCGATAGACTAACTGACCTATTTAAAAATACCTATTTTTAAAATTTATATCTTCTAGCTTTTTTTTTCTAGCAATATTGTTCTCAAATCATAATTTGATACATATGAACACTAATCATATATTATTCACTCTTAAAAACCACCCCAAACTGTCAAAAATTATCCCCCGTAACTAAACATCAACAATCGTAACCATCAACCATAAATAGAGTATAAAAATCCACGAATTTAATATTATGTACATTTTAAATAATTTCAACAACATGTATTTTTTGAGTTTTTTGAATTTAAAAAATCTTTTTGAAAATCTGTAGTGATTCTATGTTTCTAAAATGTAATAAACATGTATGGATATTTCTGGCAAACTAACCAATTATGGTTGCATAAAGCACTTTTATTTTAATTATTGAACAATTATATATTTCAATTTTTAGATTCTGAGCTTTAGTGATGATTGTATTGTTTTTACAAAAATGTTTTCTTTTTACTGTCAACATTTTTTTGTATCGAAATAAAAATAGTACATCTAAGGACAAGAATATGGATTACAGTGGTACTTTGGTTGAAGTTTTTTTGTTAAATTTTACCTACATTTTGAGTAAGTATAAGGAGGGATGAAATAATATCATTATGAAAAAGAGTGAGAAAGAAAACATTCACACATTTTCAAAAATATTTTACAATACGTAGAAAAATATGTTTCAAAAAAGATTATCATGATCACTTAGAATCGTGATTTTCAAAATATTGAACGTTTTTTATAATTAGGTCACAGTGAATGGTAGCATACAGTTGATAATTTTTGTAACGCAATGTTTGGACATGCTTGTATTTTATTTATTTTATATATTGTTTTAATACGC
The DNA here is from genome assembly GCA_017140985.1 of Hormaphis cornu. NCBI lineage: Eukaryota > Metazoa > Arthropoda > Insecta > Hemiptera > Hormaphididae > Hormaphis > Hormaphis cornu. The sequence goes on from CM029357.1 coordinate 49,928,831, forward strand.
TCTATGATAGAATATCATACGTTATTTAAATATAATATGTATAAATGTTTTCTCTGAAAACAAAACACTCACCTCACAACGATTTTTTGTTTTCTATTTCTATTTTTTTTTTTTTTTTTTTTTTTTTGCAACGGGCTTAAAATAATCCTTTCTTGTTGAGAGAATAAATATGTTTAATATTCCGATTCCCTCCTTTGATCATTTGTTAACATCACAAATTTGTCCTGACTACTCTATAAAACTACGAAATCCAAACAATTTAGAAAATTCCTGCTGTATAGATTCTGAGTGGAGCAAAAAGATCTACATTCATTATTACATCTTTTTGATTTTACAAAAATGTTGTTTTGTTTTTTTTCTTATATTCTGTATCAATCATATATCCTAAGAATTTTTTCCAATCTTAACGTTTGAAACATTTTCTGAACATTCAACTTATAGTTTGCACATTAATAAATTGAATGTTTTTCCCAATTTCTTATTTTCGAAAAAATACCCAAAAACTAATAATACTAAACACAACTTAATTTTTTTAATAGGTTAAAATTTTTACTATAATTTTCGTCATTATGATTTATAAGATCTGACACTTTTACAAAATTAAAACAGAGTGGGTTCAAGTATTAAAACACTTTATTGACGTTTGAAATAAGTACCGATGGATTTTTAAATTTCCAGTAATATTTGTAACTTTTCATCAATAATAATTTTAGTTTTTGAAGCGAAGTTTTGTGGATGACAAACAAGATAGTGATAAATAGTTTTATAAGTGACCAATAATTTTAAAATTGTCTACACAATTTAATTTTTGATTGTTTAAAATCGGAAATTCGGTAAAATTTGTTGTCTCTGTTACTTATATTCAGAAAAAAACCTGTATCTAACACAATTTAATTATTCAGGTTTTGAAACCTTAAAAAGTTATAACTTAAGTAAATCAAAATTTTCAACATTTATTGATACGAAAAAATAAATTTTTTTTACGTTTTCCAAAAATTTTATTTTTTACTTTTTAAATTTTAAACTTTTACTTTGAAAGAATATGAAAGTGGATGAATTTTATAAAAGAAAGGTTAGAAAGGGGGAAAATTTTAAAAAGCCGAAAATTATTAGGTTACTTGGGTAATTTGATAACGTGGATCACTCTTTTTAAAGGTAAAGTTAGAAGTTTTACATTACATTTGAAAGCAATTAGAATTTACAAAAATAATAATTCTGAATGCAACTCGGTTTATGCTTTCAATTTATTTGATCAAACACAAGTTATACAAATACGTATCAATACAGAGATTTTTTTAAAAAATTATAATTGTATAACTGCAGAAAAGAGTTATCTAGATAATTAATTCTGTAGGTAAGTAAGCTTCATACATCAAATTTCAAAAAAATATAACAAAAAGAGATAACGTTTTCTATTTTTACCCCCTTTTAATCTCTTAAGAGACTGAGTTAAGAAAAATTAAGTTATTGATATTTTGTTATTCGTGTTACATATTATAGTATGCTTGTTAAATTTAAGAAATATTGATCAAAAATAACGTTTTCTATTTTTACTCCTTTTAACCCTCTTAGGAGTTAAATTTTGCAAAACCTTGTCTTAGTGCAAATCACGTACCCATATACTAACCACCTGTCAAACATTAGTTTTGTATGTCAAGCAGTTTTCAAGATTTCTTGTATAAAATTAAATACCACCCTCTTTTATACACATAGGTACCATTCATCGTCAGTCGGTCAGTCGTTCCGTCTTATCTACGCCGCGCGCAATAATCTTCGTGTTTTTGTTTGTGTACGCGTAATCTTGTGTATGTTCACCATAGGTATTATATTTACGTCTTCTTATTAATTTATTTTGTGTTCAACAAAATTCCTTTAACGACCCACAGAATGCTGAATTGTGTGAGAGAGACAGAAGACCGGCTTCGTTCTCACCCCTACTCCGTGCTGATTACTGGGTGAGAAGTGACACCGGTAGACGCCTGGCGGGGATAACTGATCACTTATCGACCAGGGTTAAAAATGATTGAATGACTAATTCATGGCTATTAAAAAATAGGGGTTGGTGATAGAAGGGAGAAAATTTAGGGTTGTATGGATTTTTTAATGCCACATTATAAATAATTATAAAATTTTGTCCAAAAAATAAAATAAAATGTTAGGGGTGGACAACCCTTATCCCTTAGAGGTATGAAAAATAGATAGTAGCCGATTCTCAGACCTACTGAATATGTATATAAAATTTCATAAAAATCGGTCAAGCCGTTTCGGAGGAGAATGGTAACTAACATTGTGACACGAGAATTTTATATATTAGATAACTGCAAAAAAGAGTTATCTAGATATTTAATTCTGTAAGTAAGTCACAACTAAATAAAATTAAAAAAAAATAAAAATTATAAATAGATACAGTCGTAATAATTTGAAAATATTTATTAAAACAGCATGAGAAAATGATTTTAAATCTTTATTAAAATGTTTTTCAAGTTATATAATTTATTTAATCATATTCGTAGAATTTGTGTAAGACCAAAATATATCAATTAAAGAAAAATCAAACACCGCTCAGAATCGTTATTTTTGTAGGCAATAACTAATTGCTTAAAAATATAATAACTTACATTTTTTTTGCTATGATCAATTTTTTGGATAGTGGGTAGTGTTATTGGTCAAACCAGACGTCTAAAAAATTTAAAAAGTGGTTCAACATATAACTGTGTTAAAAAAAAGTTTCTTTCTTGGTCCATTGAGTAAAACGATTCAACGGAACTTCTTTTGTGGAACTTGACTAGCTTTAAGACTTATGCGAGTTTATAGTTAAATTTTTTTTTTAATTTTTAAAGCCATAAATTAATATTAAGCTTCCTAAATTTTATGCACATAAAATAATTTCTTTAAATTAAAACTGATATACCTATTTAAAGTTTCTAGCTTATACATTGATGGGTTTTATAATCAGTAAAGTAAATTTAGTTGCTTGTGTTAAACCTTAGCATCATATATTTCAGTGTCAATAAAATACTTCAATGTAGAATAGAATAACCCATATTAGTTTGCGATTTAATGTCGTATAAACGTTGAGATAAAATTGCTTCACGATACTTAAGAGTTGAGTTTCATAAAGTTTTGTAAGTAAATAATACCAAAAGTAATGCAAAGAGCAATTATTCTGTAAGAGAATGTATGTTAAATCAACTCATTTTGGTATATTAGATTTTTGTACCTTACAAGTTATCGAGTTTATTTTATATTAGATTCGGAATCTATAAGTGGTCTTACATAAAAAATTTTTTTAATATATCTATATTATTATAACTTTACAGGGGGTTTAATGTTATAATAACTGTTAACATTTTATTATAATAGACTTCTTCACTGGTTTATTTAAATGTGCCCAAATTTTGGGATATAAAAAACTGTTTAAATAATCAGGCTCTGATCCACATTTTATAAATCACTCAAATCAGTTTTGAAATAAAGTTTTAGTATATTTTTACTAAAGGTGGTTCATTATTATTAATGGAATATATAAATATTTTTTAATAAATTAAAAGTATCACGATTTAAAACAATTTGTTTTTTACTATGACATGTATCTTTAAGGTAGATATAATTAATGTGTTGTTTTGTTAATTTTAAAATGTTTTTTGCGATGCGCCATATATTTTTGTAGGTGACGAATTTGATTTAAATTCTGAATGTTGGTTTTTAGTCAATGTGTGTTTCAGATTATGACTGAGTTTTATTATTATTACTTTTTTTTAATCTCTACAAAACCACGATAATTTCTTCAAGTATGCTCCGATATCCGATAATTTTTAACCTTCTAGTAGAATAGTTTGGTAGGTTCTGGAACATAGCACCTTACCAGCGCACCCTAAGGTGCTATACCTTACCAGCGCACCTTAAGGTGCTACTATACCTAATACATGGCAGCACCCTCTTCTACCCGCAGCACCCTCCTCCACCCGCAACACCACAGCACCCACCGCGTGCCACCTCAGGCGCTATACCTAATGCATGGCCGCCGTCTCCAGGCTGGAGCTATACCTAATACATGATTTTCCATGTTTTATTAACGCATTTACAACATCAGAATCATTCAATAACCCTGTTTGATGCGTCATCGAAATGATGACGGTTTATTATCAAAAGCATCCACTCTTTTGGCAAAACAAAAATGGATCAAAAACTCAACAAATGCAGTTATTTGTCAACAGATTAGATTACAGTAATACTTACACTATCTTTGAGTGCAAGCACTGGGATCGTGTGAGAACCGAGCTGTGTCCGTTGCCGGGCGGGCGAGCGGTGAGGGAGCTGAACGTTTAGGACCTCTTATGCGGTCCCGACCTCAGCACCCTCCCTGACGACGCGGGTCAGCAGACTCGCATCATGGCAGCAGCAATGCGTCAACGCAACGCCTTCGTGGCGATGGTGGAGACCATCATCCTCCGAAAGGAGTATGACGACCGGGTGAGAGAGAGGGCTAGACGCGCACCATGACCGCTTGCGGCATGGTGTAGTCAACACCCTCTCTCTAGAAAGGAGAAGTAGGCTAGTGATGTGAGTCAATGTCACTTCACTGGCCTTAGGATGGTGGCGTCGGTGAAGTATTAGGCAACTCGTACCCCCGACGCCGACGGATCAAATGGAAAAAAAAAAAAACAAAGAAAAATTACAGTAATAAGTGCTTTCAGAGAAATTAGTGTTTGTACTTTATAAGTACAATTTTTCTCAGTATGCATCTATATTGAAGTGTGCACGCTTTATCAAATATATTTCTTAATTAATATAAATAATAAATACGACTTTCATTTATATATTATAACCTTAGCATGAATACAAAGCATTCCAGGTTCACGCACTAGACTTACAAAAATCAAAATTTTCCAGAAAAATCTACATGGTATAAGATAATAAATTATACGCCAATATGAACTCAAAAAACCAGCAACAATGCCTATGATAAATAACAAAATGTCATTAATTATGAGGCCTCCTTAGTTTATTAATTAATTAATTGATGAATTGACTAATGACTTATGTATAACTATAACTTAAATGATATAATAGGACATTGAAATTCAATAAATTTAATTTTAAAAAAATGTTATTTTATTTCTATTTGTGCAACAAATAATCAACAAAATATTATGTTTGATTATGATTTATTTCTGATTTATATTTCAAACACAGTAGAAGTAACAATATAGTTCTCTATTTATAAAAAAAAATTTAGTAAGTACTAGGTACGTACATTATAATGTTATACTCATCATTTGTTTTTAATTAAAATGTTCATGACAAATCATACAACTAAAACGTGTCTTTTTCTAAATACATTTTTCAATAAAACATAGAATAAAATTAGATTTATCTATTTACAAATAAAATAATAATTTAATCAACTAATTAGGTTATCATACTTTTGTCTATGTGTTGTCCACATCATGAAAATATCATTATCTATAAAACTATACAACGAGAATTAAAATATTTTTTAAATATTTTCAACAGTTCAATAAAGTCTAATTTTTTACATTTTACAACCTAAACATTTCAGGTACACAACCCTAATAATACTGCTCGATGTTTTCATTATTATGAATAAAAATTTTCTCTTTGCTGGTACAATGGAAGTGGTTCTTCGGGCGACAGCTCTCGATCATTGTCGTCATCTGGTGACCTTTGTTGCACTTGATTCACTTGACTCATGGCATTTACTGCGCAGAAACAATTGTAAAAAAACTAGATTAATTACTTGTTTTTTTTTTTTTTAATGAGCCGTATACTTTCAAAAAACAAAAACAACTAAATAATCAAACATTTCAAACACACCTTCAAGCTACGTTATCAGTCTCTAATGTTTGTGGGGCTCGCACCTACAACAAAACGTGTAACTACTTCAAGCAGGGCGATTAAAAAAAAAATACACAAAAAAATTTAAAATAAACATGAAAACTCATGCATATTAGAAATCAAAACAAGTGCAATATCTTAGTGTCGCACGAAGCAAACTTACAGGCAACTGCTTTACTTTTCTCCATAACCTGTTGAGCCAATATTTGATTCAATTGTAACAAATGATCTCTTTGTTTTTTTTCTTCAATAATCTTTTTTCTACCAACGGCCGTGTGTTCATCATTGTCACCCTCTAAAAATTAAAATCAATTATATATATATATATATATAGCATATTATATCTCTAATGTTATAGTTTATAAAATAATGATCATAATTCCACTCAAAAAAAATAACCATGCATTTTTTTTCAATTAAATCAACTGATTGTTACTGAACGTAGAAATTTAAATTTTTAGAAATTTTCATAAAATTTAAATTTACCAATTGAGTAATTAGTGCCTATACACAATAGAAATTGTAATACGCATAAATGTTGATCAACAAGACTTATGTTTTTGGTACTTATACAGGTACTAACTATTAACAACTTTCAGTTATTATGAAAACTACTATAATAGTCATACAAATTTGTTACAATAACTAATTAATTATGTAAAGTGTGTGATCCCAGGATATTAATTTTACAGTTAAAATCATATTTAATAAATATTATACTAAATTGATAACTATCATCTTTTAACCTACGTTAAAAGTTTTTAACAATGAAAATTTAATGTGAATTAGCTACATTGAATTTTTAAAATTTCACTTATAGGTACAATGTATACAAAAAAATGTCATTTACACACTGGTCCATAAGTGATTAACCAAAAAAATTTGATCGTCGCAGCACATTGTAACGCTATTGAGTAGCCAGTGGTAGGAAAAAGCTGCTGTCAAAACCATCAAACAAATGCAGAATATATTCTCTCGTAAGCACAAGCATATAAATGTTTGTTAAGATTTACATTTCTAACTGAGATCTCTTAAGTAACACCATATATTAAGTACCGTATAAGCAACGGTTAAATAACTTTTTAAATAAAATCCTTTAACACTGTCACATAACAAGTAAAAAAAATTGTACCAGAGTTAAGTATAGGAGTAGATTCAGACAGCATTTTTCTAATGGCTTCAGCTTTGTGCATTCTCTTCTTTCGTTCGTCTGGGGACACTGGGGCCGACTCTGGAATATAACGTTCTGGTATACAAATTTTTCCAGGTGTCCCAAAAATACTATCTATGGTCTCAGCACTAAATTTTGTAGGTTCAGTCTTGTTCATTGTAGATCGAACTACATCTGGAGCGCCGGGTCTAAGAGCTCGCTCCATATCCACATCATCTCGAGATCTCCAACCGCCATCTCTCTGGAAATGAAAATATCACACTTTCTGTTCATTTTGTGAACTTAAGAGTTAAAACTAAAACGGGATTAAATTAAAATGATTTACATTGTATGGTTCAGTTATGGAAAATGGTCGAACACTAGTGACGGTGTGGTGTCTTCGCTTTTCTCTCGGTACCAGTCTTTTTGTCAGCGATTCGCTTTGCTTGATATTGTCGTTATGGTCTTTTTTTGATAGTTCTTCAACAATTTGTCTAGCAGCTTTACTTTGGTAAACTGGTGATAAAGATGTATTATTTTCTGGAAGCGTAAAGTCGTCTTTGAGACCAAAATCGGAATATGTATCAAATGAGAAACTTTCATCTTGGGTTGAGCCAAATAGTTGTTCTTGTGCCGATAATTTTTTTACATAATTTTCTTCTACCTGAAAACAAGGAAAAAAGTTGATGTACAATAAAAAGGAAAATACAAACACATATTGAATTAAAATTCAACAAAACGATTCTAATAAGTTATTTCTAATTAGATAAAAAACATTTTGAAGTGCAACTAACTTCAGAAGGTTAAAGTAGCGCACAGAATACAGTACACCTACAAAATAAAAATAATAATACTGTTAACGATAAAATTTTTCTTACCCTATAATCGGGTTCTTCAATCACAGGGACGCATTTAACACTAACACTGGTTAATGCAAGCCCAACGTTACCACTAAATTTATCTCTGTCTCTTTGTCGTCTCTCTGATTCTCGTTTGACAATTCTCACTGTCTTTATCTCTTGCGGCTTTTCTCTTGGAGTGTAATCTAAAGTTTGAATAAAATTACATTTTATCATAAAAAAAAGAAATAAAAAAAATGTTTACTTTTCTTATCCTCGAGTGACGAATTATCCAAATCGGTTTCCAACCACGAATCCTGGGCTGACCTCTTTTTACCCCTTATTTCATTTTCATCGCTGTCCATTTGCATTGAAAGTGTATTTGATTTTTCAGTCAACTGCCGCACTTGGAAGCTTAAGTCTTCGCGTTGCCTTTGTAAATCTCCGACCAACAGTTGCACTCGTCTTAGTTCCGATTCTAGTGCAGCAACAGTCGGACCACCGGAACCCAAATCGGGTAAACGTCTAGATGACTGAAGTTTTTGACGTAAAACTACCAGTTCTGACTCTAATCGTGTGTTAGCTGCCACCGTTTCTTCCAATTTCTATAAAACATTTTACACTTTACTTATAGGTTTATTACGACTAAATTGTTTTAAATTTTAATATTACTTTAGAGTTGTTAGCTAAAACACCTCTGACTGAACTTAATTCTCGTTCAAGTATGTGCTGTTGTCTTCTGTAACGTTCCTCGTCAGCCGGACTATGTACACCTTGCATCTTATGCCTCAAGCCACCTAGTGCTTTTTCCAGTAACTCTTTATCTTGTCTCAGGTGTAAAAGATTACCGGATTCTTCTTGCATTAATTGGTCCAGGTCATATAACCTACCCACCTTCTCTTGAAGATCATTAACATTTGGTTTTATTCGTTGCCATTCTTTACTCTCTTCTTCTAAGAGTCGTTTTTCTTGTACTTTGTCGTTGAATTCTAAACGCTCTTTTAGTATGGTTGGCGTAGAAAGTCCGTTGGTATTTTCAAAAGCAGAACCAGCTTGATACAACGAGCCTAATTTTACCATGTTATCAACAAGGTTGACCAAAGGTTTTCCTTTCTCGTACTGTTAACAATTGAAAAAACAAATTAATATAAGTCACTTATTACATTTTCCGAACTGTTAAATGTGCACGTATGATGTATATATTTTATATTACTTGTTTTTCAAGATCCAACAAATGGTTTTTCAGTTCGTCCAATTTTTGCAACTGTTCTAGTCTGGTTGAGGAGTCTAGTTCAATCATTCTTGTCTATAATAAAAAAAAAAACAAGTTTTAATGATTATATTGTATTGACATTTTACATGATATGAACAATAAACACAGGTCACAATAAAAATTGAATTTTTTTTTTAAATTAATGATGGATAGAAAATATTATTCGATTATAAGTACACATTGCTATTAACTACTTATACAATGTTTAAGATAAACAATAGGACTCCTGCTTTTGTCATGTCCTCAGTAATATTATACTCAATTCATTTTTAAAAACCAAAATACGGTACATTTATGCTAAAACAAATAAACCTTTGGATTTTATGATAGTTACTAATAAAAACTGATCACTGTCAAGGTTATTTTCGTTTTTGTTATCAGAAAAATGTTTTAATCATTTGAAATTAAAATTTATATCATTAAACTTTAATGAAAAATTTAAAAAATATCAGTTTTTCGACCAATTCATATAAATACCTTTTAAACAAATTTAATATTTACACATAATAAATCCGAGGCAAACCTCATGTAAAAAAACTAACAAGTAGGAAAAATTGTACTAAATATACTCTTTATAATAAATTAAAATTATTTCATTTTATTAGATCAATAGACTAATTTATTGGTACCTGAACGTATATAGATCAAAAATAGAAAATTTTTAAACTCCTGTGAAATGTACACTGTGCGTGAAAAACGGAGACAATTGCTACTACAAATATAATATGTTTCCAAACAAAAGTTTCTGTTTTTAAGTTTTAACTTAACTAAACTTAACAAAATACTTAATATTTAATGAAGATTGATCATAAAAACAAAAAAATGCATGACAAAATTGAAAATAACAAATTGAAGTTTTCTAAAATAATATTAAAAAATGACTATGAAATCGAGACTAACTAAAAATCAATTAATTACCAGCATAAGAAATTCAACGACTCAATTTTGTTAGTTTACAATGTTCATATTAATTTGTACATATTCTTATTTATTTATAAATAAATATAAATTGTGTCTACCATGTATGTATCAAGAATTACATGTTTTAAAAACAAAACAAAAATAGTACCTACTGACAAATAAAACTTTTTTTTTTTCAACAGTAAATTAAAGTTTACTTAATACTCTTTTGGGTAATAATTAATAATAATAATATTTATTGGCCAAATTACAATATTTAGTTCATAAGTAATACAATTCAAAATATCATAATAATGTAAACCAAAAACAAACCTTGGCCTCAATTTCTTTATGACACGATTCCATAGCTTTACAATTAGAAACTCTTTTCCTTCTTAACTGAATCAATAATAAAACTAACTCCTCATGCGTTTGACCTAGGAGCTCACCAGCAGATACCGTCAAGTTCCATTGACTATTCTAACGGTTTTAATGTAATAAAACAAAAACAAAAACAAAACAAAATCAAAATCAAACAAACAAAAACAAAGATAAATGTTTGGAAAAATCAAGCACAACTAAAGCCACCGAAACATTTGTTAATTGCGTTGCTTAAACTAATATATTATTTTCTTAAAAAAACTCACTCTAATATTTCTGTTACTGGAATATATATTTTTACTGCCCATAGTTTCATTGATCATTTTATTAATTTCTAGGTATTCTCGATGAACTGGACCTTGTCCAATCGCTGATCCGCAACCGGACACTATGAAATGAATACAATATAGACATTAAAAGCCACTCAATTTCAAACATGTTATGTCACTCATCGGTATAATATGACATCTAAGCTTATTTGACAATCAAACGGAACAACTAGAAACTATCATATCATGGAAATAAGTAATCACTGTTTAAAATGATTAAAACGCACACATTAACATTTTAATGTTTAACATAGTCCAAATAAAATATTAATAATAATAATGGTATGATTTTTTTCACACCAGGGGCGTCACTTGGGTTGGGTTTGGAGTCTTATTCGGTCTTATTTTGACCACAACGGGTTGAATTAAAAAAAAAAAAAAAAAAAAAAAGATGCCAACTCGAGGACCACTATTATAGGTCACACAAGTCATTGCGCACTGACACTATGAAGAATTGACGTATAGAAAAATCAATTACTGGGACAGTCATATCTTTGAACTGCCCTAGCAAATAAGGAAATGACGACCCTGCTTTACATCAATCCTAAATATAACAGTGGTGGCGCAAAATTAAATTTTGCAGAATCGAGCACAATACAATTTTTAATGTTTATGGCCTAGCACCTATTTTACACGTATACTTTTGACCAAGCTCGACCCTATGAAAATAGTTATAAAAACACTCGCCACTGATGCTACACATTATTTAACTATCCGTAATTATTTATAAGAATTAATTTTAATTTTTTTTATTCATACATAGAACTATATAAGAATAAAAATCTTCTTCTTTGCCTTAGCGTTCCTCCCAACTATTTGAAGTCGGCCAACGTTATCCTAAACCTCCACTTGTCTAGATCATCACTTACACACACACACACACACACACACACACACACACACACACACACACATAAGTCAGCAGCCCTTTATATAATTTTCAATCGTTTTCAATCGTATATTTGTTGGCCTTTTCTCCTTTTTTTCCATCAACGTTCATATTTTATGAAACCACTCTTACTGCTTCCGTTTCCTCGCCATCTTCTCTTGTCACTCTATTCATCCGTCCAAGCATTCTCATTTCCACAAAACTCACACTGCGCTCTATTCTCCTGTTGATCACCCAACATTCCGATCCACAAATACATAGTTGTTCTCACCACACTCGCTGTAGATTATAGAACGTACCTCATCTCAGTCTTATCGGAGTTCTCTTATCGCGTAAAACACACCCGATGCTTCTCCGCAATTCTTCCAACAACCATTTTACACATTTACCATAAAACCTCCGTCCCTGTAGACTAAGCATCCTAGATACGCAAAGCTCTAAACGTCGCCGTTTGTCGTCATTACCCTCCTCGTACAGACCACCCACCACCACCACCACGCCTCACGGAGAAAAAAAAATGATTTTATTGTTTAACAACCTGGCGAGCTTGTTGGTGTTTCGTCTGAACGGCGACTTAGCGATGGCGGCCTTGTGCTTGATTCGGCAGGCATCAATGTCACTTGTCTCTCGGAAGAACGACTGTACGCGCGCGTTACACCCAACATCACGGCAGGGACAGTCGACATGAGGTCCCACTGCCTTAGCTTCTCCCTGTCCAGCTGCTCCATCGATGGTGGCCGGGTCATCGGGTACAGGCCCTCCTCTAAAAAAGACTGGGAACCGCTCTTGCACCTGCCCCGTTTCACCGACCGATAGTCGTCCTTGTATTCCTTGTGACGGTCAAACGCCGACTCGTTGACGTACATCGCCTCGCTCCTCTTGTACCCGCCGTTCAACATGTCCGCACTCTGGCGGCCGGTATTCTTCTCCGGCTCCGCGTCCAAGTTATCCAGCGACCGCGACCGCAGCGGCAGGTTCACGATAGCCAGCTCGGTCGCCTCCGCCGCCCTGGGCGACTTCATCTCCGCCGTGCGCAACAGCCGCGATATCGCCTCCTTCGGCGACGTGCACTTTCTGGGCTCCAGATTGCAGTAGTCACCGTCGTCTAGCACGCCCTCCAACGAGCGACTCCTGCGGCGCACTGGGGTGAACGAGCCCTCCACGCCCTGCGGTTCTGGCGTCAACGACCGTACATTATTGTTGTTGTTGTTGTTGTTGTTGTTGTTACCGTGCCCGGGAGATATGTCCGAATAATAGTACGGGGCGGCGGCACCGTCGGCCGAGCTTTCATCCTGCAGCCGTCTGTTCTCCAGACTTTTACAATAGTTTTCGTAAAACCGGTCGCACTCTTCTACGTTCTGTTTGTCCAGGTAGTCGTCCAGATTTATGTCCACCTCGTACATGCCGTTCCGGCTGCCGATCGAATCCAAGTCCCCGGCGAACGAGGCCTGCAGTTGTTTCTCCTCCTTTTTCCCGGTGTCCGAGCAGTCCGATTCGGACGCCGACTGTATGAGCGACTCCATTTTTTCCCTGATGGTCTTGAGCTCGTCGTCCTTGTCGTAGTTCATCAGAGGCGGCGAAACCAGATCGCTGTCCGACGAATCGTGCGTGTCCTCGTTGCAGGTCGCAGCACCCAGATAATACGAGGCCGGTCTGAACGTGTCCGACAGACTGAACCTGGGATGGCACGGCGTGTCCAGCGAATCCAGGTCCTTCGACGCTTCGTCGTCGGCGTCCGAGCTGTCCGATTTCACGGAACTGTTAATGTTGGTCGATGACTTGAGTATGTCCGGTATGTTTTTGTTCTTCACTTCCGTGTACACCGGTTCGTAGTTTGAATTCGATTTGTACGCGATGTACTCGTAATGCGATTTTTTGCAATCGGGCTTAGGGGATGGCGCGAGAATGGGTTTAGTGGAGTTCTGTGTCATTTCGACGTAGTTTTCTTGGTCTTCCGGATCAACAATCACCAGTTTGGATTTGTCTTCTTCCTTCTTCGACGGCGTCATCGGCAAATAGTACTGTTCGTCGTTTGGATCAGATTTTTGTCCTAACACGTCCACAACTTCCGGGTCGTCTTCGTCTGTCGACGATAGAGCTTCGGCGCGATTTGAATTCGACGCCATCGGTTCCGTATCACTCGAAGTTTCGTACAAAAGCGTTTCGGTATCGCTGAAAACGCAACGTTCGTTTTTCTTCTCAAAATTCGCTAGTAAATTTCTTACGGACTGAGGATTCTGAGCGTACGAATATCTCACGTTGTCCTCTTTTTTCAACGAGGAAATCTGCGCTTCGTTGCACCGATACGCGGACGACTGGAGTGGTTCTTTCATGTCTTTGAATTCGAAGTTTTTGATAAGATTTTGAATGCCGTTCGATTTTTTACCAAAGTCGAATTTTAATAGGCAATCGATGTCGGGGTCTTTGGACGAGAGAACGCTACCCATTTGCAAAGTGTCATAACCGCTGTCCGAATGTCTACTATCGACCAGTAGAGCATCGTCCTTGAAATAGGAATTGGTCGAGCTGGCAGTCTCGTCGGACAGATGTTGTTTGACCACTGGTTTGGTGTAAAAGTTAATCGTGGTGCTGTACTTTGAGTCTGGGGTGATCTCATTGAAGTTTTTGTTGACCGCTGACGCAGGGACGTCTACTTGACTTTCACTGTCTTTTGCTTCTGGGGATAAACAGTTGTCCAAAATTGTTAAACAATCCATCGTATATATGATAAATCTTGTACATGCAGTTAGCACTTTGGACAATTCCATAACGGACATTGTCCATTTGTAAATAATTTGTGTTAAAATAATCTACTTAATGTTAGTCGACAGAATAAGAAGAATACACGGTACCATACCAAAGAGAGCGTTCTATAATTTGTATTAATATTATAGTTACAGATACTTATGCTACAGACAGGGTGTTTCAAATGTTCAATGGTTATTGTTTTGTGACTGTGTTTAATTTCAACTAGGTATGAATTTTGTTCAAAAGGTACAATAATTCATAGTATTATTAACATAATTTATCAACTATAAGGCTTAAAACAATATTTATATAATATTGTACTTAAGTACTATTTTTGTTACAGTTAATTTAAATAGAATATTGCAAAAATAATGGTGGTCGAAGTCGATAAATGAACAAATTAAATTAGTTTATCGATTTAGTAAGAATTCAATTGAATTATAGAATCGAATAATAAATAAACCATAAAATAATCATAAATTTGTTGTATATCCAATTAAAATAATATATTTTACACGTTGTATGACGATATTTTACATAAATTGTACAAATTATTTTTTTTTAATTTTTTAATAATACTTATACTACAATAATAAATAACTAGTCGGTTTTTATACTTTAAACTTTTGTAAAAAATTAAAACGTAAATGATGTGTTTTATAATAGTTATTTTTATTATTGTAATTTTTATTTTTTTTTTTAATTGACAAACGTGTAAATAAATTTTATATACAAACATGTAACTTACATAGTATATTAAAAAATAATAACAAACTTTTGATTAGTATCTTGTATACATTTTAATAGATTTTCTTATTATTTTAGAATTTAGGTGATTACAACTTACTTAGTATATTTTTAACATAATTTGGTAACTGTGCAGCACAAAATGTAAGTGGAAAGCGCAATAAATTAGATAATATATTATAATCAATAATTTATACAGTTAGCGCATTTGCTTATTAATTAAAATAAAAAAAAAAAGTTACCAAATTAACTTAAGTTCGTACAGTACAATATTACATAGGTACATAGTTAATAAATTGCAGTAAAGTATTTAAAAAAATTCGAATTTAATAACAATCAGTCACATGCACCGTCATATTAATTTTTAAACGATCATTTATTTATAATAAAACATATCCGCATTTAAAAATAACTAAATAATACAAAAAATACAATTTAAGTATATTATCAACACTTAAACTATTTTAGATTCTGGACAAAGCAATCAACATTTTCAAAAGAGCTTTTAATGGATTTAAATTACCAAGTATCAGGTGTAAAGCGTTTATATTTCAAATCTTAATCGATTTTGTCAATTTCTGAACGAGTGACAGGACTTGGAAATTATTTAATTTGTCAATTTTCGCACAATTTTTATAATAAAACAATTAATTTTAAATTTTAACTCTTGAAACTTAAACACGATCCAAACAACATATTATTTTATACGTGGTTGAAAATTTTCCAAAATCGGTTCACATAATTTTGGTTTTTATACGTCTTTATACAATAATATACATAGCTATATTTTTGCTTCTGTCGTTTTATGTTTTTGCCCAAATATTTTACAAACATTTTTTCAAATTTTTAGAAATTTTCACACATTATTAGAACTTGGAATGGATGAATTCATACAAATTTCATATAATTTACATCATGTTGGAGTTAAATATAAAAGTTTCTACAAATTTGTAGGTTCCGTTAGTAAAATAAGTTGGTATTTTCATTTTTAAAATTTGAAATTCGATATTTATTTTTAATACAACTTTACCAATATAGAACACAGACTTGTAAATTTTTTGTTGATTTTGTTTTTTATGTATTTATACTTAATTTTTTGATTCCCTACCTCGTTATAGAAAACGTCAACCATCTACAAAAAAACCTCTCTAAAACTTAGGTGGTACTTCAAAAGTCGCAACATAACGATTTTAGTTCTATAAATATTCGTTCAGTTCATTCAAATAAAATAAAACTTCTGAATATTTAAAAGATTTGTTTCCAACTTAGTATAACTACATAATATTAAAATCAGTTTTAGAACATTTGAAGCCCCGAGTTTACAAGCAAGCCATATTATAATTGTAACCATTTATATCATATTGTATTCTTACCTTCGTCGTCCGAAGGGTTGAAATCGTTTTCGTTTGCCAAGTCGTTTTTAGAATAATGAAAACTATCATTGTGATATTTGCTGTTGTAGAAATTATTATTACAATTTACTAAAGATCGGTCTTCGTTTTTACCAGACAGTCTACAGCCGGTAACTTTTTTATAATACTTGGACAATTCATTCTGCGCCAAACCCCGATTCGAGGAACCCGAAGACTTGCGAGTTAATGTTGATTGAAGCATACGTTGTTTCCAATCCAAAAGACGCTTCATAGACTCTTCTCTCTAAAACGATAACAATTATTCGAAAAGTTAATACAACAATAAACTCTGCAGCTAGAAAAAAACACGATGACGGTTTCACATCGTGCACATATACTAACTTGTTGTGTTTTTCGTTCTTTGTCCCTCGAGTCGATGCTGTTTCTTCTTTGTAAGCTGGTGCTTCTTTTTGGTTCGCTGTTTTGATCGCAGTTACGTCTGTCCGCGTTCCTAGCGACTCTGGCGCTAGCCGATCTGCTGAAAGAGTTGACGTAATCGCTCCACCGTTTTTCCTGTTCTTTAATGTAACACCGATGACTTTTCATCTGCGCAGAGGACGCAACTTCCACCACCGGCTCGGCTTTTACGTCGTTCAGATAGATGCCCAGCTGTCTCAGAGACAGAGCGGGCGTGCGGTTTAGATTTGTCTCCTTGCTCAAGTTTTGCGAGGCCTGTCTCATCTTTTCCGCGTAAGCGTTTTCCGACCAGTAACTGTCGGAGTTGTCGACAAAATCCAGACTGGATTTTGGCCTCTTGCCGGGTTTCACCGCGGTGCTATAATACTCAGGGGACTTGTACGAAGAGTTAGTGCTCGGGGTCGGTGTCTGGTAGGCCCGGTTCACGTCGTACTCTAAGAAGTCGGCGCTGTGAGGTCTGTAGGAGTATTTCTTTTCTCTGTACTTGACCACCGGACTCGGCGCGTATTCGTCGATGACTTCTTCGTACTCGCTCTGGTGGGAATACTTGACGTCGTGGCGGCCGTACGTGTCGGGAGTTCGACGCTCCGAGTTGTTCATTGGAGGTCTGCTTACATTCTGGACTAGCGACAATGGCTTGTATTGGGGTTGAGCGACTTGCGGGTGATCGTCGACGTGAGGATCGATGACGCGTCTAGGTTTCGGAGGCGCGTTGGCATAAAGAGGTTGAGCAATTTGGTTATTTGGAGTTTTTTTGTGAGTCACCGTGTCGACATTGTTGTAATACGTTGTTGTTCTCGGCGTCGAGTAGAAAGACGAACTTACGAAACTCGAATCTAAATGTTCCAGCTGGTCAATGTACTGGGCACGTTTCCCGTTGTTCCGTTCGTTGTACCTGTTGAAAATGAAATATAAAATTAAATAAAACGCGAGTATTATAATATATAGGCGCAGTTTAAACAAACATTAGGTGGTGCATACCCATTGTTTTGTTGGAGTATAGAAGCTAAACTCAACGCGTTCATCCACTGAACCATGAGTTCTCTGGTATCTGCAGCAAAATAGTACGTTCTCATGTTGTCGTGCTCGGCCTTGAAACTAAATTTCCTGTAAACTTTATCTTCCGAAGGACTACACGGGGATATTTTGTACGACGGCAACAGTATAGAGCCGAGAAGCTTTTCTTCTTCTTCGTCTGAATAGATTAAAAACAAAAAACAATAACAATAATTTAATTCGTGTACTGCAGGTAGTGACGAGAAAACACAACTCACTCTTGTAGTAAAAAAGGCAATACTCGGATAACACAAACCACCGCTTCTTCCATAACATCAAACCTTCGCTTCCTTGCTTGTACAGCCAACCTTGCAACGTAACGCTCGCCGATGGTGGTCTTTTGATAAACGGCGACTTCAACGGACTAGATCCAATCATTGCTCTTCTCATGGGCTGTGTGACCACAACAGAGTTCTAGATAAACATTAAAAAACAACGTAAAATGTAATGAGAATTAATTGAACTAGTTTAAAATTCACGAATACGTACATCTGATAAAAAGTATTTTGATATAATAACTGGTAATGTTTAAAAAATCATTTTTGCTTTGTAGCAAAATTTACCATCTGTCAAATAGAACTATTACTAATATTAGTATTGATTATCATAAACTATCATCGTTATAATAGGTGTCTTTTTGTAGCTGTTTGCAAGAAAATAATTTGTAAAGTTTATCGATTCATGTAAAATAATTACTTTTATTTTAATCATTTTTTACTATAACATAATTTTTGGTTTTACCGAATAAGCTTAATATTTTACTCTTAATTTTTCAACTAAATTATTTAAACGCTTAATAAATTAACTTGTCAAACTATGACCAATGGCATGGTCTGCTATTTGTACGATAAATCTGAACGGCTGGTATTTTAACTGCAAGTTTAATTTGCTTAATTCAATTTTTGTAAAAAATGTTCAAAATTTGTTGATTCAAAAGCCGGAATAAATTTTGATTTGTATTTTCGTTTAAAACACTGATTGAGTAATTACTTTGCATAATATTTAATTCATATTTTTATGTACAAACAAATTATTGTCACATGAAACATTTTAAAACCAATTTTATTCCCAACAAAAAACTTTGCTCAATTGTTTTCATAAGTTTTATAGTTAGACAAATGATCACTGAAAATGTATTTTTTTTATTTCTTAAAAACTTTTTATTTCAAAAACTTAGTGGGTAAAATATTGAGCAAAAAATCAATAAAACTCGTTACGGGCGAAATGAGTAGAACCTATTCTTTCGCAGCATTTTTCTTTTTTATATTTAATACATTTCGGAACAATGCAGCCTTTTGTGTTTTGTTTTTTATTACACCCCATCGTAAAAATAGCTTAAATTTATGACGTTAAGATTAATGAAGATTGAATCTATGCTCATAATATTTAACACTTATTTTAGTCATAAAGTAAGGCAATTTGTACAGATTTTGACAAGAAAAACAAAGTCATCAGTCGTGAGTTCGAATAGGTAAAATCTAAAATTCTGCAAAATAACAGTTTGTAGAATTGAAGATTTGAATCCAAAAATCATTGTAAAATGTACATAACATTCAATTATCAGTCGGCATTTAGGTACTAGCTAAACAGTTTTAAGACAAGCTAAAAACTATATTATACATTTTATCTTCTCAACTTAATTGTTTATTTCGTTTTAAACCGATTAGCTTAAGCTTTAAGCTAATTTAAATTTTCACAGTTGAATACTTTTGCTGTTCAGTTGACGTTTTACGTTCTGAATGTAAATCCAATTAATAAACCCATTGTTTCAAATTTGTTATAAATTATGTCGTTCAATCGTTTTAAAAAATTGTCAGTTAAAATCAAACCACTCGAACAGATTATAGAAAGACAAAATGATCAAATACTTAATGCAACATGCAGAGTGCATATTTATTTTCAATATAATATTATCTCTTTGTAAACCGAATTAAGTTAAATTGATTCTGTAACCGTCAACCGGAGACACTTATAGTAAATCATTAACTTGACTCTTTTTTTAATTAACATTTAAGGTAATAAACAAAGTTATTCAAGTGATACTAAAAGATCGATATTTGAGCATAGATGAAATATTTTTTAAAAAACTGAAAAATGTGTGATGTAAATTTACCCCAATAGGAAACTTTTCTAAAAATTGTTTTCATTTTTTTTTTTTTTTTTAATCTTTTTAACTCACGTACTACTAAAATAATTTTAAAAACTAATTACAAATCAGGACACAAATTTTTCATGTCATTTTCAAAAATAAGTATTTATTAAAAATTTGTGACATTTTGGCGACGTTTATTTGATGAAAACTTTAATTTTCAGTTTTCAGTCATAAAATGTATTTGTTTGTAAGCAGTTAAAAAAATATAGGGAGTTTGTCATCGCGATTTTGTTTATAGTCTTAACCTATTGAAAATTAGCGAAGTATAATTTATAAGAATACTTTATCGTTTAGTATTCTTTATTTACAACTGAGAATTATGTTATTCCTAAGCAATGATTTATTGTTGTTTTCAAATGTAATGCAAACCGTTAATTCTTTATATAGACATTGTCACTGTACTGTAAAGTTTAAACCAACCAAAGCAGTGACCGTTTTAATAGTTCGCAACACTATTTAATATATTTTTTAAATTTTACTAATATTTTTGAGATACAAACAATTAAAGTTTAAATAAATAAATCACGTAAATTTAAAAAAGTCCACCAAATCCCTTCCCATGACTAAATCGTTTGACTGCCACTATGTGTAACTTAAATTTAAACTAAAAATAAAAAAATTTTTAATTTTAATATATATATATATTACAATGTTGTATACAAAAAGAACGTATAAGTATATACGTTACAGTATATACATGGCCACACATTTTTATTATGTACTTTGAGCATAGAAACATGTTGTAGAATACATCACTCCGAAAGTTCAGGAATATTAAATGTTTCCCATCAACACTGCCATGGCAAATTGGTGAAAAAACAATTATTATACTTAGAATGTATTTTTAATCGTTTTTTTCTCTATATTATTTACTCTTTGGTGTTTTTAATATCATTATAGCATATTTTGTATTATTATTATTTGTATTTTATGAGCAAAGTTCTAAGGGAAAATAGATAGACCGGTCTTTTATAGTCAAACGAATAAATGGAGAAAATTTTACATAACAATTATATAAACTCCAAGTGCAGTTTCACAAACCTGATACAGTAAAGAAGATGACGAAAAAGAAAGACTCATGTGGGTGCCTGACGTAAGCAAGGATCTCTAGTTGGGCGGACGTAATAGAGAAAGACCCTGTATATATACATATATATAGGAAAAATTAGGAAGACCCAAGTGAAGGTGAGAAGACTGTGTAAAGAATGATATAGAAACGATAGGACTATAAATCTGATGGAGTGAAGCTGCAGAAGACAGGGACAGACGACATGATTTGTGCTTGGCGGCATGGTCTTAAAGGCCGGATCCAATGAAGGAGAAGAAGAATAAGAAGAATGGTATACGCAGTGTATCAGCAGAACGTGATGTTGCCCGCGTCCATTCAATGGACCGAACATCATTATACTGCTTACACACGCGTGTGGATACGTGAAGATCACGGTTCAGTGAGTCGTTACAATATACCTTCGGATTTTTATTTCTTCAGACGAACGATGGTTAGAGAGAAAGAGAGAGAGAGAGAGAATGAAAAAACAGTGTGTGTAGGTACATGTCATGATGTTTTTTTAATAACCGTCATAACAGGTGGTCACGTTTTCTGAAGGTACTACAAGGTCACCTTTCCCGGGCGTATTATAACACAGAATGAGTATTATTCTCTATACTATATTATTAGTTGGGTATTACATATTATTATTATTATATTTTACTCGTTATTTTATTATAATATTTCTCGTTTTCCACTACGGTGAATAGTTGATATGATAGTTCGTGTTAATCACACGCATTCATGCTTGTATCGCGTTCGGCCGCATAAAAATAATACCTACTACGGGGTGCTCGGCGGTGTCCATGGATCGATATTGTTCTTAGCTGAATTTAAAAATTTTAACTTTCACACTATAAAGTTTCATAAATAGCGGTGTTGAACTTTAAATCGATAAAAAAAAAATTGTTTTGTATTACAAATTGCTCTTAAAACAATAATAAAGTGGCCTCTGTTTTTAGTTTACAGCGAGCATGGCGTAACTCAGAACACTAATTGTACGAATAATTTCGAAAAACTATCAGTATACACAATCAACTGAAAGGGACAAACGTTTTTCACAAAACACTTTTTTTATTTAGATTTTCTGAACTAAGGTGTAGATCGTTTTACTGGTGTTTGATTCTTCGTTAGAATATGAATTTTAAAGGTCAAAAATAAAAAACCCTAACAGATCTTTGAGAAGTCAGATAGTCGATAAATTTGTATTGCAGAAACCGCGTTGTAATGAATACTTCGAGAAACAATAAAAAGAACGCACAATATTTATGAGTTTTGAGAAAAATAACGTCTAACGGTAAAAACACACACTCTGTACATAGAGTTAAAAACTAACACGTCAAATTTTCCTTGCAGTAAATTAATTTTCAATGGCAAGATATACAGGTAAAAACCAACTATAATCTGTCTATTACAAAAACTTAAATAAGATAACAATCTTATGCTCGTCAAATTGTCCACAAGTTTAATTAGTTACCTCGGTAAGGCATACCAGAATTATTTCTTAATTCGTACTTAACATTAATATTAAACCGGTAATAAAATTTCATTGATTTGTTATTTTAATCAAGTATTTAAGATTACCTTCTTCAAAGTAGCCATCGTCACGACCGTAGAGCTCGCCGACGTCGTTGCCGGTTCTACCCTGAAAGTTAACAACAACAAAAAATTTATAAATAAATTTAACGAGTTACTATCACATTTTTAGAACGTATTAATCGTAATTTAAAACTTCAATAATATACGTATATAATTTGAAAAATAATTAAAATAAGAAAAGTCTAAAACGTTATATTCTGCATAATATGCAGCGTATTTATACAGTCAACGGTTTGGGCATGGAGGTGGCTAAAGTCAAATTTATATCAAGATGAGACACTGTTTTAGACTCGGGCGTGCCAAACATCCCTACGTATATAATAATAATATGATACTTTTATTCGGTTTTTAGTAATATAACTCGATTGTAATTTAAGAATTGCAAAATGTTTTCTTACCAAGAGAATGTTTAATTGTTATGTGTATCATGATGATACTGATGAAGTAATATAAGTTATAACAAAATACGCAGTTTTATCTATACAGGTACAGTAATTAAAATGTTTAAAAAAAATATTCTGTATTATCCCAATAGTTATTTAACGTTTTATTAGTTATTATATTATTTAACGTTTTTGATAATTCCGAAATTATCGGCAAGATTCCGTCCCGTTCCCGGAAATTTTCGGGAGCGCCAACCCTGAATGGGTAAATTATACCTATACACAAAACGTATACCTACGCTTCCAGAATAATCAATAAAATATTATTACAATATGGTCGACCGTTCGTATAAAATTTATGACGTATACATTTTGTTCCGGTGTCCACAGTAAAATATTAAAATAACGGTCCTGCACATTGACGTGTTGATTATATTAAAATTATTACGCGTTATTGTATATTAAAATAATCTGATTACGACATAATCGTCAGTATATAATAATATAATATAATACGGGAAAAATAAAACCGACAAAGGCGTTTTTTTTTTTTTTTTTCTATTGGTAAAAATGTCAATTTTATACTTCGATTTTGAACTCGGCAATAATTCATCATAGCATAAATTCACACTTAATGTCTTTACGCAGTACGAATTTTTGTCGCGTTAATTATACGTTTTTTACTGCAAAATTTCGATATAACCATTTGATTGATCATGATCGATTGATTTTGTTTGCACACTGTACGCTCAACATTATTTTTGACTTCACGCGGTCCTAATCGTTCTGATTTTGTTCATTTGTCTTTCCAAAAATATTCTGACACAGCTGAGATACGTTCTTATACCGATACAAACGCATAACGACGTTTATTTCGCACTGCAGATTTTATTTTTACCTTTGTTTGAAAATCAACTTTCTTATAAGTATTTTAAATTTAAACCTAAGTCATTTTCTTCAACTGAACTAACCAAATAGGTAAATAAATTCTTTTCATAAACTGTACCAATTTTCAAAAAGTGTAACGTGATGAGAACTTTATTTGCTCTGCAACCTATAACGTATGAGAAATGAAAAAAATTTTTTTTTATATTTTGGTATTTATAATAGATTTAAGAAAAGGTCACAAAATTAAACAATTAAGTTGAAAAAATGCTTAAATCGAAATTGACTTGATTATTTAAGTTTCAAATAACGCAAGCCGGAGATTTGGAAACAAAAATTAAGATAACACGGATAGCTGAACATAATTACGCCATTTTGGTAACCACACAATAAAAATCTAAATTGTGTCTCACATAGACGGGAATTGAAGGTAGGAACGTTTTTCTTTTACTGTAAAATTCAAAATCGTATTTTTTGGTTTTTTTTTTTTTTTTTCTATAATCACCATGTTGATATGTCTATTTTTTATATTAACAGGACGTAATTGTACAGTGAATAGAGTAATTAGGTTGGGTATGTATAATAGTACGTCTGGAGCAGTGAAAGGGTAGTATAATTTGAAGAAAAACAAGTTTTTTTTTTATTACAAAATTCAAGAGGAAAATGTAAAAAAAATTGTGGATTTTTTACACGTAATTTTCCAAGTAATAATTCATGTAATTTTAGATTTTTTAAGACAGTCAGCCTGGAACGTCAATAGTCATATTATTTCTTAATGATAAAATATAATTTTCGAACAAGTAATGTTATATGAAACGTTTATATAATATCAAAAGCAACTATGAGCAATTATTTTTAATTTTCCACAAGCAACGAAAAACAATTTATTGATTTTACCCTTAGGTTAAGATTTTACTCTGTGATTTTAAAACTAATATAAAATCAAAACTTTGGTTTACATAGGTACCAACATATCGTATAAAAAACGATTAGATATTAATGATTAATACAAGAGTTGTTAATAAGCATATAATTTCGATAATTTAAGTGTATTATAACTTTTTTTTTTAAACCAACGACTTGACTTTTTTTTGGTACACGACTGGTATGGAAACTGGCTTAACTTTATAGCTGTATTTAGAATACAATATAACATAAGATAGATAATTTTGATGCTGACAAAATTTTCACGACACATTTCAAAGCAGCTATATTACAAAAGCCTCATCGTTGATGTTCGCATTGCACATTCTTCAGTAATTTTACACAACATGTAACAAATAGAATTGAAAAATAAAAAAAAACAAAATACTGTTTTGAAAATTTTTTGTCTTTTAGCTGACGAGCCGCCTCAAATATCAACAAAATTTTGCATTAATGTTTAAAAATGTGTTATTTTTCATATGTTTTATTGAAAATAATAGAAAAACTCTAAAATACTGCATGTGCACAGATTATATACGATCTTAAATCATTTCTTGTCTGTTTTACTAATTTTGAGCCTATATTGTTCCGCATGTGTACCTTTTATTATAATTTTACGAGTTTAGTGGACTTCGTGGTATAGAGAATAGTACTACACACGTGACTCGTTTGATAAACATTAATAATAATTAACAGGTATAAATACGTGTACGTATAAACTATGAAGTGTACACATAGGGTTATAATGCTCAAAATCGACATTCCAAAACTATTAAATATGCACGTCAGCAGACAGCAGTAACACGAATTCTATCATAAGGTCATCGATCCGGAAATGCAAGTTATAGACAAATTCCATTTGGACAATGTTATACGTGATCGTTAATATAACGCATAATGTTTTCATCGACATAAGTTGTGGTCGGAATCATTTTATTTATTGCACACTAAAATATCTATGTACACTAGCTATATAAATATACTAGAAAACTTTTTGTATTCTGGAACGATATGGGTAGTTAGTAGAATTGCTCCGATCTTTACTTTAACCCCCTGGAAAATAGATTATTGCATGAAGATAGTACTTTGTTCAACGCATTTTTTTAAAACTATTGATTATTTTTTAGTTAGATAGTTAAAAATTAAAAAATATCAGTCAGCCAAGCTAAAAAAACTTTAAAATGTTTTATTTTTCAAGCATTTCACTCCCTGAGCTCGTTTAGAATCTCCAATTTTTTACAAATAACAGCATAGGTACAGTCCAAAACAGTGACAACTTCTCCACTTTTTAAAAGAGCTCTTTTCTCGGGAAACGTTTATGGTTTTAGATATATTATGTTCCACCTTGTATATTTTCGTACTATAATTATACATAAATATCAATTTATTGTAAAAAATACTAAAATTGTTTTATATATATATATAAAGACTAATACTAGATTTAATTCTTCAATTAATCCATAATTTTTAATCGCATGCGATTTAAAATTTTATTTTGTAAAAGTGATCGTAGTAAAATGATTAATTATCATACGTTTTTATTACTC
This sequence comes from Hormaphis cornu, assembly GCA_017140985.1. NCBI lineage: Eukaryota > Metazoa > Arthropoda > Insecta > Hemiptera > Hormaphididae > Hormaphis > Hormaphis cornu. Next base: position 49,955,369 of record CM029357.1, read on the forward strand.
CAAAACTACAAGTCTCAAAAATACTGCAGATCATATACCCATATATATGTACATAAAACGCCAAGTATTACGTTTATCTTACGTATACTTATCCAATTTTCATTCTTAAAACAGTTCTGAACTCGTTACAATGTGTGTATTATGTTTTTACAAGATAATTTTTGAAAACATTTATTTTTAAAGAAATAAATGATAACAGAAAAATGGAAATTTTGACGATATTGAATCAATAATTTTAAACTGCCATAAAATATTATGAAAACTTTTTTATTTGCGAAAATCATCTTGTAAAAACAGCGTTTAGGTTTTCGTCTTTGAGTCAACCGTAATGGATGTTGGTTGACATACCGAACAAATCACAATCATGGAAATACAAAATTATGTTTTTAAAAATAAAACCTATATATATAATATAGCCTATTTGGCATAACTCGAGAAACACATTTATACTGTTAAAGTAATATGCTCTCAAATATCTGATACGCGACGTTTGTTGATATTATCACGAGTTCAGGACACCAGTTTCAGAACGAAAATCGGAAAAATACAAACTAAATACCCTAAATCGTCCGGGATGCAGCAAATGATCTATACTAATTGTCGTTTCTGGAATTTCGTTTTTTTCGTTTTAAAACGTGTATAATATACGTTCCAATTAAAACCATTGGTTATAACGAAAAGCATTATAATAATATACAAGGTGATTCAACCGTCTACATAATATTGTGTTTCAGCCGGTCGTTCGTGCTCGGCGAGTTCTAAAAATATCGGGCTTCCGAACGAGGGTGAAAACGGACCCTTCCCGTTATATGTACAACGACCCTCCTTTCAAAGACGAGGGATGTTTTCACCTCGACGACGTGGGCGTAATTCGCACGAATATTTCTACTCGCATATTATATTAATACCTCTAAAGCAACATAATATAATGCGTTTTTGAACCGTTAACTACCTATATATTTTATAGGGCGGCATAATACGCGTTGAAAAACTTTGCAAATAACGCATATAGTACCTATAAACATGGCGAAACAGTAATTTAAACGTATTTTGAATAAAAATAATAATTTGTAGTAATAAATAAAGCCAAAAATAAATTTTGTACGAGTACTTATAATAATAATTAATACTTACAACAACAACAAAAATTTCAATACAATATTCAAAATTGTACTCATATAGGTACTTAAATAAGTTCTTATTAGAAAAAAATTTAAATGAAATACAAAAACCAATCGAAATACTTAATCAATTGTTTTTAAAATCGGTTTCACGCGTTTCTTCGACCACAATATTGATTATGGCGTAATCGCGTTGGCGTATGCGTTAAAAACACAGTTTATCGCCCCTGCAGCAGCTGTAAGAAAATTGTTGTATTTGTTTAATCAAAATTTACCGCAAAACCACAACGATTCTGGTAATGCGTATCACGAAATAATATTTTGCTTATCACAAACAATATTGCTCTCGGTGCAGTTTATTAAAATATATTAAATAACGGCTACGAAAACAACAAATATAGTAATAATATTATAAGTAATGAATCATAACTAATAACTAATGATTAATGATAATTTATAAAGAATATTAATATTTTATTATTACACATAGATCTAGTTATAATTGTACACCTAATTGCAAACTAACAGTTCAATTATTTTACGAGAGTTTGTGCGGACATTAATTGTTCACAAAACTACTTTTAAAATTATACGATAATAGCCGTTATAAGACGCCTACATTTTTGATAGTAACTAATGAATGGATTTTAATATTATATTTTTTTTTTTTTAGAAAGGGTTATTAATATTCTTTTAGGACGCTCATTAAGATGAATTTATAAGTTTTTAATACATTAAAAAATACCTGAAAAGTTGGTGACACAAAAAATAAAAAAAAAAAACATCATTTGAAAAACAATACATTCCTCGCTGACGCTTCAAGTCTAATATTCATTGTACCTAATTCTATACTATATTATTACATGATATTGAAATAAAAGTTAAAAACTTTCCATTCTGAACCTACCTCTACCAATTTTAACCAATTTTCGCCATTTTCCTGTTTTTTGTTTAATGAATTGGCAACAAAATTTAGACGAACCTACATCGTATCGTATGTTATAATGTAATCATTTTTATTTTTCACAGTTAGGTGCAGCGCACGCAATTTATAATATTACACGAATGCAAATTATTTTCATATTGTTACCTGTAATTATTGTAAACACACACAAACACAACATACACACGAACAATGTATCGATGTATCATCATTAATATAGTTTATGATTTTTATAATTAGGTACTTATAATAGTGAACATATACAACCTAATGATTAATAAGAAAAAAATGTGGCTTAATAAGTCAGTGGCATACACGATTGATTAATATCCTGACCAACATATTATTATATTACAGACAGATAGAGAGAGAGAGACGTCTGAAATGTCTCATTTTATCTTAAATTATCATTTTAGACTAAAATAGGCTCTTTTACCACTTCCTTCTACTTAAATTTCTCTAATTCTCTTAAATTTCACGAATCAACTCTTAAAGGTACGATTGCAAAAAAAAAAAAAAAAACGGAAAGAAAGTAAGGGAATAAATTTTAATAAAAGAAAGGAGGAAAGGGAGTTAATTCCTTATTGTCGGGCTCAGTTAAATTAGTTTATACGTATACAATATTAGGATTAAGGCAAATAACATAATTTACTTAGGTAGATTTGATTTTAGCCTTTAGGCATAAAAGTGAGTTCTATACGACATTCTGCAGTCTCTCTAACTTCTTAAGATTCGAAAATCAACTCATAAGTATCATAAGTTCATCGGTTCACAACAATATAATGTATTCGACACCTGCATCTAAAATATACATTTTTAATAGTTTTTTGTTTATTTTGAGAATTTTTTAAATATTATGGACCAAATATATACATTACAATAGTACTTAAAAAATGTGCTAAGTTAGGTTATTAACTCATTCAACTCAACGACAAAAGTTCTTTATACATTACCTACTATATGTGTGCAAGTACAAATAAAAAACTTCATAAAAACTGCAGCTACCTATGTGTAAAAAGTCAATTAAACTAATAAACTAATTGTTTTTCAACAAACACATCATACAATAGAAAACATGGAACACACCTTACAGATTACGAGAAAAATACCTAATGAAATATACTTAATGAATACCAAACTGAAATTATTTTTTCAAACACGATTCCACGATTAATATACGCTTTAAATAAAAATGGAATAGTAGTAAGAAAACTGCGTAACGTAACTTTACGTATGCAGAAAAAAATTATTAATGAAAACGATGTTGATGTATAAAACTGTTTTAACGAAGAAAATAAATGTATGCTTTTACACGTCACAATGCTCACGAGTTGATAACGTATACACACGGGCTGTTTTACCGAGTGCGCCCACACATTTTAGATTCTGAGCGTTATGTTAGCGAGAAACGTATTGTTTTTACAATAATTTTTTTCTGTCAAAAACTTTTCGTATAGAAAGAATGCTCCGATTTCCAAAATCAGTACCTCTTATGACCTCTAATGATTTTTTTGTTTTGCATTTTGCCTACTTTTTAAGTGAAACCCCAAAAATTAAAAATAATTTGGGATTTCGGAGAATTTGTTTTAAATCTAAAGATTTGTGATGAAGTTTTCGTAGAGAAAGAATGCTCCGATTTTCAAAGTCTGTACCTCTAATGAAAGGTGTATGAATTTTGATGGTACTTTGAGGGGTCTCAAATTTGAAAGTTCAGAACTGAAAAAGTGAAAACTAAATGAAATTTAAGGAAAACGTTAAAAATTACGGTTTACATGTTTTTTGTTCGAATTTCGAATATATTTATTGCCACAATTTGGAAAATGGTTAAAAATTGTTCATACCTTTGACTTATTTGTTAATTTGTTATTGTTTTTTTAAATTTGGGTTTACCAGCAAGTACACTATAGATAACTGACCTCACTCGGAATCGTTTTTTCGAAGGCAACGATTTATCATCGCTTTCAGATATTAAATAACACATACATTGAACTACGACTTCCAAACCACCCAAAGCGTAGTTGCTACTCCGTCAGACTACCCACGGGACCTAGTGTGATCACGGTTTTTTTTTTTGTCTGTTTTCAATATACTTTCCGAGATAATAATTGCTATATAAAACACCCTGTATATACGCGTGAAATGGCCGCCTTCGATAGGTATGTATGTATATAGTCATTGTGATTCGTGCCACAACAGCTGCGATCGTCTGTCGTATACTGAAGAAAAAAAACAACGAAAAATCTACGTACAAACATAATATTATGTACGCAACCATACACGGGTATTCCGAATTCTCGTTGGAATTTTTGAGTGTTTTTTTTCTTTTTTTTTTTTACGACACCTTGGCGCTCGTTCACGCGAGTTTGACACGTATGTATAATATATTACACGCACTGCACGCGTAAAACGGTACACCACCCACTTTCACGGTGCATTATTATTTTTTTTTTTTATTCAAGATAATGATCATATTATACAGTTTATATGTACAAAAAACTTATTTAATATTTTATTATTTATAAAATATGATTGTTTACACTACACATAGTATTGTATACGTAAAATAAAAGTATATAACACAATATAAAATGATATAAAATATACTGCACAATATTATATTGTACGTGTCTCACACACGCAGCGCAGATCCCTGCAACACCACTTTGGATGAATCCCATAAAGGATTTTTTAGAAATTTTTCTAAAAAAAAAAACCGTTAAAAACAACACCTACAGAGAGAGATGGATGGAGGACCTGCCTAAGACAAGAAGAAAAACGATGGACAACTTCTTCGCTCCAGAGAATATTATTTTCACTTAAACGGCGCATTAAGTGTACGGACGATATTACCAGTTATTATAGTAATAGTTGTACATGGTTTACTGTCTGTGAATAAAAAAAATAAATGTTTCCTTTTCAATAACGTCACATTGTGTCGGTCATCATCGCAAAAACATAACTTTTGTTTTCAAATATTAAATTTTTTGTAAAAAGTGAAGGGGGTAAATAATTTTATTTTAGATTTCGAGGTAAATCTAATACACTAATGAAATCGGAATTAAGTCCTTGAAATATGCGTTCACACATTAATGAAATGGATAAAATTAGAGGGTCATTAAAATTTAAAAAAATTTCAAGTCTGCAAACATAAAACTTTAAAATTTAGAACCTATTGACTATTTGACTCATACCATGAGCTAGCTCAGAATTGTAACTTTCGTAAGCAAATTGAATGCAAATTGAATTTTTTAAGCCTTTTTAAAACTTGTCAGTGACTCACCCAAAGCTAGCTGACTTATACATCAGTGCAAAGTTGCTAATCCAACAAGCTATCCACCCGATCGGTAGTCACTGTGCTCTGTATTTTATTTTTTTTTTTTAGTTTGTAAGGTAAAGATTTTGTCGGTCACACACTATAACGTCATAAAATGAAATAAGTAGACCACAAGGTTTATTATACATGCGGCACAATTTATAATAGTGTATAAAATTAGATGTTTTGGCCTAGGCTACTGATTTGAGTGGGTTATTGCGTTCGAATGGGCAGCTATTACTTTGGTTAAGACAAGTATCACCCGTTGAATTTGAAAACAACTATAAATCAGAAGAAAAATATAATTAAAATAATAAATCTTCCCAAGTATGAAAAGTCCTATTTTTTAAACTGTCAAAATACTTGGAAATTTCTATAACACGAAAATACAAAGTCCAGTAATCGCATTTCATTCGGAACGATTTTAATCATTATCCACGTTTTAACGTAAACGATAAAATTTTAAGTATAATTTTACCATACTAAGCAATTTTTTCTGTAATTAATAATTACATAAATTTTTATTTGTGCTCGAAAACTACAACAGTCAAGACCAATGTATTTGAAACTTTAAGGTCCAGTTAGATAATTTTATACATGACAACATATTTTTACCCATCAAATTTCGAAATTCTGAAAGTGAAATATGCTTTCGTGCTTTTCAATTCTACTTTTAAAAATGACTTATTTAATTACACAATTTTGACATTTTTAGATATTTGATCATAAAATAAGGGTGAATTTACTTTTTTTTAATGCTTGTAAAAATTTTACAACAATATTTTGTCAAGCCCACCTAAGAATTCTGCTGGATTTCAAATCTTTAGTTATAAAAATTTTACAGAACAAAAATGGTGGTCGGTGAAGTCCATAAAAAAGTCACCTACTACTCGCTACTACTCTACTACAGTTTAGCCTAGAGATTATTTCACTACAAAAAAATGTATGTTTTTTGTAAAAATAATAATATACTTTTGATGCACTCTTACGATGAACCTAAAACGTTTCTTGGCGTAAATTCAGAAACATTAATGTTTCATTTAACTGATTCGACTTAGGCGATACTTTTTTTTATTTCTGACCAGTTTATCAAAATTGAAAAATTTTCAAAACAATTTAATTAAATAACTTCCGAAAAATTGTAGAACAAATGTGACGTTTTTATTTTGCTTGCTCTCGCACGCTGATGATCGTTACAATAATAATATGCATACAATTGTATGAAAAAGAAAAAGGTATCAAATCAGTTGAATCAAAAGTAATCGCACACTTTAATAGAAATTCAAAAAGAAAGTCTTCACAAGCCAAATGACACCAAATTTAAAGCCAATATATATCTACTTATATATAAAAGTATAATTGATCAAAACATCAACATGAATAATTATTTATTAATTTGAAATACTTTAAAAAAACTAAGTGCCAATTTATGAATTATTCAGGCATTTTTAAAAATTCAGTCACGCAAGTCTTCAAACATATCATTACTAAAACAAAAATCAAAAATTCAATGGCAATCTCAGAGTAAAATAATTAAACTTTTCTGAATTACAGCGCAAAAAGGGTTTTTTTTTTTTGAATATATTAATTTTTTATTTAACGGTTAGGAAAAAAGCGATGAGTGGTTGAGTCGAAGTTGAAGAGTTTACATTATTTTGCTTTCGATCAGTACATAGTAAATTAACAGTGATTCTGACATGTACATTTTGTTCCCATAATTCTCAGAATTATTTTTTTTTTTCAGCAAAGTAAAAAAAGAAAAATACCATACGAAAAAAAACTGATAAGATAGTTACGTTACAAACGTTATTTACGTGTCACTTTGTCACTCGTCACAATAATATCATAATAAATATAATAGCATTCGTTAATCATTATAAAAAAAATAAAACATTGTAACTGTATAAATAGAACACAACATAATCGTCTTTTTCCAATTCCCATTTAGGCATCAATAGTGAAACAAAAATCATATTTTTCAAAAATTCAATTAAAATTATATACTAAGTATGTTGAACATAATATATTTACAAAACCTAATGTTTTGTTTCAATTCGTGTTTGACAGAATAAGAAAATTGTAAGTTTGTAGCAAGGATTTCTTTTTTTAAGGTACACTTTTTTTTAGAGGAATGGGCAGAGTCAAGAAATTATACTAATCTATATTTTTATTTTTTTTATTTAATCTCATATTTCACGTAAGTCATAATTATTATACATTTACAATCATAAAATTGTATCTTTTTTCCCATCCTTGTCGAATCCCAAGTAAATGATACTAACTAAAAATTAAAGGAGGAATGAAAGCATCTATGGCGCAATTCATAAACAAACATTAACATTATTATTTGTGGATACGAACGAATCAAAAAAACGCGAGAAATATACTATCAGGAATACCATAAGAATGTGATGGGTAAAGCAAAGAGAAATTGTCATCAAATCTTTTATTATGGATGTAATTTTAACTATACAAACGAACTGTGTACCATATTATATAGACATAAAAAATGTTTCATATTTAATGTTTAATCAAACTGTTCAATGTTATATTATTATATAACACCTGCGTAAAAATTTGCCAATAGTGCAAAGCATTTTTTTCTAGCCCTTTTTTTTTCACGGTCACTAATAAAAACTCCAATATAGTTCACTTAGCCGTAATATCGTACTATCATCGGTTAGCAATACAATAATAACGCATAGGCGAACACGGTACGCCTGAAAATAATTGAAATTTGTCGATTTGTCATGATATTTTGTTTATGTTCTGAGAGTTCGACTACTATTTGCGCTACCGTATAGTATACTACGCCCTATCACAACGGATGATATGTGATATATCAACAAAATTAGGTGTTAAACAATGTTTATGCGGTGTTAACATGTTTAATGGGGCATTATCGTCGAGAAAAACAGAGGGGAATCATAATGAGTTCGGAACATAGGTTTTAGCCCGTTCTGAACCGTTTGAAGCCTTATATACTTACTTGAAATAATTATTACCAAATCAATATTTGGTCTCAAAAACTATAAATATGATGATGGCCTTCGTTTCGATACACTGCAGACCGTCTAAAATGCGACAATACCCCCGTTAAACGCACACAAAGTCGTTTACCGATAAGTTTGTAACTTTTATTACATCAGTCAGGGGCATCTGTTGGTCGACGACAGGAGTCTGCAGCATTTACCTATTCTTAAATAGGTTTAAAAAAATTATACGAGCCAATTATAAGACATTCTGCGAATATTCGATGCGGGACAATTGATTTTTTTCTACCGGGCCACTGAGCCACTTAAATTTGCTCGAAATCTATTATAATATCCACCAAAATGTTTTCAAAAAAAAAAAAAAAACATTCTATTCTCCGGTATTATGGGCTTTTTGGCCCTGTTTTTGTGCACTGGAATTCACGAAAAATTAACTTTGAACTACTGTTTTGTTTACAAACGAGACTCGTATCTAAGAACATATCTTAAATACAAATATTATAATAATGGTTCCTATTATCTTAACGTGATTTGTTGTGTACGTAGGGGAAATATAACCAAAAGTTAGTATACCGTTCATTATAAAATTCATACTAATTGGTTAGGACCAACACTGAAGTACGGAAAAAAATTGAGTTCTCAAAAACTTTCCTGCACTCCTCTGCGTTTGGGCACACTTTTACTGGTATGTGGCGGATATAATACACCGATTTCACCTCGAATTTCACCAGAAATTTACGTTTTTGTACACCGTATTTTGGTGCACAGGATTTTATCAAGATTAATAGACCGAGAAAACTGTCACAAAAATCTTTTTTGATAGATAAAGCTATCCTAACGACAGATTTTCGGCGTGACGAACAAAATGCGCTCGGAAACAGCGGCGGCTCGTGTGCAGCGATGTTGTTTCAGCCCCTCGTATACATTTAAATAGGAAAAAATAATCGAATAAAATGATTTTCGTTGCCGAATTCGTATCACATCAACGAAACAAGTAAAACAAAACAACGTATAATTAGTAAACATTATGAATAATAATATAACACTGAAGCCGACACCCGAATTCCGTAAGTAAAATATATGTACGTAAGTGTACGTAATAAGCTTAAAAGTCGACCGAATGACGAGCGCAACTGTTTTTACTCCGTTTTTAGACCCTGAAAAATTCCTTCCTACGACAAATGCGGGCGGCTCCAAAACAAACATAAAAGCACAACACAACGAATTGTTTAGAAAAAACTGGGGCCCCCCCAACCGTCGTTTTCAGTGGCGTATAAAAGGCGGCCATAGTGAAAAATGTCAAGTTCAAGAAGAATTAAAATCGATAGGGTAAAAAAAAAAAATGTTTCATCCAAAGTCTAATTTATACATAGGTAGTTTGTAAGAAAATTGGCCCATAGTGAAACTAATTTCTGTACAATGTGTACGCCACACGGGGTCGTTTTGACCTGCGCGAACAAAAGTACTGTGAACCAACTCTGAGCTAGTAAAAACGTTGAACTGAATACGTAGTTTTCGATGGGACCTTTACCTATAATAGGTGGGTAACGTTTATAATATTTCATCAAATTATTGATTTCTACCTGATTTTTTTTTTTTAAAAACGATGACTAGCAAAGTCTACACTTCGTTTGGACTTACCAAGACCAGAAATTCCAAAAGCAGGGAAACATCGTGACAACCGCGCTTCTCGAGTACGTCTAATGAGACGATGTTTTCGGTATTACAATATACGCCGCCGCCGTCGAACGTATTGTAATAATATTGTGTTATTTATTGATGGAATGTCGTTAAACCACTTTTTTGTTTTTTCTCTCTTCTTCTGGGGGGCTACCACGACCACGACCACGACGACGACGACGACGACGACGGACACGCACGCCGAATACCCGAGATTAGGTCGTTACACTCGAGACGATCGGCGGCGGCGGCGGTGGCGGCGGCGACAACGCAGCGGCAGCACCATAATATTATTCACTAATCGGCACCACGTGTTTGCCCCGCCATCGTCGTCCGAAATCGACCGTCATCAACGAGAAAAACCACCGATCGCACGGCCAAAAAGAAAAAAAAAAAGATGCACGCTTAATTATTTCTAATCATACGGATCGCGCTCGCCACTGAAGAAGTTTGCGCGTGAGAAAAGTTTCGATTTTTTTTTGTTTTTTTTGTTATTCATAGTATAAAACGAAAACCCGAGACGTCGCGTCCGACGCGTCGGAAAACGCACTGCCGATCGACGTAGTCTGCCGATTTTCCGCGCGTGTCGCCCCGCTAGCGGCGGAAAAAAGGGTGCCGCAGCGCTCGCGCGCGCGCGCGCACAAAAGAAAAAAAAACGACCGCAGCGGTCGTCCCGGGGGCCGCACATGCGAACCGTTTTACCGGGTGTACGGTCGCCGCGGCCCGGTTACCGCGCACTCGTTGCCGCCCGAATTGATACGCCGAACACGCGTAAAAATATATTTTTATATCCACGTACAACAAAACAACCGCGCCGTATCATTTGTACCGCGAAGCATTGCCCCTAACCTCGTAAAAACCATAACCACTGACCACTGACCATATAACCACTGACCACTGACCATATAACCACTGACCAACCGTCGGAAAGGGGTGGGTTTCTGTCGAGACGCGCCGGTACAACAGTACAAAACCGTGTACCCCCTTTACCGGCGGTATCGGCGGCGGCGGCGGTGGCTTTGGGGGCAGAGGAGGCCAAGGGAACCGCAGCCCCACCCAAAAATCACAAAAAAAAAGGATTGGTACCTATAACGTTTTTTTTTTTTTTGTATTTCGGTACAGGTAAAAAACAATAAATCTTATTCGCGATTAAATTTTACGAGAACAGATTTCTACGCTCGTAACATTTTTAAAAAAAACTTATAATTACAACGATATAATATGTAAATTTAAAAAATATGAAAATCTAGAATATTTATGCCACCGGTACGATTGTCTTGGGATATTTGTGACCCCGGTAAAAGGAGTAATAATATCCAAGGATAATTATTATGCTAGGGGGTACAAATATCCTAGAATATTTACACCTTGTGGAGAAAGAGTAATGGGTATGGTTGGACATCGGGCTAGATTACTAAGAGAGGGCCAATTTTTTTTTTATATATACGTAACAACTATTGTAACAAAAAAATTTTAAACACCGAGTAAATTTTTATACTTTTTTTTTTTTTTTTTGCACATTTTATTTTGATTTTATCGGATAACAACTTTTGGCAATACGTAGGAAACGATTAAACGTTTTTAATAAATAGAACACAAACGTTAATTTTTATACAAATATAAACGACGGTAATAATTTTCAGTTCTAAAACGTGTGAAAAGTTTTATACATGCGCGAATCTAAAAAGGGATTTATCGTTTACTCTCGGCTACAAATATTATTGCCTCGAACAACTGCAAATGCAATTTGATCTCACTAAAAAAAAAAACATGTTTTTTTGAAGGAACCGATTGAATTTTGAATGAATGTATTTTTTGAATAGGTGGGTTGTATTGTTAGTTAAAAATTTCAATTTCCGTTTAGGGATGATTCGCAACGATAATCCAATATGTTACTGGAAACTAAACAGATGTTGAACATTCGAACCGTTTTTTTTATTAAATATCGTATAAAAAATATATTTTAAAACTAATAAACGTGAATATTTCTTCACTCGTTTTCTTAATCCGGTCTAAACGGTGGCAGTCGGTCTACGGCTATATAGGGTTACAAAAACAATAAACGGATTTTAAATATTCAAACAAATTTTTCGTTTATATAACATACATAATATAGTTACTGTAAAACGTGTTTAAAACGATTTTAATTTTTATACTCAAGTACGGTGCATGTAACAACAGAATTAGGAATATTAATTGTATAGAATATTTTTAGAAATGTCCATGGATTCAACTGATTCATAAAAAAATCATATTTTTCCTACTATAAAAACATATACGATTAACTATTGCTTTAATGTCGACTGCACTACAAATTTCGTTCCCCATAAACGAAATACACATATAGGAACAGTGCACATATAACTACGTCGTGTCTAAACTATTGAGATTTTCATTCCGAAAAATAAACACAATCTCCGTGTGATTTTCGAGGGAGCACGAGATTTATCCAAAAACATTTAAATTCAACAACGTTGTATAAAAAAAATTAAAAATATATATTATATTTAAACGGATAAATCCAATCATTATCTTTAAAAAGAAACAACTAGATTTCTGGGTCAAATTTAACCATTTGTTGTTAATAGAAAAAGACAGTTTTGAACATTATGCATAAACATTATGGTCACAAAGACGAATTCATATTAAAACAATTTGCAATTGCCGCATTATTCATATGAGAATCTGCGGAACATCAACTGGAATATTTTTGGATTTCATCAAGCACAAAACTGCAATTGTTCAACACCCCGTTCAGAATTTTTATAAAATCTGCACAATCGTCACAACAGAATTCTCGCAGTTGACCGAACATATTAATTTATACAAAACTAACAGGTATGCATACTATACGCACAGGACTGGAATTCGCTGCAGCTGCTACGTCTCGCACTGTATAAAAATATCAAATTTCTTACAATATTCAACCACACCTCACGAAGTTTAATTTATAAATTTAATAAAAATTATGTTTATACTTCGATTCAAAAAACGGGTTTATATTATTAAACGAACACGAAAAATCACTTTTTATCCTACATAATTATGGAAAATGAAACACGAGAACGTCGACAAAATACGGCGAAAACATTTACCATTATACTTGGAAACATCGCAAAAATGTATACGACAAATGAAATAATAATAATATACAACCAATTGTGATTAGGATCAATAGACATGAGAGATGTGCGAGAGAGTGAAAGGAGAAACGCCACAAAGGAAGGTTGATCGGTTTGATAAATCGGGACGGCAAAATAAAAATGCAGAAACGATGTAACTAGAAATATTAGACACCGCGGGTATAAAGCATACAATATAATAAATAATAGTATACAGAGAAGAGAAATGTTTAGAAATAATTAGCTGCAATATGAACAGAAATAGGGTCGGCGATAAGGCGAGATCGTACTATAGCTGATCGAATGCCGATGAAATAGACTGTGCGGGTATAGGTATTAGGTTTTCTATTTTCCGCAATAGGAAACTTGTACAGTAATCCACTACCTAGTGAATAGAAACATTCTGAACTGATGATGTAGGCTACGAGTAAACAGATTAGTGTTAAAATATCACATTTTAGGCAGTCACAGGTTCAGAGAGACGTGAGAATGTTTTGAAAAATAAAATAACTAGTCGTATAGGTAAATAAAAGATATTTACACAATATTACATACGCAGGAAATGAAAAAAAAAGACGTGACGCGAGGAACTCCTTAAAGTAAGTTTGGGTTAAGTTGAGTTTCTCCAAGAGTATGTTTCGGTTCCCATTCCTTTTTCTTAATTCAACATCATTGGCGTCTTCTGGGTATTTACGAGGCGTTGAAGAAATCTTTCGAAATGTCATATATAATTCCTTGGTAGTAAAGTCTTTTGGGCTTTTTGGGTGTTGTCATCGCTCAAGTGCAAGGGCTTATTTTAGAGGAGGCAATGGGGCATTTTCCCACGACCGTACAATTTACATTTAAGTAAAATTTACTTTGGATATGGTGGGAATACTTCTTTTTTAATATTACACACAAGTATTGTATACACTTTGCCCACTCCATAATTTCAGGGAATACGCTAGATACGCCCCTGCGCAGATTCAAAGCAATATTCTGTTGAAACAATTCTTAAGTGAATTCGAGACTTTAAATAGAATCGAGCGGTTCGGTTAGGTCGGTACAACACCTGAATTTCAGTTTACTCACGACGGTACTTAATAATATATTGAGACAAGATATTGACCGTCGAAGAGAAACTGTACGCAGAGAAACTGTACACGGAGAAACAGAAGTATATAACATGTAGATCAAAAAGAGGAAAAACGAAAGTCTGGTTTATATATATTTGTACGGCAGACATGTCTGTAAAAAGTCATGACCAAAACAGCAATAGTGTTTTCTTGCTATACGCATTATACGTGTAAACGTATATATATCTATCAGCTCTTGTACAACTGCAATTGATAATAACCAGCAGCAGTTTGAATAGTAAAAATTTTATTTTCATTCTTTCAGGTGCATCAGCAACTTTTTTTAAAAATTAAATTAATAAAAAACAATAACTATTATAGCACAAAAATCGAAAATAAACTAACGGTCGATAAGTATATAATACGTATTCGAGAATCAATAGAATAAAACTGAAAGGAATATTTGTTCAATGTACCAAAAACTACGAGCAACGCAAAACTGACCTATGTTATAATGTCTGTTTCATTATTAAACTTCAACTTTTAGTATTTTTTCAACGGTATTACAAAGTATTTATTCGAACGTTTCGAAAGTAAACTCATTGATAATATATAAAAATATTGTACACACAAAGTATAATTTGTATATTTCATAATTTTAAGCTAAATAATTGTTTATCCATTAATCAAATTATACTTATTAATTAGTGTGAATAATAATAACAATAGTAATAAGAATATTTTATAAGCTTCCCTGCAAGAGAAGCACCGAGTAAACAATTGAAAATAAAAAAATTATTTTTATTTATTTATTTTTTTTAGATAATTAAACTTCGTTTTGAGTTGTCTATTATAAATTTGGACATGAATTTATTAATTTTAATAAGTGTCACTCTTAAAAAATATTCTAATATACCATAAATACTATTTTAGTTATAAAATTTAGAAGAATTGTTATACAACATGACCAATTTAGGAATATAGGTAACTATCACATATCAACAAAATAAAAAAAAACGACTTGTATAACGAACAATACGAGTATATAAGAGAATAAATACGAGTTTAAAAGTATACTTTTGACGTAAGTACATTTTGTTATGACACCTGATTAACAATTACACCATTTCAGTTATTTTTAATCAAACAAACATCCATTATCAAATTATCACTCACTACTAAAACAAAGAAGGTGTTTTACAATCTATAGTTGTAAAGCAACATTGAAAAAATTCAAAATAGATATACATACCTACAAAATTTTGTGTAAAAACAATATACCTAACCGTTTTCACTTAGACGTATTTTTGTTTTCGAAAAAATGAATTTGTAGTTTTTAACCTACATTTTAAACGATTATTTATAAATAATAATTAGAATTAGTTGACATATATTTTGATTGTATTTACAGTCGGTCTCACCGCATATTTGTCCAAACAATTTTCGTTTTAACAATAAAAAAAAAAAATAAAATTATAATTTATATACGTTTCAACGTATTCGTATTTCGTTTTAATATCAATAATAACACACTTGGTGTATTATTATTATCTATATAGTGGCAACAGTCGCCCGCAGTTATGCGCATTCGTGTTTTACGGTATCTACATGACTTTTACATATAATATATTAGCAATAAAAGTATGAGTACAACACTTAATAAACAGTAACCCGGAAAAAAGACAGCTCATCTATAATAAAAAGAAACTATTCACTTGTTGTAAAAAAAAAAAAAAAAACCCGTTAAAACGTAAAAATACTAAATAACAACATGCTTACAATATGTTATGAACAAAGCGTATACTTCTCTATAGTTACCGAATTTTTTCATTTTTTTTTATTACCAAATACCTACCTAAAAACCAAAAAATATTAAAGCTGAAATAACGTTCTGTTTTTTATTTTTCACACATATAAATGATTAGCCCGGTCTGCTTTTGACAATTGATCACGGAGCGTACGCACTTGGCAATATTCGTTTACAGGCGCACTCTCCCAATCTAGGTTGATGAAAAAGCAATAAATTGTCAAAAATATTCTAATAATTTGTATTTAACCGACGATAAAACGCCAGTGTATAACATTCAGTAAAATAATAATTTTAATTTTTAACAGTAATCTCATATTTCGTAAATATAGATACCAACGTTTCATGAGAATTGGCTAAATATTGGCGGTATTAACCATGTATCATTGCAATATGTATTATTATAATATTTTTCATACTCTTAGTAATTAAGCAGCTACGTATTTTAAATATTTTTTCGTATAACAAACGCGCATATTATGTACTTACCTATATATTTAAAACGGCAGTCAAATAATTTTTGAAAATATTGTAAATGGTTTTTAAATATGTATTTGTTAGGTACTAAAAAAAAAACTGACCAACGTAAAATAGGTAAAATTAAAAAATAACTAGCAACTTTAGATGTTATATACATATATATTCATCCTCGTATTTATCTTATATAATACTGCGATTAAAGTTATTAAATTTTCTAAAAAAATATTGTTTTTAATTTTCAGCAAACCTGCTGCATAACGAAATTCATAGTTAATATTTTTCTAGTTCTTCTATAGAGTAACTATTTTAAGTAAAATCTCAAAACACCCATTAAATATCTAGCTTAAAAAGTTAAAATAACTTAATTTTGCAACTATACCTTAAACCATTACTAAGGCGAACTTGTTAGTATCTTGCATTGTTCAATGTATAAAAAAAAACTATATACTGAAAATATTCTACGTTTAAAAATTAAAAACTTTGATTATTTCCTCGTTTAATGTACTATAAATACTTTGCACGTGTACACGAAACGACTGAAGAATAATTTCAAAAAGTTGTTTTCAATTACTGGCACAGTATTATACGCTAAAACGAATTTTTAAAAAAAACAACTATTTAAAAAAATATAATTTTCGCAGAATTACGACTAATTTACATTCAAATGATATGGTGCGTGAACTACAAATTACATTGGAATGCAATGTCGACTTTTCCTAATACCTACATCCAGTTGGTTAGTGTATATATATTATTAAATCGTGGTTTTTGCCACATTTTAAAGGCGTGAGATAAAATACAGATTATTTAAATTTATTAAACATGAAAAACTGGAGTGGTCGATTTAGCTGCAGTCTGAATGAAAGTCGAGAATGATAATTATGATGGTTATCAACATGAACATAAGTTAACGTTTATTGTACATCGTAATAATATGCTTTACAATGTATAATGAATAACGGATACGACGAAACGTCAAATATTATTTATAGAGGCAACAACTTGACAAAAACATTACTACGGAACAAAAAAACAAAACGACCACACATAACTTGGTTTTAGAATTAAGCATAATACCGATAAAATGTATATAAAACATAGAAAAATGTTTAAATATTTTTAAGTGATCCTCATACATGAGTCATAAGCAAAATAACTACAGTGACAAGAAAAAAAAAGAGAAAATGCGTTCTACACCTGTCATGTCTGTGTGTATATATAACATATATATAGGTATACTGTTTACACTATAAAAAAAGAACTTGATAAGATATAAGTAATTTAAAACTCAAAAATTTTAAAAACATTATGATAACACAAGAATCAAATGGCAGAATCCCGGAAATGGTTATTTAGTAAAATAACATTGAAATTTTGAAAAAACTGTTTTTACACGCAGCGAGATAACGTTTTCGAAAACAAACTTACGCTACTTAATTTACTGAAATAGATCATATTGTTTCAAACGAACACGACAGTGGGACAGTCTGACCATTTGTTATTTTGCGTTTTTCCCTAAAGGTCCTAAAATGTAAAATGATTACAAATCAAATTTTTTTAATTCGAAATGTTGATTTAAGTAATCGTATATCTAACAAGATATTTATTGGAGATTTTCAAACTCTATTTCTTTTTTTTTTTTTTTTTTTTTTTTTTTTTTTTGTAAGGATTTTTATTTTAGTTTCAAAAATCGAATACTTACTGGTAAAATATACTTTAATTGTATCAATTCACAATGCTACTTTACAATCAGTATAGATTCGTCGAACAGAATGATTTGAGAGCCAAAATTAGTAATATTGTGATTTGTATAATATTATTAGATTTAACAGAAGCTATTTAATATTTTGAATTTGTGTTATTTCTTTTCAACTATTTTGCCATTTAACTATTAATAGTTACAATATTCACATAAATAATGTTACGTTTGATTTTAACTTCTAACATACAGAATACGGGTTACATTGAAATCAACAATGTGTAAATTATTTAGATCGACCTCATGAAATTGTAATTTCTTTAATATCTATCTACCCTTACATAAATTAGTTAAACATAAGTTTAAAGCAGTTTTAAATTATTACAAAACAAATATTTAATTAAATATATCGTAATGTCATACCTATTACTTATATTTTATACTTGAACAGTCGGGTTAGGTTAGATTATATGGCCCATCTCTGAGTACAGCTTCAATTATACTAAAAATAAAATTGAAATTCCATACACTTGACGTTAAAATATTATACTATTACCGCCTGTAACAACAATTAATTTCCATAATGGTGGATTTCAAAATTAGCACTGTTCGTCAACATCCGCGGCCAGTGGCACAATGTCCAGAAATTTACAAAGGAAGGGATGTAAAAGTGAAAAAAAATATTCATTTTATTGTACTTTTCCTATAATATATACACATTATATCAAATTCGGACTCAGTAAATACACACATGTAGGGTGACTTAAGAATTAAGACAGCTTAACCCTATAAAACCACGAAAATCTCCAAAATTTTGGTCATGTTCTTTTCAAAAATAGCTTTTTTCCATAATTTTTTTTTAGGTTTTGATCCCTTCCTTAAATTTTTGACTCGAGTTGCGTGCCAAAAACCTTCAGAAGCATTTTCAAGGAGTATAAAGAGCTACACGGCAGAGGAGAAAATATTTAAAAAAAAAAACAGAAAATTTAGGATGTTATACTCATATATTTTGTACATAAGATCTGGAGGAACAACTCATTATTATTTCCGTTTTTTAATTCTAAGCACAGAGAGGAATGTATGGTATTTACAATCTTTTTTTTTTTTTTTTCTGTCAACAAATGTTCGTATACACGTAGAAGGAATGCTCCGATTTTCAAAGTCAGTACCTCTAAAGAAAGGACTATGAACTCCGGTACTAGTACTTTGGTTGAAACTTTTTTTGAAATTTTGCTTACACTTTGAGTTTAACCACCAAAACCAAAAATAAAAATCAAGAACTTGACGGCAAAAATTTGATATTTTCAGGTTTGTAAATATGACGTTTTTGGGTAGAAGGAGTGCTTCAATTGTTACATTAAAGATCACATATAAATTGAAATTTTGTCTTAAAATTTTATTTTAATTGAAGCATTTTATGATATTTTGATTATTTTCTGAGTTATGAACCGAATACGACTAAAATGGCGAAATTACCAAATTCATCGATAGACGTATCCGATTTAGTTTTTTGGCCATAACATTCAAAACAATGATTGGAACAAGCTGAAACTTGTACATACTATTCAAATAGGTATCATACAGGTTTGATAAAAGTTTCAAGTGATTTTTAAGAATGTTTTAGCCAAGTATAAAACTTTAAAATTTTCGAGACATTTACCAGGAAATATAACTATTATATATATATATATATATATATATACATAGACTCTACAGGTATTATTCAATATTTTACTTGCAGTGAATACGCCTGTTTCTCGGTCATTACCTTTCTAACAACACTATGTATATCTTTTTAACACGCTCAATTAATAATTGCCGATGCATAACGTGGGTACGCGAGTTATCAATTATTATCATTACACCTTAAACGATACTGTTTCGGCTTACTACAAAAAAACCCGTCTGTTTGTTTTTTTAAATAAATACCTACGTTCTTCTGCGTATATATATTTATATATATAGGCGGGCAAATATATACGACGAAAAAATAATAGCTCTATATTTCTCGGATATAATGTGTATATAAGTTTCTGAAAAACCAAACATGATAATTGTTATTATATTATACTTGAGACAATCGGTAAAAAGTTAAAATACCGTGTGTATAATGGTTCATTTATTTAATCTACAGGTAGCGGAACAAACACTATTATATCCTGCACTATCGTGCCGTCATTCGCTAGTCCTTGACAAACTTAAAATAAAAAAATTAAAATGCTAATTTACACTAAATAACCAGCACACCAAAAAATGCTAAAAACTGTTTTCAAATACTTTTGAATGTGATTTGTTTATTCAGGTTATAATTATTAACTAATTCATAATGTTACTAGAATATAATCTCGATAACCGTAACTATTCCTACATAAACTAACTACAATATTCATAAAAGTTAATCGAAATTAACTTTTCAAGTTTTCAATACTTAATATGAATCACTCACGAAAATAACAATTCTGAGCGGAGTTCGGTGTAGTATTATATTTTGCTCAACACAAGTAAAACAAACACGATATATTGTTAGATATAAGAAAAAATCGATTCTAGAGGTAGACCTCTATTGAATTAAATGTTTAAAAATTAAAAAATGATAAATAGACATAAATATAATATAAATAGATAGGTATAATTTTTTAAAAATTTTATTTTTACAATACGAAAAGATTATTTTAAACGTATTATACTGAAATGTTTCTGAAGTTTATTATATCGTTATTTATACAACGCATATATAGATACTTTTGAAATTATAGTTACCAAATTTTATATTCAAAGGGTAAAACGAGTTCCGGTCAGAATCGTTATTTTAGCAAGTAATTATTCTAATTGCTTACAAATTCAATACATAATATCTAACTAAACAGTAACCACCGTAATCATACACGCGTCCTAAAAATATACGGTTTTCCTTAAAATGCACTCCTTTATTCCTTCTTTCCATTCTATTTATATACTAGCTGTCCCGACACGCCGTTGCCCGCGTATTAGGTTGTCTTTTGGCATTTTCGTAGGCCGTGTATTAGTGTTATTATTTATTATAAAAACGACACATTTAACCGGGTTAGGTTAGGGATACATATAACCCGGTTAAATGTGTCGTTTCAATACAATATATCCCTAATTTTAAATAACAATAATGGATACGGAATTATCTATACTATAATTATATAAGCTATGTATAATGATATATAGTATCTAAAGTAATTAACCGACTTTTAACTTAATACAAACTATTAATATTCGTTTAGCCATTTAATTAACCGAACTAAAAACGGTTTGTAAACACAAGTATAATATGTTTCAAAATACTTGTTAATTAGTAGTTTTGATTACCTACATGACATATTTTGTTTAATTTCACCATCAAATCCTAACTTGTTGACAACCTATCTGTAGACACGTAATAATTTATGCAAGTATATGGGTATTCAAGGTATTTATATACATATATACTTTCATCATTTGCAATTGAAATATTTACCAACCACGTCATCATTATAAACTATAATGATCACAATAAAACAAGTCATGATCTCTATCAATAAATATCCATATTGATATATACGGTGGAGAAACGTCTCACGTAATGTTATTAGTAAATTGAAAATTTGTATACTTAAGTCTTTCCGATAAACTAAATAAAAATAGCAAACCACTTGATTATATTATATTTTAAACGTTTTACATTCGATATCAGCACTATCCTTTAGCTGATCTTGTTTCGTTTTATAATTTTTATATTGCACAAAATTTTTAAAAAAAACTTGTCCAAAATCAATGATCTAAAAAATTTATCATAAGCAGACACGAACACGATTTACCTGGAATCAAAAACCAATCAAACTGCAGTAGTCGTAACTATTTAAAATCAATAAAATAGTCAATTGTTTAGAAAACATTCGACGCAACTGCACACTATAGAGTCGAGAACGGAACAGAGGAACTTAAAACTAAAAAAAAAAAAGTTTTTTTAGTGATTTTTTAAATTCAATAACACGTTGATTGACAAGTTTTAATATCATATTAATCCTAATTTCTTATGCAGAACGTACGTTTAAAGTTCATTCATAACATGAATGTATAATATTCGATGTCAAACAACTAAGTTTTTCCGGACCAATAGAATAATTATTATAATGCAAATAATAGCTGCACCACGTTAATGTTCAGAACAAAAATATATCCTTTGTCAAAATATGTACAAACAAAGATGTCTGATACGGATATCGATGTTTAAAAAAGGAAAAATATTTCCACTGTCGGAGCGGGGAAAAAAATCGTGTGGCTAACGTGCATCTTATATATTGATGATGATCTTATAATAGAATACAGAAATCATTTCGTTCCCGCGCGGTGAAAACAAAGTAACCTGCGTAGAACGAGTTATATTTAATCCGAGCTTCAAGAAAGCACCTACATCACGTCGAGGGCATTAAAACGGACATCAGGTACATCAAAATAGAATTTTAAAAAACCATAACGACCCACAAATTAGTTTTTTCATATGGTCGCTACTTTAGTACATACATAAACTATACTCCATTCCACGAGAGAATAATCAGTCCTCCAAACTTTTCCG